>CM017326.1:18135679-18148885 GCA_006937295.1 Carpinus fangiana
ATAGGCGTCCAGCTCTTCTTTCCTATTTTAGCTTATTTTCTATGCTAGAATTTTAATTATATTTGGGTCTCATTAGTTAATTAGGTTATTTATATTTAAATGGATGTTTTATCTATATTTTAAGAGTTATTGTAATGGGCTTGGCCCAAAGTCATCTTATCTAGGGTTAGAGATATTTTATGATTGGATAATGGGCTTAGCCTAAAGTCAGTCAAATTAGGGTTAGGTTTTATTTTAGGGTTAGGCTTTATTTTACAGCCTCTATTTAAATACTCTTTGTACTCCTATGGAGAAGAGGTTTTGATTTTTGATAAAACTTGTGAGGTTTATTCTCTTTGGTTCTTTGAAGAACTACTTGAACTTATCGGGATTTCCCGTGGCGTTCATCTCGACTTATCAAACGGAAACTCCACCACCGTTTGTGGCGTCTTCCTTATACCGAGGTTCTTGTTTGTCATAAACAACGGGTCAAGGTCTTCCATTCGAATCTGTCCATAGAACGATCTTGGGTTCCCTTTCGTTGTTGGGTCTCGTTATTCTTGACGGGGTTCACATCACTTAAATAACTAATTCATACCACATGCGTATGTTGATCAGGCACATTCAAATGAGAAATTCGGTAAAGCAGGAATTAATCAAGTTAAATATCCTAAAATATGATTGTAGCAAAGGCGCTAATATTGAAATCCTAAAAGGACATGATTAGGGCTTCAATCTAGACCTTAACTAAAAAGTTAGTTACACATAATCATATATCATTTATATTTATAAAAGCCGAATTACTCTCAGAAGTATCTTAATATTGCGACATGTGGTGTGAATCCATTTTTATAAAGGCTAAACCGGTTTTTTAAGGCATGATTTTTTTAATCGGTTTTTTAAGATTGTGAACTGGTTTTTTCCTAAAAAACCAGTCATTAATTGTGTTAATTATATTTCAAGAGTTTTTCATATTTAAACTATTCAATAAATTAAGTATTATTAATGTTCAAATCAAATAAGGAAATAAATAATATAAATCAAATTATTATGTAATAATATGTTTAGGATTCTAAAAAAAAAAAAAAAAAAAAAAAGACGTCATATATATATAACTGGTTTTTTCTTAAAAAAATCGGTCATTAATTAGCGTTATTAATTATGTTAATTATATTTTAATATAATTAATTACGTTAATTATATCTATATATTCATTTGATGTCATTAATTACATTAATTATATTTCAGTATATTCCATATGTCATTAATTGCGTTAATTATATTATAATCCATGTATTGTCCTTGCTAATTTTTATACTATTTATTTTGAATTATATATACATATAGGAACAAAGATTTAATTTTTTTATTTAAACAGGTGAGATATATTTTTATACGTCTTTTTAACTTATAATGAAAAATGATGTGTTTAAATTTTAAAATTAAATTATAATTAAGAATTCCGCGCACAGCGCGGGTTATAAGCTTGTTTAAATAAAAACTAAAATGAAAAGGGGAAAAAAAAAAAAAGAACCAAAAACAACTCTTATAAGTAGCCTCCAATTCTTCTCTCCTAAGCTTGCTTATCTTTTTATGAGGCTTAGAGGTCTATTTATAGGCCTTAAGAAGACTCTAGAAACCCTAGAAACCCTAGGGAATTTGGAGGTTTAGGTCCTACTACAATTAGGACGTGGAAATCCAAGTTTGGAAAGGAAAAGGAGTCTTGGCTGCTTGAGTTTTCTTCCATGCACTCGATCCTAGCCCGTATGTGCTCTAGCGCGTGGTTGCGCTCAATCGTTCTTCTTTTGCGCTCGATCGCGGCTACGATCGATGCTTCTTCTTGTGTGCATAAGTGCAAAGCTACGCTCGCTCCTTGGCTGGTGCGCTCGAGCCTAGTTGTAGTGATTGATCGCACTACTCGGAATTCTTTTGCTGGTTCAAAACTTCAAGCTTTTCCCAATTTTGTCATTTAAGCCCGATACTTCCAGAATTGGTTCATTTTCTTAAAAAACCTAGACAAACACAGAAAACAAAAAGAAGAAAATAAAATATCCCAAAATAACAAGATTAAGAAATTAACAATATGTAAATTAAGGGCTTAAATATGAATATTTCGGCACTTATCACCCGCAAAGGTATCTTTTCTCACTTTATTAAGACTAGGACTCGATCATTTAAATTGACTTAAATAACTAATCCATACCACATGCACGTGTTGATCAGGTACATTCATATGAGGAATTCAATTAAATAGAAAATAATCAATTTAAATATCCCAAAATATGATTGTAGCAAAGGTGCCAAAATTGAAATCATAAAAAAGACATGATTAGGGCTTCAATCTAGCCCCTAACTAAAGAGTTAGTTACACATAATTAAAATAAAGGAAAAAGAAAGAACAAAAACGACTCCTAGAAGTAGCCTCCAAATTCTCCTCTCCAAGCTCTTCTCAATTGTCTATGGAATTGTCTATCTAGAGGTCTATTTATAGGGCTTAGGAGAGTCCTATTAGCCCTAGTAATCCTACGAAATTCAGAATTCTGTCTCCTAGTCAAATCAGGAAGTAATCTTAGTACAAAATGGAATAGGATTCATCCAGATTTACGTTTTTATTTTGCGGGATAATTTTGGCATAGCAGAAGTCCGAATTTGGAAAATCTTATTTCAAAATGATTTGTATCGTTTTGAGTTAGCTTTCCAATGCCACTAGAATCACCTCAATCAAATACTTGAGCTGAAAGTTATGGTCAAAATACCGAGATATGTGCAGAATCCAAATTTGAATCCAATCCGATTTTGACTCCAATTAGAGAAATTTTGATTTAATCCTTTCCTTTATTTAGTTAAAATTAACCATATCATATAGGTCCTTAATTATGATTGGTTAAGCTTAACCATATCTTCTAGGTCTTCCCAATTTGCCTTTTAAGCTTGTAACTTTTCAGAAACGCTTTATTTTCTTCCATGACCTACAAAAACACAGAAAACACAAAAAGGAAATAAAATGGCACGAAATAACAAAACTAAGAAATTAACAAATGTAAATTAAGAACTTAAATATGAATATTTTAGCACTTATCAGTAATATTTTTGTTAAATCTTCACTAGACTTCACTCGTCCTACTAGGGATACCCATGGATTTAAAAGGCTTATTGCATACGCTAAATGCAATCATACATCCCATGAAAGAACGATCTATCTTTTTCTTTTTACTTTGTTTTTATTTTCAGTTTTATGTTGTTAAGAGACTAGCAATATGTAAGTTTCGGTGTGTGTTCAGTAATGAATAATTCATATTCTAGCACCTTAATTCACATATGTTAAGCTCTTAGTTTTGTTATTATTTGATGTTTTGTCTTGTTTTATGTTTTATTGTGTTTTTAGGGTTTTTGAAGAAAAGAAAGCATTTCTGAAAAGTTCCATGCTTAAAGGACAATTTGGGAGAAAAGCTGCAAGCTACGAGATCGAGCACAAACTTAGGCTCAAGTGCACCAGCGCTCGAGCGTAGTAGAATAAGAATTGAGTGCAAATGCGCTTGATTGCACAAGCCATAGGATCGATGGGCTCGATCGCACAAGCATCCAAGCTCAAGCGCACCAGCGCTCGAGTGCAAAAGAGCAATGATTGATCACAGACATGTGCTCGAGTGCACCACTCTGGGATCGAGCACCCAAATGCGGTAGAAGTCCTTTTTCACTTCAGATTGGGTTTTTAGTCTCTTGGTTGGATTGGGAGACTGGCCTACAGTTTTATTAGGGTTTCTAGGGCTTCTACGGTTCTCCTAATCCTATAAATAGGCCTTTAAGCATGAAGAAAAGATAATCATGGAGAGGAGAATTGGAGGCTCTATCTAGAAGCATTTTCGGTTTCTTCTTTCCCTTTTAGTTTTAGTTTTATTTAAATTATGTGTAACTAAACACATGTTAGGGGCTAGATTGAAGCCCTAATCATGTCTTTTTAGGATATTAATATTGGCGCCTTTGCTACAATTATATTTAAGTATTTAACTTGGTTAATTCCTATTTAATCGAATTCCTCATATGAATGTACGTGAAAACGTATAAATGTGTTTGGATTTGTTAATTAAGTCAATTTATATGACCAAGTCTTGGGCTTAATAAATTGACAAAAGAACCTCATCACAGGTTCTTGGCTTAATCAACATGGGGAATTGGGAGTAGATGTCATGCCCTAGGCTTTATGTGTTTGTCGATTTCTATAGATTTATGCTTTCCTAAAGAACAACTAAGGGTAATGGTGAATCCTTTGGAAAGAAAAGAATTAGAGTAGATACCATAACCAATTCGTTGCTTAGGGAGTTCAATTGCTTAAGGAGTAGATACCATGCCCTTAGGTTGGCAAACATTAGATATGGCGATATAATTGTTAGCGTTGGCATATTATTTATCTTAATTAGGTGTGGTTAATGGTGGATGTCAAAACCTGAACCCTTTTATTCTTAGTATTTGTAGTGAATCTTTTATTTTATTTTATATATTAAATTAAATCAGTGACATTTAATTTATTTCCGTTTCATTAATTAGGAAAATAATTCTAAACATAGTTTCACAATCTTCGTGGGAATGATCTCGTATTTATCTGCTATACTATCATTTTCATCTTGTGGACTTGTGAGTAAAACGTACCTGTTATTCTCCTATTAATTTAGAAGGGTAAACGAGACAACATGTTTTTAGCGTCGTTGCCAAGGATTGTGTTAAATTTTGTTTAGAATTTTTTCCTTAAGTTAGTTTATTTTTATTATTTCTTTTAATTAATTTCAATTCTGTTTTTGTAGGACCGATTCTCTGCTACGGAGGTGCGCTCAAGCGCCCATTCCAATGTGATTGAGTGCACAAGTGATGCAGCTCGACTTAGTGGGCTGCAGCGTAGATCAACAAACAAGCAGCGGATAGATAATTCTAGATCGGAGTCTATCGACGATCTAAGAACTCTTCTCAAAATCTAGAGTCTATCTACGATTTTAAGGGAAAAAGGGGAAGAAAACTCAACTATGAGATTCTTATTCAATGAAAACTGATAATAAACAACAACTAGGTTATTTGGAGGCTATAAACATGTATATATAGCCTCAGGTTTAATAAAGAACGAAATAGGGCTTCTAAAACCATAATAAGACTAAAACAGGGAAATTAAAGTCGGTGCAGTAATTAAAAGTGCAGAAAAGTAACATAGTTGCCCGTGTGTGATCGAACGCAGCACAGGTGTGATCGTTTGCAGATGGGCGAACGATCAGGGCGTTCGATTGCCGTCATCGTTCGCGTACTCAGTAGCCGCAGCACTATTGGTGATAGTTCTGCGATCGATTGCAGATCGGTCGCCTGTCATCGTTCGCTGGCTCAGTAGCCGTAGCACTATTGGTGATAGTTCTGCGATCGATCGCAGGGTAGTCTACTATCGTTCACAGGCCCAGAGACTTTTGTTGTTGGGCCTCTGTTGCAGCTCTGGTCTGGGAGCGTGTCCCCATCCTTCGGGGTGGATCCACTTCAACGTCTCTCCCCTTCTTCCTCATGTACTCCCAAGCATCCCGGTCTACATCAACAAGCCCATGTGATCGATCACACATCCGGACAGCAGCACTCCAAAGCTGCATCCTCGGGCTGGTTTAAGTATTTCTTTTGATTTTGATTTTTTGTTTTGATTTTCAGTTTGTTATTAATTTTTATTTTATTTTTATCTTTTTGTTATTTTAGCCATGTGGAAAGACTACTCTGAAATAGAAGAAGAATGTGTTGAGAATCTGCCACCGGTGCGAAGACCAATGAAGAGTTCCTTCATTCCCCAAAACATCACTCAGCCATCATGCATTGATTTCCAGCCTATGGTGCAAAGCAATTACAAATTATCTCCACATCTGCTCAATTTGGTTCCACACTATAGAGGCACACCGACGAAAGACCCATATCTACATATTCGTGATTTTTTTTTTTTTTTTTTTTTTATCTTTGCATGATTCAGAATATCCATGGTTTAACTCCAAAAGGAATTAGGTTAATCCTCTTTCCTTTTTCTTTAAAAGATAATGCTAAGTTATGGTTCAATTCTTTGGCTGCAGGTTCTATTTACAACTGGGTAGAGTTGACCACAAAATTCTTAAAGAAATTCTTTCCAGCTCAAAAGACAAGGCAACTTAGAAGGGAAATTCTAACCTTTCAACAAAAAGAGGGAGACCTTTTCTTTGAAGCATGGGAGTACTTTAACGAGCTACTTCTCAAATGCCCACACCACAACGTATCTCAAGAAGATCAGGTACTGGCATTATATGAAGGTTTAAATGATGTTAACAATGGTTTTATAGATTTAGCTTGTGGTGGCATGTTGATGGAAAACACCAGTGAGGAAGCCGTAGAACTCTTTGAGACCTTAAGTGAGAAATCCAAACATTTCTCATCCAGAGGGAGACAAGGACTCAAGGAAAGGGTATACATGAAGAGAACACAAATGGTGGAGTTCAGACTCAAATGGCTACCATGGAGAGAAAGCTAGATATTCTAGCAGAAGCCATGACTAGTCATAACATTTACCCTGTTCAACAAATTGCACAAGTCGAGGTATGTACCATATGGTCTCATGTCTTTAATTGCATATTAGGAGCCGAAAAAGAATGACCTTGAAGGTACCATGATCCAGTTCTTGACAGCATAGCAGCAGACCAATGCACAGACAAGTCAAGCTATTCAAAGAATGGAAACACAAGTGGGGCAGATGGCCAAGGAGTGAGCGAAAGAAAGAGGGTGAACTTCCATCCCAAACAATACCTAATCCGAGAGGTCATGAGGAGCTCAAGGCTATGACAATATTTAAGAGTGGTAAAGGCATTGAGATCCTTCAAGATCTACATTGGGAAGAAGGAAAGGAAGTAAGCATTGAGGCTTCTTCAACATCAACTCCTATTTTCGAGACACGAAGAGGCCATGAGAGTTTTCTATTAGGGCTAATAGACAAGCAAAAAGAGACCATTGAGGTAGAAAAATTCCCTGAGTATTCTCCTCATTTTATTTCAGTTCATGATTCCCTTTCAGATGAGAAACTGCTTGAGAAGACTCAGAATGATCTACCCCGATTTGCGAACAGTCAGAATTACCTTTCTGAAGGTAAAATTCATTCTCTTTGGTCCAAGAGAAGAAAAGATTGGTGCTTCAAATTTAAACCTGAGGGTCAGAAAGCACTGAGGGCAACAAGGATGAGGATTCTGTTGGCTTGGCGGATCTCATATATTTTGGCTAAATGAGTCAGCTTCAGAGGTTCTAGCGTAGGCCCTATGCACTCGAAGCCTCCATCAGGCCAATGTACATGATCTCCTTCTAGGTTTTATCTTTACTATTGTTGTTCCATTTTCATTCCTTGATTATGTTTTTACAACAATGTGTTACACTTGACTAGTATTTGGTTGGAGTATCATTTATTTGTTTTAGGGACAAAGTGTCTTATATTCAAGCTTGGGGGTATGCTATGAGCCATACCTATTCCAACCAATTTTCTCATCTTCCAAGTATAATCTTTCCTATATCTCAACACATTGAGGGCAATGTGTAATTCAAGTTTAGGGGTATGGGAGACACACACACACTTTGTCCAAAATTAAATTTTTGAAAATGCATGTTCATGTTATTCCTGAGAGTTTGGTTGATCTAGAAATTGTGATTTGAATTTCATTGGTAAGCTTAAAATGCTGAACACATAATTACTTACTTTTGGTATTTGAGAATTTACTTGTTTTGATTTTAAATTGCCACAAGCACATTAGAACATGGTTTGTGAGGTATGACAAGTGAATATGATTGTGTATGTTTTCAATGTCTTGGGTAAGCTGGGAGACTTGTTGGATGGGTACTTTGGCATATATATATATATATAAAGAAAAGTTGATCGTTGTGAGATTTCCACTAAGTAACTAAACCTCTTGCCTCATTAAGCAATGAGCGTTCACATCAAAAGGTGAGAATTTTGATTTGGTTAAATGTCATGGCTAGTTTGGTTTCGTAGCTTTTTTGACTCGAGTTAATAAGTCCTTAGGAATGTCTTTACACCTAATGCCGTAAAACCATCTGGTTTGGGAGTCATTGGTTGACTACTTGTTACATGGGTCAATTAGAAAGTTTAAGGGAACTAAGCACTGCACACCCTTACCAAAAAGAAAGAAAAGAAAGTTATGTCTTGGTTATTCAGTCCAATAGGAATCCTAGTGCACTTTGAGGTGTTGAGTCATTGCATATTGGAAATAATTTGAAAGCTTTATAATTATGTGTTAGTTCAGTTCACTTTACACTAAATTGAACTTGTGAGGCCTCGGCCTGTCTTTTATAAGTTGTTAGACTTTGGAGTTCCAATACATTGTGAAGATGAAGTTTATCCTTTTAAGCTTGCTAATGAATGAAAATAAGTTTTTTGAGTGATACTTTAATTTTTGGGGATAACATGAATTTTGCATAATGTTTGTGGGTAACATTTTTGTTAAACCCGCACGATACTTCACTAGTCCTACTTGGGATACCTAGGGGTTTAAAAGGCTTGTTGCATATACTAAATGCAATCATACATCCCATGAAAGAATGATCTATCTTTTTTGTTTTACTTTGTTTTTATTTTCAGTTTCATATTGCTAAGAGACTAGCAATATATAAGTTTTGGGGTATGTTAAGTGCTGAATAATTCATATTCTAGCCCCTTAATTCACATATGTTAAGCTCTTAGTTTTGTTATTATTTGATGTTTTGTCTTGTTTTTATGTTTCCTTGTGTTTTTAGGGTTTTCGAAGAAAAGAAAGCATTTCTGGAAAGTTCCATGCGTTCGAGCGTAGTAGAACAAGCATCAAGCACAGATGCACTTGATCACATGAGCCATAGGATTAAGCGCATACGTGCTCAATCGCACAAGCATCCAAGCTCGAGCACACCAGTGCTCGAGTGCAAAAGAGCAACAATCAATCGCAAACATGAGCTCAAGCACACCACTCTAGGATCGAGCGACCGGATGCGGCAAAAGTCCTTTTTCACTTCAGATTGGGTTTTCAGCCTCCTAGTTGGATTAGGAGACTGGCCTATGGTTTTTTTAGGGTTTCTAGGGTTCTCCTAATCCTATAAATAGGCCTCTAAGCATGAAGAAAAGATATACATTCTTGGAGAGGAAAATTGGAGGCTCGATTTAGAAGCATTTTCGGTTTCTTCTTTTCCTTTTAGTTTTATTTAAATTATGTGTAACTAAGCACTTGTTAGGGGCTAGATTGAAGCCCTAATCATGTCATTTTAGGATTTCATTACTGGCGCCTTTGTTACAATTATATTTAAGTATTTAATTTGGTTTATTTCCGTTTAATCGAATTCCTTATGAATGTACGTGACAACATATGCATCTGTTTGGATTTGTTAATTAAGTCAATTTAGATGACCTAGTCTTGGGCTTAATAAAGTGACAAAAGAACCTCTTCACGGGTTCTTGGCTTAATCGACATGGGGAACCAGGAGTAGATATCATTCCTTAGGCTTTATGTGTTTGTCAATTTCTATAGATTTATGCTTTCCTAAAGAACAACTTAGTGTAATGTTGAATCCTTTGAAAAGAAAAGAATTAGATGATATACCATGTCTAATTTGTTGCTTAGGGAGATCAATAGCTTAGAAGTAGATACCATGCCCTTAGGTTGGCAAACGTTAGATATAACGATATAATTGTTAGCATTGCCATATTGTTTGTCTTAATTATGTGTGGTTAGTGGTGGATGTCAAAACCCTAACCCTTTTATTCTTAGTATTTTTAGTTAAATATTTTATTTTATTTTATTTATTAAATTACATCCATGACATTTAATTTAATTCCGTTTAATTAATTAGGAAAATAATTCTAAACATAATTTCACAATACTCGTGGGAATGATTTCGTATTTGCTTGTTATACTATTGTTTTAATTTGTGCACTTGCGAGTAAAATGTACCAGTTATTCCTCTATTAATTTAGGAGGCTAATCGGCACAACATAGCCCATGACACAAAGCCATGTCTATTAAGTGCACTTATTTTCACTATAATTTACATGTATGGGTGGCATAAAATGCCTACAAGAAACTTCAACATATCTTGTAATCACAGTTACATCATATGTATAAATAATAGAGTTTACATGTTCATAAAATGGAGTTCGCGCAATAAAAGTCATGCTCTACTTAAAATGGAGTTTCAATCATATCAAAATTGTTTGCTGAAACAATGCCAATCACATAAGAGTATCCATGTGAGATTCGCTCACTTGAATCGCGGGGACAGTCCTTAAAACCAACGTCGAAGTTAGTAGGTGAAGACATGCTTCACTACAAAAAACACGGCATTTACTAACGTGGGAACTGTTCACTTTTTTTGCCACGTCACCATTTCCTAACGTGTCTAAAGTTCAAACGTTAGTAAATGGGTTTTTTTTTTTTTTTTGGTTTGATATATGGTTATCATAATTTTAAGGAAAAAAAAAAACAATTTCTAACGTGGGACAAAACCACACGTTGGAAAATTTTAGCCCATTCCTAACGTGCAATGCAGCCACACGTTAGGATTCCCTTTTTTTTTTTTTTTTNTTTTTGATTGTAAGTTTCGTTTCTTCATGTTTTCAATTGATTTTGACATGTCTGTTGTGATCATGAGGGGCTAAACCTTCAACTGAGGTTGAAGATGAAGCCTCGTCTTTGATGAACAATTGTATTCTTGTCATTTTATATACACAATTTGATGTTTTATATAGTTGTTCAAAGTCCCTCCATTGCTTGATTTATTTTGTATAATTGAGCGCCCTTTTTGATTTCATGCATTATTTTATATTCGGTGTGTTTTGTCTGGGGATACATTGAGTGATTGGATTGAGACTAATATCCATCGTGATCTACGGATACGGTGGATGATTTGATCTCAATTAAATACTCGTTGTAATTCTTTAACGGATAGATTCACCGAATGATTTTCTATGGATGTTCACGACTGTTGAACAGTGATCAAAAGCATTTTAAATTATCAACTGTGTATGTAAAATGCGAGAATAAATTGTTTGATTAGACGAGGTGGATTCGGAAACCTTGGTGTTTTTACTTTGTTTGTTGTTTAAATTATTGTTTAATTTAGTTTTAGCAAAATTGCAAAACGAACTTCGAATTCTAGGAACTAGGTTAAAATAGGATTTGTTTGAATAGAAAAGTTGATTTTAACACAAAACACAATTCCCTGTGGATCGACCTCGCATTTTTACGCGCACTTTACTGCACACGATTCGTACACTTGCGAGTATTATTTTGGTACAATCAAAGGGATTCTTCCTTCATTATGCACATTTTTCACCCCTTTAACCGCATTCTTATGTCAGTAACCTGCAATGAACTTGAGACACCAAAAACTAACAAAAGCATCAGAAAATAACACAGCTAAGAGCCTAACTAATATAAGTTAAGGGGCTCAAATATGCACTATTTGACTCTCATCAAAGCCAATGAAAAAGATTGAAAATCTAAGCTAATTATCAATCTAATGTAGTTAATTAGTTAATACAATCTAATGGAATGATATATGATGTTGAAGAAAAAAAAAAAAAATAGACCCATAAGCTAATTTGCCAGGCCACGCAACGTTAGCAATTGCTAACGTTGCACGGCCTGCCACGTTAGCAATTGCTAACGTATGGTGACCTGCCACGTTAAGAAATGTAAACTACGGTTTTTTTTTTTTTTTTTGGTATTTTTGTTTAGTTTGCCATAACAATTAAAAATAGGTCAACCCTAAAGAACCCAAATAATTTTTTTTTCTAAACCGTTGCATGATCTAACCTACTTAATTAAGCCAATGACAAAGATTGAAAATCTAAGCTAATTATCAATCTAATGTAGTTAATTAGTTAATACAATCTAATGGAATGATATATGATGTTGAAGAAAAAAAAAAAAATAGACCCATAGGCTAATGTGCCAAGCCACGCAACGTTAGCAATTGCTAACGTTGCACGGCCTGCCATGTTAGCAATTGCTAACGTATGGTGACCTGCCACGTTAGGAAATGTAAACTACGGTTTTTTTTTTTTGGTATTTTTGTTTAGTTTGCCATAACAATTAAAAATAGGTCAACCCTAAAGAACCCAAATAATTTTTTTTTCTAAACCGTTGCATGATCTAACCTACTTAATTAAGACAATGACAAAGATTCAAAATCTAAGCTAATTATCAATCTAATGTAGTTAATTAGTTAATACAATCTAATGGAATGATATATGATGTTGAAGAAAAAAAAAAAAAAGACCCATAAGCTAACGTGCCAGGCCATGCAACGTTAGCAATTACTAACGTATGGTGACCTGCCACGTTAGGAAATGTAAACTACATTTTTTTTTTTTTTGGTATTTTTGATTAGTTTGCCACAACTATTAAAAATAGGTCAACCCCAAAGAACCCAAATAATTTTTTTTAAAACCGTTGCATGATCTAACCTACTTAATTAAGCCAATGACAAAGATTTAAAATCTAAGCAAATGATCAATCTAATGTAGTTAATTAGTTAATACAATCTAATGGAATGATATATGATATTGAAGAAAAAAAAAATTAGTCCCATAAGCTAACGTGCTAGGCCAAGCAACGTTAGCAATTGCTAACGTGGCAGGACATGCAACGTTAGCAATTGCTAACGTGCCATTTCTTGCCACGTTAGCAAATGCAATAGTTTTTTTTTTTTTTGGTCTCCATATATTATTTAACGGGATATTCTACGTTGCATGCAGAAAATAATGCTTACATTTCCTAATGTGTTTTCAAAAATTGTTTTTTATATGAGATATTATTTATATTATTACTTAATTAGGCTATATTAATTAATTAGATTAGATATGAATGATATATGATATTGAAGAAAAAAGAAAAAAAAAATAGACCCATAAGCTAACGTGCCAGGCCATGCAACGTTAGCAATTACTAACGTTGCATGGCCAGCACGTTAGCAATTGCTAAAGTATGGTGACCTGCCACGTTAGGAATTGTAAACTACATTTTTTTTTTTTTTGGTATTTTTGATTAGTTTGCCACAACTATTAAAAATAGGTCAACCCCAAAGAACCCAAATAATTTTTTTTAAAACCGTTGCATGATCTAACCTACTTAATTAAGCCAATGACAAAGATTTAAAATCTAAGCAAATGATCAATCTAATGTAGTTAATTAGTTAATACAATCTAATGGAATGATATATGAT
>CM017326.1:18150662-18174131 GCA_006937295.1 Carpinus fangiana
TAGGGGTGGGCATCGGTCGGTGTCGGGGAAAGTCGGAAGAAAATTCTTTTGGCCGCAGTGATGTCGGTAAAGTCGGTAATTTCACCGACTCTACCGACCGAACCTCTCTACCGACACCGACCGACACCGGCAAGTCGGTTACGGTTTCGGTCGGTTGAAGTCGGTTTGGGCTGGGCTGAAATACCGATGTCGAAGCCTCAAAGCCTCACCTGAATTCGAACACCAAGCAGCCTCACCTGAATTCGAACACCAAGACCAAAGTTTTACCGGCAAAGGCTTGGAATGCAAGCTAAAATTCTAGTTTTTTTCTTGTGGGTTTCGTTGATACTCACAATTTCAGCCTCAAAAAGGTCTGCGATGCGCCGATGTCGAAGCCTCGAAGCAAATCTGTGATGCGCCGATGTTGAAGCCTCGAAGGTTCTCGCTACTTCTCGAGTCTCGGCAAAGGTTGCTGCCTTAGTGGGTTAGGTTGACGGGGTTCAGCCCTAAGCGGCCAAAGTCGGGGCGGTGTCGGTCGAAAACCGACTTCCCCAAAACCTCTACCGCCTACCGAACCGACTCTGTCGGAGGAGCAAAATTTGTACCGCCTACCGTCCGGTGTATTGTCGGCGACGGTCGGTCACGGTCGGCCGACGGTCGGCGCACGGCCGGTAAGCGGCACGCGGAGAAAATGCCCACCCCTATATATATATGCACTAATGGCTGTATTAAAAAAAAAAAATTACTAACGTGGCAAGAAATGCCACGTTAGTAATTGTAAAATAAAAAATATATATATACTAATGGCTGTATAAAAGTATATATATGTATACCAATGGCTGTATAAAAAAAAAAAAAAAGATTTACTAACGTGGCATTTAATGCCACGTTAGTAACTGTAAAAAAAAAAAAAAAAAAAAAAAAAGCAAACAAAAGCTAACGTGGGAAAACATCACACGTTGGCTTTTGTTTTTTGTTTTTTTTTTTTTAATTTTTCCATTTACTAACGTGTGAATAGTAACACGTTAGTAAATGGTAACGTTCTACATGTATGACACGTTAGGAAATTTCCATTTCTAACTACCACTTTACCAACGTGTTTAACACGTTAGAAACAGTATGTACGGCCCATTTACTAACGTGTCAGATACCTTAAAACGTTAGTAAATGAGCGTTACTAAATATTATGTTTTTTGTAGTGCTTTGAGGTGAATTCAATATTGTTGCATCACATATAATAAACCTAGTAAAAAGGATTTTTATGAGTTGAGCTATAGGCAGAAGCAACAAGTAGATATTGGCCTTCTAATAACTAATCTATTTGTGTTTTCCTTTTTCTTCGCATTCGTAGATGAAACTCATGGTACTGATAGCAGAAGTATACCCCCCATCAAGAACAAGATTATGTGCTGTTATGAATCCAGCTTCTCCACTAGCCAAGAAAAGTGCAGCTTGAGCCACATCTTCTGTGCTTGCACCTCTCCCACGCAATAAACTCCCACTCTCACCTACAATCCTACAAACTTCTTCAGGCTTCATATCCATTTTCCCAAGGAAATGTCTGTAGGCACCAACAAGCATCTCTGAAGGAACCCCGTGTGGAGAAATGCAGTTGACGCGAATTCCATGCACCCCTAACTCACACGCGGCACTTCTCATTAATCCAATGATTGCCTCCTTTGACAATGTGTATGCGTGTCCTCCCAAGCCTCCCATGATGGCTGCTGAGCTTGATGTGCAGATGATGCTGCCCCCTTTTTGGCCTTTGATCATGGCTTGAGCAGCGTATTTCATTCCATGTAAAATTCCGTGCACATTAACCGAGAGGAGATACTTGACTTGGTCCATGTTTAGATTAGTGATGCTTCCACCAGGCCCAGCAATGCCTGCATTGTTGAACATGATATCTAGACTACCTTTCCAACTGAGTGCAAGCTGGATGGCTGATGCCATATCTGCTTCCTCTGCCACGTCGCAGTGTATGTAGCGGCCTCCAATTGAATCTGCCAATGCCACCCCCAGTTCGTCCAGTATGTCGGCAATTACAACATACGCCCCATTTTCTGCGAACACTTTTGCTGTGGCAGCTCCAATTCCTCTTGCGCCACCAGTTATGACTGCAACTTTACCCATCAACCTAACAAAATTTTAAACTTATTATATATATACATGGTTGTTTTTCTGATAAAATCTCTTTTTACAGCTTATCAAATTAATATTAACATCACTTTTATATTCTTTCATATGCCGTTTCAATTTACTTTTTCGATTAGAAAATTTTGCTAGTGTTTCCAAACTTTGGCAGAAATTCTCCAATACAAATTTTTTAGGCTAATATGGTAGTGATCAGTAGGGCTAACCTCTTTCCGGGTAGCATCTGCAAGTCATCATGCATATGAGTAGTATCAGTTGGCTCCATTTCGTTCATACAATGTTTGTTAGCAAATTTTATGGAACTATATAAGGGCAGTTCATATGCTGTAAATTTATGGATCTAAGCATATGCTAAAAACAAAAAATTGAGTGACGCTCTTTAGAAGGTTGCTTCTTTATTCCTGCACACTCTTTTCATTTTGTACAACTACTTCTTAACCATAATTAAGCTAGCAGCCCATCCATCATTATATCTCTATTTTTTTCTAATTAATTGTATCTTATCTAAATCTCAACAATATGCTACCTTCTTAGTTTGTGTGATAATATCAATAGGTAAGAAACAATAAAACATATTTTATCAGCATGTATTTGATACACGCATGAAATCTGGTAGAAAAGTTGTGAAATATTTGTTAACTGAAATTGAAGTTTCATAATCCATTTATGTTCCAACTTTGCGCTAACAAAATCTTGTGTTTATGAATTGAAGGGTATTAGAGGACATGCTTCTTATGGGAAGTTGTAACGACCCCAATTTTAAGCCAGAGTTATGCCTTAGTCCTAGCCTTGATAGGTGAGTTCAGAATTGTGTAGGCTCATTAGTGTAATTGGTTTATTTTGGTTAAATGGATCAAAAACACATCTAAAGTATAAAATAGATCATTTGAGTGTAAGTTTTATTCCTAGATGATGTGATTGGTTTAATGGATTGATTAAAAATCTTAATACTTCAAGAGCATAGGTTCAAATCACCACAAAAGCAAATTATATTTTATAATAGATTTTACCTTTATATTCTTCGAAATGAAATATTATGTTTTAAAACAAAACCCAAATTTCTAAAGCCTAGCTGCATGTTTATAAGGGTATAGGTATATATGATGTGTAGGCTCAATAGTGTGATTGGTTTATTTCGGTTAAATGGATCAAAAACACATCTAAAGTATAAAATAAATCATTCGAGTGTAAGTCTTATTCCTAGATGATGTGATTGGTTTAATGGATTGATTAAAATTCTTATTACTTCAAGAGCATAGGTTCAAATCACCACAAAAGCAAATTATATTTTAAAATAGATTTTACCTTTATATTCTTCGAAATGAAATATTATGTTTTAAAATAAAACCCTAATTTCTAAAACCTAGCCGCATGTTTATAAGGTATAGGTATATATGTGTTTCTTTTGAATTCAAATAAAACACTTCTTCTAGACAACACCAAGAAGAATTTCAAGAGGAGGGAAGATCTAGATTTAGATTTTTCCTCCTCCCATTTCATGGTAGCAGTGCTCGGTGTCTTCTCTATAGGCTCATCCGGTCTCCGTTTCTGGCGGGTTGCTTTAGGTCTATTTTGTAGATCTAGATCTAGTCTTTTCAACCTTAGATCTGATCGTCTTCTTTGGCCAATGAGTGTCTTCCGAAGGGATGTCTACGATGCCGTGCTCCTCCGCTGCTACTTGTGGGGTTTTTATTTCGTTTTTAATTTTTTTGTTTGTCCTGGCCTTCGGGTTGAGGATGAAATAGATCGGTGTGGGGGTTTAACTCTCATTGCCGAATTTTTAGTTTTTAGTTGTTTTTATTTTTGTCTTTGTATTTTGGCTATCCATGTCTTAGATCTAGTCTACATGAAGCAGATATGTTCCTTAAATGTAATTGTACATGGGTTAGCGGAAGCTTGAAGTTATTTTTATGACTTTGTAACTTTCATAGCTTTTGAGTTTTGGCTATGATTTCTCAGAGCTATATGCTCAGTGATGGAAGAGCTTTATGCTCGTGAAATTTCATCAGTCGAAGTTTATTTTTTTAAAAATAAAAATAAAAATAAAACACTAATAAGGAAAGACAATTAGTATATGAA
The DNA here is from genome assembly GCA_006937295.1 of Carpinus fangiana. Lineage (NCBI taxonomy): Eukaryota > Viridiplantae > Streptophyta > Magnoliopsida > Fagales > Betulaceae > Carpinus > Carpinus fangiana. The sequence goes on from CM017326.1 coordinate 18,154,875, forward strand.
TCACACCCATTAAAGATTTCTTTCATTAACTTGGCCATTTTCATGTCCCATCAAAAATCAATTCAAAGGAGGAAATATTAAATACATGTCTCCAATATTAAAGGAAAATGCCAGGGGTTCTTCCCGTAGGTTCTCTTGGTGTTCTCCCAGCCATACGTAAAACATGATTTAAGAAAAAATAAAATTATAGTGACCTCCACCATCGTATTTTTAGGCATTAGCACAAAATTTGAGGTATTAGCACCAAATTTGTAAGGCATTAGCATCAAAATTGAGGCATTAGCATCAAATTTAGGATGATCAAATTTATTTTGAGTGATACCATCCCTAAAGGGTTAACCTTCCACCTTTAGGTTTTAGTTTTGAATCCCAAAACAAGTTTTAAAGCATTAGAACCTAATTATTAATTAATAAAAATTAATCTGTTAGTAAAAAAATGGTATTACAATTTTATTTTTTCTTAAATCATGTTCTACGAAAGACTGGGAGAACGCCAGGAGAACACCACGGGGAGAACCCCTAGCAAACCCCAATATTAAATACACCTTTTCAAACGCCATACATATCATAAACCGAATAATTGCTTTTTTTTTTTTTTAATTCAAAAGAAAATCAAAATAGATTTGAATTCACATCTTCACATTAATTCCATGCATTCGGTTTTATAAGAAAATAATTATAAAATTTTCATGCATATAGCATATGTAAAAACACAAGTATCGTGATTGCAAGCAATATATATAAATAAATAAAGAGAGAATGTACTTTATTCTTTGAAGTATTCACGCATTTGAGTTTTGGTGCCCAAAGACCCTCACAATGTATCTGATGTTGGCAAAAAGTACCATCCTCTATTTGGATGGAAACCAAGTCATGTGTATGGCACGTGACCTTTTTTAACCAAAAATTTCCAAAATGACTTTGGAGGATAAAGTATAAACATAAATGACTTTGGGAGGGTAAAGTGTATTAAAAAAATAATAATAATAAAAACCTTAAAACAAAAGGTTTATATACAAAAATAGAAAAGAAAATGAAAACAAAACAAAAACTTAAAACAAAAGGTTTATTCGGCTGGGACCACGCCTAATAAAGCAGAGGTTACTAGTTCGAATCCCCCCTCTCCCCTCTTGTGCGGACATGTCAAAAAACAAAACAAAACAAAACAAAAGGTTTACATACAAAAACAAAAAAGTAATTAAAAGAAATAAAAAAAAAAAAAAAAACAAATGAAAGAAGGGTAAAGTCCACATATTCCCTCAAACTACCACTCAATTGACAATATCCAAAAACTTTCAATTGTGACAAATGACAATGTTCCCCAAAGTTAGTAAAAAGATAAAAATGCCCATATATATTTATCAAGAAGATAAAAATGCCTCTATAAATTCAATATATATATTTAAACGAATTTTTTAAAATTTTTTTAACAAACAAAATTTTTTAATTTTTTTAACAAATATTTTTTTTTTAAAATTTTTTTTCTTACTTTTTTTCATTTTAAATATGCCACCTATTGGATTTTTTTTTTTTAATTTTTTTTTAATATAATTTTTAGGTTTTTTCTAAAATTTTTAGTATTTTTTGTTTTTATTTCATTAAGTGTAGTTTTGTCATTGAGGGGAACATTGACAATTTTTGGTAGTTTTGGGGGAGATATTGTTATAATTGAAAGTTTGGAGGGGAGACATTGTCAATTGGGTTGTAGTTTGAAGGGGGATGTGGGCTTTACCAAAAAAAAAAAAAGTGGAGAATGGATGAGACACCCATTTGGCCAAGCCACCCCAAGACCGACCAAATGCGGACGACTCTGCCAGCCCCAAACTCATGGTTTCAGCCACCCCCATTTGGGCATATGAGGTGGTCGGACCAGCCCCATGGGACACATGTGTAACGTCCTGAGAATTAATTAACTGGTAATTAATTCCATAGATTGTCTCCCAGCTTTATTCCACTCCGAACAAGACATCTAGGAGCTCTACTCCTAACAAACAGAGGATACTAAGCAACATAAGTAATAAAATTCTATAATCATTGAATCATACAACCAGAGCATCTAACCAAAGATCATTAAAGTAGCGGAAATCATACTATAACATTAATACAATGGATCTACGCTAAACCTTAATATGCAGGTATGTATCAAACCCTAAGTCTGCAACATAACTCAAAAGTACTAGTTACCATGAGTACCCGCTTAAGCTTGTAATAAGTTCTCAAACATCTCCTGAATCGAATCCTCCATAAGACCGGATGCTTCATGGTATCCACTATCTATAATAACAGAATCGTACATATGGAGAAAAAATGGAAATAATACAATGGTAAGTCCAACGACTTAGTGAGTAAAAATCCACATGACGTACCCGTCATTAATTTGTAGATTCTTTTATTTATAAAACACATGCAACATTATGAGATGACAGTTATCATGCAGGTGATATATATATAATATAATATATGCTTATAATCATGAGTAACAGTAATAATTCAACAATATGGTCTACCCGAGATATTACCCCTTCTCAGTAGGGTTGACGGTGTCTCGAGTGACCTATAGTACAATGCTGGTGCCCCAGCCATTGTATAGCATACTGTACATAACACTAACGGCATGACCGAGTCCGACTTCGGGTGGCCCACACAGCTAATGACGTCCGTTTTATAGTGACCATCCATTGGGAATGACTGCATCATTTGTCACGAAACCATTGAATCCAAAGCCCCCCCCACACACACTGACCATAAAGCTAACCTGTATAGTAAGCCCATGGCCATTACTACCGCACATACCGGTGTACCATGTCATACGATGCAATTAGTCTTATCAGTCTTTTATATGCATAGTTTTACAAGCCTCCTTGTTATCTTATTAATCAACACACGTTTTCGCAAAAGAGAGTTCCCAGTGTTTCCAAAATGTATTTCATGAGAGTTACAAAATATGCATGTTTGGTATATATGAAATAGACGTGCAATGTAGGGAAAGTAACAACAAGCATCCATGTGAGTTTGTACTCACCCGGGTCGTAAAGCTTCTCCATGTAATTTCCTTGAGGCTCTATAACCTCAAATACTGAGAAATGACCTGTTATTAGTTCTACTTCTACTAAAATAACTCTAGAATAAGGAAATAGGAGCTATATGACGGTTGGTAAAAATAAAGTTTCCCGTTACACACTGGCCGTACGTCCGGGCTCGGGGCAGTACGTCCGCTGTGACACTTCTGCCCGTATGTCCAGTTTCGAGACTGTACGTCCGCTTCGAGGTTTTCAGGGAGAATCTCATTTTCTCCACTCGTCCTCCTATTCTCCAAACAACTCCTAAGCCTATCAAAGGGCTTCCTATGGTCTCCTAAGTCGAAATGAAACCTCAAAGCAACGTGATCATGCTAAGTTATCAAAGCGCTAATCATAAACAAGATCTAAAGCTTAACTAAGGTAACAACTACAACTAGCTCTACGAAACAACAATCGAGCAGCATAACGATGTATTTAAAAAGCTAAGGAACCGAGCGTTACCTCCTTGAAGCGAAACCTCGAGAGTTCCTCCTTCGGCAACACAAAAACACTCACAAAACCTTACAAACATTCACAAAACGATCTACCAGCAGCCTGGGGGCGAAGAGAGGGGTTTAGGGGCTGAATAGGTGTGAAATGGGCGAGGGGGTGAGGGGGTATTTATGGCCAAAAAGTAGCGGACGTCTGGTACTATTCCCCAGAGGTCCAAAGGCTGTTTCATACGAACATATATTACCCAGTGGATTCACCGCCTACGTCTGCTGTACTGTTCACAAAGTACGATTGTACTATCTGTTAAAGCGTACGTCCGGTGGGGGACCACCGTACGTCTACACTAAAAGATAGCAACGTACTTCCAGTGTTTTAGTATACATCCACACTAAAAGACAAGAGTGTATGTCCACCAACCCTACCACCCTATCTTAGTGCAGATCAATCCTAATCTCCAAGGTTGCACCATCAAAGCGGTCCTAGTCCTGACTTTAATACCATATCAAATCCCAAAAATCCTCAAGTCCAACATCCTTAAGATCATAGGTATTGAAATTCTGTATCCCTTGTATACATATAATCCATCCTATGCTCTGGTAGATCATCTCCTAACACCTAATAGATCATGTCCTATATTCCGCTAAGCAAAAAGCTTTAATGACTCAAGACCTAACTCCTAATAGATCCATTCCTATGGTCCGAAGAGCAACAACTCTGATACCAACTGTAACACCCTGAGAATTAATTAACTGGTAATTAATTTTATGTTCGTCTCCCAGCCTTATTCCACTCCAAACAAGACCTTCAGGACCTCTACTCTACTCGTCAAAAATAGAGGATACTAAGCAGCGGAAGTAATAAAGTTCTATAATCATTGAATCATACAACCAGAGCATCTAACCAAAGATCATTAAAGCAGCGAAAATCATACTATAACATCAGTACAAGGGATCTATGCTAAACCTTAATATGCAGGTATGTATCAAACCCTAAGTCTACAACATAACTCAAAAGTACTAGTTACCATGAGTACCCGCTTAAGCTTTCAATAAGTTCTCAAACATCTCCTGAATTGAATCCTCCATAAGACCAGATGCTTCATGGTATCCACTATCTATAATAGCATAATCGTATATATGGAGAAAAAAAGAAAATAATACAAGGGTAAGTCTAACGACTTAGTGAGTAGAAATCCACATGACGTACCCGTCATTAATTTGTGGATTCTTTTACTTATAAAACACATGTAACATTATGAGATGACAGTTATTATGCAGATGATATATATATAATATAATATATGCTTATAATCACGAGTAACAGTAATAGTTCAACAATATGGTATACCTGAGATATTAACCCTTCTCAGCAGGGCTGACGTTGTCCCGAGGGACGTGTAATACAATGCTTATGCCCCAGCCATTGTACAGCATACCATATGTAACACTAGCGGTACGACCGAGTCCGACCTCGGGTGGTCCACACCGCTAATGACGTCTGTCCTATAGTGACCATCCATTGGGAATGATTGCATCATTGGTCACGAAACCCTTAGATCCAAAGCCCCCCCCACACACACACTGACCACAAAGCTAACCTATATAGTAAGCCCATGGCCATTACTACTGCACATACCGGTGTACCATGTCATACGATGCCATTAGTCTTATCAGTCTTTTACATGGATAGTTTTACAAGCCTCCTTGTTATCTTATTAATCAACACACGTTTTCGCAAAAGAGAGTTCCCAGTGTGTCGAAAATGTATTTCATGAGAGTTACAAAATATGCATGTTTGGTATATATAAAATAGACGTGCAATGTAGGGAAAGTAACATCAAGCATCCATGTGAGTTTGTACTCACCCGAGTCGTAAAGCTTCTCCATGTAATTCCCTTGAGGCTTCATAACCTCAAATACTGAGAAAAGATCTATCATTAGTTCTATTTCTATTAAAACAACTCTAGAATAAGGAAATAGGAGCTATAGGATGGCTGGTGAAAATAAAGTTCCCTGTCACACACTGGCCGTACGTCCAGGCTCGGGGTTGTACGTCCGTTGTGACACTTCGGGTCGTATGTTCGGTCTTGAGACCTTACGTTCGCTCTGAGGTTTTCAGGGAGAATCTCATTTTCTCCACTCGTCCTCCTATTCTCCAAACAACTCCTAAGCCTATCAAAGGGCTTCCTATGGTCTCCTAAGTCGAAATGAAACCTCAAAGCAACGTGATCATGCTAAGTTATTAAAATGCTAATCATAAACAAGATCTAAAGCATAACTAAGGTAACAACTACAACTAGCTCTACGAAACAACAACTGAGCAGCATAACGATGTATTTAAAAAGCTAAGGAACCGAGTGTTACCTCCAAAAGCGAAACCTTGAAAGTTCCTCCTCTGGCAACACCGAAACACTCATAAAACCTCACAAACACTCACAAAACGGTCTTCTAGCAGCTTGGGGACGAAGAGAGGGGTTTAGAGGCAGAATAGGTGTGAAATGGGCAAGGGGGTGAGGGGGTATTTATAGGGTCAAAAAGTAGCGGACGTCCGGTCCTAAGGGCGTACGTCTGATACTATTCCACAGCAGTCCAAAGGCTGTTTCGTACAACCAGGTATTACCCAGTGGATTATGTGAATAGTGCCCACGTACGTCCAGTACCTTGGCCCAAGATGTCTGCTGTACTGTTCACAGAGTACGGTTGTACTATCTGTCAGAGCATACGCCCAGTGGGGGACCACCGTACATCCGCGATAAAAGACAGTAGCGTACGTCCACACTAAAAGACAAGAGCGTACGTCTGCCAACCCTAGCGTACGTCCGCACTAAAGACAAACCAGAAGACAAATTCTCAAAATGCCTTTCTGACTGATTCTAGTGACTCAAAGTCCAAATTAACCCTGTAACTAAGTTACTTATGCCTAGTTAAATATTTGGGTCACTACAACATAGGTGGTTTGGTACCCCATATCGGCTGAATAGGGGTAGCCAAGCCAGCCCCTTCGCCAAATCGAGGGGACCGAGCCACCCTTTATTGCTCGGCTAAATTTGTATATAAACTTTCTATTTTAAGTTTAGGTTTAGTTTTTGGTTTTATCTGTTAATTTATTTATTTTAAATATAAAATTTTTGTTTTAAGTTTTAGGTTCAATGTTTTTATTTTATTTTTTTATTTATTTTTGGGAAATTATATTTAGATACCTTGGGTAAGCACGCCAAAATTTTAAAATGCCTAAGTTTTTTTTTTTTTCGACAATTTACTCTATGGGTTAATCAAAATGACAATAAAATCCCTACCGTCAAATTTTTTTAACAACCGTTAGTCTGGGTCAAAACGCATCATTTTACCTTATTAAAATATTAATTTTTTAATTTAATTTTAAAATTTAAATCTAAAAAAAATGGGGTGGCCAGGTGTGGTTCGGCCACCCCTATGTTCCTTTTTATTTTTTATTTTTATTTTTTGATTTAAATTTTAAAATTAAATTAAAAAAAATTAATATTTTAATAAGGTATAACGGTGCATTTTGTCCCAAACTAATGGCTGTTAAAATATTTTGACGGCAGGAATTTTATTGTCATTTTGATTGACGCAGGGAGTAAATTGCTAAAAAAAAAAAAAAAAACTTAGGGATTTAAAATTTTGGCATGCTTACCTAAGGTGTTTAGATATAATTTCACTTTATTTTTTTTTTTTTTATGTTTATGTTTATATTTACACTTTACCTCCCCCCTCTCCCCATAAGTAATTTATGTTTACACTTTATCTTCAAGGGATTTTCAAAAGTTTCGGTTGAAAAATATCACATGCCACGCACATGACTTGGTTTCCGTCCAAATAGACATATTTGATGGACGGATGGTATTTTTTACCTACGTTAGATACATTGTGAGGGTCTTTTGTCACTTTTAAACATTGGGCACCGAAATACAAAAGCGTGGATACTTAAGGGGGATAAAGTGTATTTTTTCCAAGAAATAAATTGAGGGTGACTTCCCTTGAAATATCATGCTTTTTGCAAATACTGACTAAAGTTTAAAAACTCTCAATTTGGTATATCGATCTTTTGATTTTTTTTTGAATTACCCCCATTCCGTTAGAGATTGGAGTTAAATTAGAAGGTAGAACGGGTAAAAGGACATTTATACCCTTGAAATTTTTAAAAAATTTCTAATTTACCCTTATTTACAAATAAAAAATATTATTATCACTATTTTATATATATACTAGTCTGTTGGCATGTGTCAATTCCTTTTGTTTCTAGTTTTCTTAGCCAATAGCATTATCAATGATTTCAGTTGGGTAGCAATTCTCAGAGCGGACAGCAACACCAATATTCAAAACCCTCGATGGCTTTTGTGAAGAGAGGGGCAGATCAGAAACTCTGTTATCTATAACATCTTTCATCTCACACACTCCACTCAATATTTTTTTTCCTTTCTTTTCCCACGCCACTTCTTTCTTTTCTTTTTTTATTTTTTTTTTCTTTTCTTCCTCCTTCTCCCACGCAGAAGTCTTGTGCATAGTTGGGGTTGTTTACTGGGTTTCCCCTACCCTGAACAACTAAATATGGCAAAGACAATCAACTGTCCATGAAAAGAACTAATTAAAATCATCAAAGAAAAAACAAATTTGACATAAATCGTGTATATATTATTCAGAGCAATTTCCAATTTAGACATTTACAATTCACAATAGTTTTGCATCATCCAAATACTAAGCTCCGCTTGAAACTTCCCAATGCTATATGTTGAAGTACAGTTTCCGATTGATGACGTGGCACGCTTGTTGGACCCCTGGTTCGAGTGCTCCAAGTGTAAATTGGCCTGCACAGTGAGAGAGACAATAGGATCGAGGAGACTGGGGGTAAGCCGGCGGGGCCACTCCGATGCCTAAGTCAATGTTTGCTGTAGAGAGTAATAATCGAGAGCATCAAAAGCATAAGAGTGCAAAAGTTGCCTTACCAGAATGTGTGGAGGTGACTTGCATTATATAGGCATGGAGTGGTAGTCCCCTAACCAGTGGCTGACTCTTCACTGATTTTCTGAGAGGCAGTTTGTTTATCGAGGGATTCAAGTAGCTATCCGTCTCAAGATCTAACGAGATCAAGATAGGATTTGGTTGTTATGGCGTTTTAAGTTTCGAATTCTCGCAGATAGTGTATTTGATTCCATGGTTCCAGGTGCTTGGCATTTGAATTGGATGGATAAGATCGGGTCTCATGAATTCAAATTCCTAATCCCTAAATTCCAGGGCTTCGGAGGCCTCGGACTCGAAAGTCCCGAAGGTCTCGGATGCTCGAGGCCTGAGGCGCTCTCGGACGCTCGAGGCTAGAGACGTTCTCGGATATTCGAGGCTCGAGGTGCTCTCAAATGCTCGAGGCCTGAGGCGCTCTTGGGCTCTGACGTAAGTGGGCTTCCATTTGGCCCGGTGAACTGTTGGGCCTGTTCTGTAGAGTTGATCCATGACCTAACAGTTACCCCCCAATTTCCTTGTCTGGAGGACTATGGAAATTCAAGTGTTGATGGAGATCAAGGCACCACTTCGAAGGATCTCGTTCAAGTACCAATTGGGCCGGTTACGAGGGCACAAGCAAAGAAGTTCAAGGATGTACTCAACGGACTCATTCAAGAGTTATGGGCTCAAGCAAATTCATGGAGGCCCATTGAGCATGATCCACGTGGGCAACAAAGAATCGTCACCTTGATTCAAGTTCTAGAAGGATCCGGTCAAGGCTAAGAATTGGCAAGAAATAGTTTGGGTCTATTCGAGAAGGATCGGATTGCAAGGCTATTATAGGCATCCAGCTCTTCGTTCATATTTTAGCTTATTTCCTATGCTGGAATTTTAATTATATTTGGGTCTCATTAGTTAATTAGGTTATTTATATTTAAATGGATGTTTTATCTATATTTTAAGAGTTATTGTAATGGGACCCAAAGTCATCTTATCTGGGGTTAGAGATATTTTATGATTGGATAATGGGCTTAGCCCAAAGTCAGTCAAATTAGGGTTAGGTTTTATTTTACAGCCTCTATTTAAATACTCTTGTACTCCTATGGAGAACAGATTTTGATTATTCATAAAACTTGTGAGGTTTATTCTCTTTGGTTCTTTGAAGAACTACTTGAACTTATCGGGATTTCCCGTGGCGTTCATCTTGACTTATCAAATGGAAACACCACCACCGTTTGTGGCGTCTTCCTTATACCGAGGTTCTTGTTTGTCATAAACAACGGGTCGAGGTCTTCCATTCGAATCTGTCCATAGAACGATCTTGGGTTCCCTTTCGTTGTTGGGTCTCGTTATTCTTGGCGGGGTTCACATCAAGTGTTTCAGAAGAATGGATCAAGCTCTCGAGGCATACTCTAACTCCGTCATTTTGATGGTTCTCGAGTCATGACAGAGTTCGAGGCCTAGTCGAGAGAATAAATCTTGGCTGGGCCGAGGCAGGAAACAGTCGAGTTTCAAAAGTACTTTGGGCGGGAAATTTTTTGAAATTTCCCACCTAAATAGTTCGAGACGCTTGGGTTGCTCGAGGAAGCGCCGAGCATTTAATGCAGTGATTCAGTTTATCAAAGCTACGTCGCGTGTCGATCTCGGAGTGGACGCTCGAGCGGCTGTCAGTTGTCAGTCATTATGACTGACCAGCCATCGAGAAATCGAAGCATTTTTTCAGGGATTCGAGGTACGTCTCTTCGCTGCCTTCTTTTAATCTGCGTCGACGCCTCATCTTCTCTGCTTTCCCTATAAATTCTTTACACTGAATTTTCACCGTTTACTTTCCTTTTCTGCAAGCTCTTGTGTTTCTTCGGAGCCCTTTGTTCTTACTTTTCTCGCTTTCTTCTTCCTTTGCCAACACTTCTAAAAAAATGCCAAGAGGTGGTGAGGATTTTGATGGACTTGGTGACTCCCACCCTGTTACATGGGAAGGCAAACTATCAAGGGCCGACGAGCGTCAGATCCGAAGGGAATGCTTCGTCCCGCCGTTCATCTCACTACGGTTTGATGACAAAAAAAGATGGTGCTGTTGTACGTTCAGACCGTCATGAGGTCTGTGTGTACGAGACCATGTTTCGGGCAGGCTTTCGTCTTCCCTTCCTTCCAATGGTTTGAGAGCTGCTCAATTATTTGGACTTGGCTCCCCACCAGCTTGCTCCTAACGTGTGGAGGTATCTTTTTGGCTGCATGGTGTTGTGGCCTCTCGCCTTGGGTGAGGAGCGCCAACTGACTGTAAGGGAGTTTCTACACTTACATCGCATTCACAAGAACCCAGGGGGCGGAGTCTACAACATTCAGACCCGGAGGGGAAAACTGATAACCCTGGAGACCAAATACTCCAGCAACTGAGGGTGGAAGAGTAAGTACTTTTTTGCCTCAGGGCAGTGGGAGTTTGCCCCTACAGAGAAGGCTTCTAAGATCAGGGTTCCCCGGGAAGTGAACCTGCTTTCCGAGAAGTGTTCCCAAGAACCCCGCCTGACGCCAAATGAACTGGCTCGGGTTAATGAGGTCCTCCAATGGACTCGAAGGCACGAGTCCTGCCTAAACTACGCCGTGCTTGGCACGGTTCCGAGGCTTATGGAATTGGTCTACGCGCCCGCTGGTCAAGTGGCGGTTGCGCTGAGGGATGAGTTCCTTCGGGGTCCTGCCAATTTGAGCCCTCCAGCGGCAAATACTCGAAGCTCCACTCCTCGAAAAGACCCCACCCAGGATGTTGACAAAGGTAGAGGCAAGAGAGTCAACAAGGGCAAGGGAATATTGATCGAGTCCAAGAAGCCCAAGAAGGTTGTCTACCCCATCCAAACTGGTGGGCAGTTCAAGATACGAGAGCCAAGACCTCCTACTCCACCAACCCTCCCAATAGCGCCACCGGTCAAGAAGAGCCCGGTGGCAGAGAGAAAGAAAGTCAGGGACCCTCCCAAGGTGGCCAGGGCTTTGAAGCTGGCTGACGAGGAGGATGAGTTAGAGGCAGAGGAGCCTGCCAAGGCCACCCTTGGGCCAACCCCTGCTGTCGAGGTCTCTGCCGAGGAGTCGAACATCAAGGTGATCGAGGCCTCTCTTGTCAAAAAGAGGAAGCTGAGAAAGGGGACTGAATCAACTGTCCCAGCGGTCGAGCCTGCCGCACCTGTGGTCGAGATGCCATTCCAACAGCCCAGACGAAGAACGTGGCAGGTTTTTTAGCGGCTCGAAGGAGTCAAGCGCCTCCCCCCTCTGTGCCTCGAGTAGAGGAGGTTGCTGCATTCTTGGCCAACCTGCCAGTTCTCGTAGTCCCAGTGAACGTCGCGGGACTGGTTGAAGAGCCCTTGCAAGTGCCAGAGGGGCCGATTCCTTCCGTGCTAAACCATCCCATGGGCTCCAACATCCAGCATATCCTAGAGGATATTGACGTGGAATCCAATGATTTCGTTGGGATGGCGGATGACAACATGGGGCCTTCTACGGCTGTTGCTGCACAGACCCCCCATAAACCTTTGTCCACAATCTTGGAACAAGGGGCTTCTTCTCGAGCTCCGACTCCGAAGAGGCCTCGGTGTCCGAGTCTCGACGAAGTAGAGAGGGCCTCTGCTTCAAAGAGGCCTCGAGCTTCCGAGCCCTCCGAGAGCACGGCTGAGGCCAGAAGGGCCCAACTGGACGTTCAGAGGGAAGTTGGCCAAGCTCAGAGGGGATTTAAAGGGAAATCCCTTCAAGGCCATGGTAGACCTGGTTGACCACGAGAACCTTCAGCTAAAAGGGCGCGACGTCTAGGCCCGAGGCATGGCACAGGAGATGCTGACCATGCAATTCTTGGTAAGCACTCCATCGCTTGGTACTTTATTTCGTATTTCCTGTTTAGATCTAACTTTGTGTTTGTCACTCGTAGGCCTTCCTTAGGTTGACCATCCTGTACTGCTACTTCAGGAAGGTTTCAGCCACCGATGACGGAGCAGAGGATTGATGTGCAAATTATAATTACTCGCAAGCGCACGATTCGTATGTAGTACAGCTTGTGCAAGTGCGAGGTCGATCCACAGAGAATTGCGTTGCGAAAATCAATTCCTATCTAAATCAATTATATCTTAACCTAGTTTCGAATTGTGTGGTGCAAAAAGATAAATTAAGTAAAAACGAAATTGCTTAAATAATAAAACAACACTAAGGTTTTCAGAATCCACATCACCAAATCAAAGACACACATTCTCACGCTTAGTTCATACATCCGACAGACAATTAAACCATATATATGTTCTATTGTTCCTATTGAAAGATTCAATGAATCCATCTGTATTTACGAAAGACAATGCATATCAAATTTAGTTCAAAAGATCCAATGTATCCATGCTTTGCACAAAAGACAATGGATATCCAAAGTAAATCAAAAGATGCAATGTATCCGTTAGATGAAACACAATGAATATCCAACTTTGGCACAATCAATCACAATTTTGTCACAGAATTGAATTGAAACGAACATACATTACGTAAATGACGGAATTGTACGAACAAATTATAAAAACATGTAAACAAATCAATGGTGAGGCTTCATCTTCAACCTTAGTTGATGATTTAGCCTCTCATGACAAAAGAAATCACAAGAAAACTAAATTTCATTATTAAAAATAACAAACTTACAAAAGAATCGGAGTTCCAAGCTCTAAAAACTCAGAAAAACGTGAAAACGACCAAGAACGGCGCCCCCGGCGCGTCTCCCCCCGTTTACAATGAAAAAAGATGATATTTATAAGCTAAATTTAGGGCTTCAATGCTGCCAGGTCCGCCGAGTGCGTTCGATCGCACTTAGGTGCGATCGATCTCACTCGTGCATGCATTTCCAGTGCTGATGGGCGCAAGTGCGATCGATCGTACTATATGTGCGATCGTTCGCAGATGATTCAGAATTGGCCAAAACTTGTGAAATATGAATTTGTAGATCTTCGAGTTAGCTTTCTAATGACGCCAAGATCACTCTAATCGAAGTTCTACAATTGTAGATATGGCCATTTTGGTGGAACTCGTCAGGTGCGAATCATCGCTCAACTCAAATTTGTTTCCAATGCTCCCTGAACTGCCTTAAGTCCCAAAATTAATGTGGTTAGCCCCAAATGTACCTTAGCAACCTGCAAAACACTAAAACACCAAAAATAACCAAAAACATCAGAAAATAACAAAACTAAGGGTTTAACAAATACAAGCTAAGGTGCTCAAATATGTAACATTTGGCACTCATCAAGGACCTGAGGAAGAAGCTGGCAGAGGCTGAAGAGGAGAACGCCAGGCTTAAGGTGACGGTTGCCAAGCATGAAGACGATCTTCGAGTTCTCGGGGAGCACTCAAAGATAATGGAGTGCGAGGCTTCTGATGCCTCCATGGCCAGAGATCGGGCAAAGGTTGAGCTTGCCACAATGTCCGAGGAGTTCGAGGGCGTGAGAGTCAGGCATTCAGCTCTCCAAGAAAGCCACGCTGCCCTGCAGGCTGAGCATGCGGAGCTCTAGGATGACCACTCCATTCTTAAAGAGAAGTTGGGGCAGCTCGAGGAGAAGCACGCCGAGATTCTTGAACAGCTGCAGGAGAGCCAGGCCTTGGCCGAGAGGGTCTCGAAGGGCAAGCTTGTCACCGAGGAGAGGTACAAGCACTTCTATGGCAAACACAAGAAGCTAAGGCTCTGGCTGAAGAAGGCCCTGCATCAGCTATCCTTCGCTTCGAGGATCAGGGACGCTGCTTGGGCCGATGGGATCTATCTTGGATTTGAGACGTTCCGTACTTGGTGGAGGGATCCAGCTCAGAGAATGGACCTCAACTCGGTAAATATTGAGAACATCCCTTGCACCACCGAGGCCATGCGTCGTCTGATCTCCTTGGGGCAAGAAGAGATGCCTGACGCTGCTGGGATAGCCGAGTTTGACTATCATCCGCCTGCCCCCGGGCCCAAAACCGCTAAGGAAGACGGAGAAGCTAGGGAGGCATCTGAGGATGCCGAGGCTTCTTCTACTGAACAAGACCCCCTGTCACTCCCCAGGGGGATCAGTAGATAACTCGTATATGTAATTTCTTTGTAAAGTCCCACGATTGTTTTTCTTGTATAGATATATACTCATTAATAAGATAGCGAGCTTCAATGAATGTTTTTCTTTTACTCTGCTATATTATTACGATTTTAGATTGTGAGCTGTCTTTTCCCAATACTTAGAAATTTTCCTAAATGTTGCGTCTTGATTTCGAGGGCGCCTCGGACTCCTCGGTCGCTGAGGCCTCGGACAATTAAGGTTTAAGAGGTCTCGGACATGAGTCTCGGGTGCCTCGGACATGGGTCGCGAATGTTTCAAGTTTGTGACCATATATTCATGATTCATGTTTTGCTTTTAAGTGTTGGTTCTCGGATTAGCCTGCCTGGTAAGGACCAGGTGGAGAGCTAATCCATCCACTTACTTGGTTTGTTAGATCAGTCTGCCTGATGAAGATCAGGTGGTTGACCGACCTAACATATATTTAATATGCATATTCCTGATTAAGCTTTGAGTCCCGAGCCAATCGGCCTGATGAAGATCAGGTCTCAAATTGGCTCGGCTAAGTGTCAAGTCTTGGTGAACCGTACCGGTGAAGACCAGGCACGGTTCGATTTTCTGAACACTTAGTTCCTGATCTAAGAGTAGGTCTCGGACAAAACGGCCTGGTGAAGACCAAGGTCTCGATTTGGTCCGACCAAACACTTAGTACACATGTATTCCTGCTCAAGTGTTGGGTCTCAGATCAAACCGCCTGGTGAAGACCAGGTTGGCTCGGCATCGATCTATCCGACAACATGAGATGTGTATTCTTGATTAAGTATCAGGTCTCGGTCTCCATGCCGGTGAAGACCAGGCCTCGGATCGATCCCCTGAAAACTTAGTTTCCTAGTCAGGTATCAGGTCTTAGTCTCCGTGCCAGTGAAGACCAGGCCTCGGATAGATCCCCTGAACCCTTGGTTTCCTGGTTAAGTGTCAGGTCTCAGTCTCTGTGACGGTGAAGACCAGGCCTCGGATCGATCCCTGAAAACTTAGTTTCCTGGTTTAAGAGTAGGTCTCGGACCAATCGGCCTGGTGAAGACCAAGGTCTCGATTTGGTCCGACCAATCTCTTGGTATTTGTTTCGATTGTTTTCAAGAGCTTATGGAGATAGACTCTGAGAATTTCTTTATTGACTTAATTCATGCTGAAATGGAAATAATCAAAGCATAAAATGAAGATATGTTACATCATCTTAACAGAAATATCTCTTAAGATGTTGCGCATTCCACGGCCTTGGAAGGACCTTCCCTGCAGAGTCTTCCAGATAGTATGCTCCAGGCCTCTGGCAACTGATCACCTTGTAGGGACCTTCCCAGGTGAAATCCCACTATTGTGAGTTGTCAGCCAATTTATCCAAAGCCTTGTAGGCTAAATCTCCCATTAAGTTCAAGAATACCCCTCCATTCATCGACTCTATCATGCTACGGTTGGGCTAAGTTGGTAGAAGAATTGCACGAGTCGCCATTTTTCATATCTGTGAGGGGGGCATTTGGTGAGCAAATCCTTGAACCTTGCCCAACACTTAGAGAATTTTTAGTCCTCGTCCTGAGTGAAGGAACTGATCTCCTTTCTTGCCTCATTTACTCTGGACATTGGGAAAAATTTGTTGTAGAATTGCTTCAACAATTCTTCCCAGGATGTAATAGACCCAGGAGCGTTGGAATCCAACCACTCCGCAGCTCTATCATGAAGAGAGAACGGAAAAAGTCTGAGGTGGACAGCTTCCTTAAAGAAATTTTGAAATTTGGTGGTGGCACAGATGTTTTTAAATTTCTTCACATGGGAATATGGGTTTTCATGATCTAAGCCGCAAAAAGATGGTAACATTCGGATTACGTGTGGCTTTAGATCATAATGGGTTGCATTAGTCAGTGGCAACACTATGCATGAATGGGAACTAGTCGCAACTGGTGTGAAAAGTTCCCGTAGTGAAGTAATGAAATCCACGTCGTATGCTCGTCTGTGTTCCATATTCCCAGCTCTAGCATCTTGGTATTCCTCGTGCTCCTCTTGATTTCCATTCCTTGGATTCTCCTCCATCTCAGCTTGAGCTCTATGCGCTCTCCTAATGGTTCTTTCTAAATCGGGATCTAAGTGTGTTAATTCTAAGTTCAAGGATTGCCGACCATCCATCAACTAACAAAAATTTAAACTAAACACTAAGGAAAACAGCAAGCTAAACAAGCATGCATGGATAAAAACAATAAAAACAGGGAAACAAAACAGCAAATAAAGAACAACTAAAATAACCTAGATGAGTTGAAAACACTAACTTAAAATTAAACTACGAAAATAGCAACCTATAAGTACTAAATGAATTAAAACTAAATAAGTTCAAACAAATATGAACACAGGCAGTAATAACAGCTACAGAACAGAAAAGTATTAATAAACTAACTATGACAAATAAAAACTAACATGGCAAAGCAATTAAACAACTAACTATTTAATTAACTAAACTACTAATTAACAAATAAAACTAATTAATCACTTGAAAACAAAAATAAACTAAACACAACCAACAGCAGCAGAGAACATGTTAAAAACAGGCAGGTAAATCTATCAAAATTAAGCTAACAATTAATTAAAATAACAGGAAATGAAAACTGAACATACTGCCTCGGGTATGTTGGTGCAGGAAGCAGAGGTGCGCTCGAGCGCAGGCAACATGATCGATCGCATACAAGCAACTATGTAGCAGGCTCTGCAAGTGCGTTCGAACGTAGCACTGCATTGCTTTCTGTCAGGGGCTTGCGCTCGCACGCAGATGCGTAACGAGCGTTCGCGAGTATGCAAACGTTATGGAATAGGCTCAAGTGCGTTCGATTGTAAGTACTACGATCGATCGCACTATCAATGCCTGATTTTCCAGAAACCGAAATTAACTAAAAACTAGCCAAACACTATTCTAAAAACTTAACAAAAATTAAGAAAAATACGAAAATAAACTAAGAACAGAATTGAAATTGCAGAAAATAAATACTAGTAGAAAAATAAAACTAATCTAAAAATAATATTAATTTAAACAAAAACAACCTATCCCCGGCAACGGCGCCAAAATTTGGTATGCACATTTGATTGCATTCGCAATAGCATGAGTCGTTGATCGTGTAGAGTTGCGAAATGTGGGATCGAACCACAGGGAAAGGCGTTTTGTTCTAAAACTAATATTAAAACTAGATTAACCCTATTTTAACCTAGCTCTGAAAATGGTTGTTTGATCGAACACAAAACTTGCAAATATAAAAACTACTCTAAAAACTTAAATGAATGAAGAAAAATAACTAAGGTTAAAGACTCAACCTCACCCAATATAAAATGGTTCTTGCTTAAACGTAAAACCCATACATCCGTCTATCGATTTGACCTTTAATCATATTCTATCGCCGTTTTGATACTAGTCGAATCGCTTGATGTGTTTACCATTAAGGAGCTACAACGGATAGTAATTCTCAATAGAATCATCCACTGTATCCATGGATCACAGTGGATATTTAATTGAGTTTTACTCATCCGTTGTGCACCCGACTTGGAACACAACAAGGGTTGGACTTCCGATGCATCGCAACAACGATCACAACAACTTTGTCACATAAATTGAAATGAAAGACCATGAACTGTAAATGACAGAATGTAAAGCGTTAAACGTAAAAGCTCAAAGAAGTGCTAAGGGTGAGGCTTCATCTTCAACCTTAGTTGAAGATTTAGCTACCCATGTGTAAAGAAAGTAAAGGAAACTTAAAAGAAAGCATTAAAATAAATTAATAAAGAAGTTTTACAAATAAATGGGTAGAGCAGGGCCTAAACAATGGAAAATGCTCTTAAAAACGCGCCCAAAAACAAGAACTCCCGTCAAAATGCACTAAGGGTCCTATTTATAGAAGACTAGTGTGCTTCCAGGTCATAGGGCTGCGTTCGAATGCAGGTCGTGCGTTTGATCGCACTGATGTATGCATTCGATTGTGACTTCTGCGATCGAACGCAAATAACTGCCACGGCGCTAGGCTGGAAGCGATGGAACCTAGGGCCGGCTAGGGAAATTGCGCGAGACACAAGTCTACGTGGAGTGCGTTCAAACTTGCTCCCTGCGTTCAACCGCAATTGTGCTTGATCGCACCAAGTGTGGTCGAGCGCACTGGCAGGAGCTCCATAACATCTCTTGTCGTCCATTTTGCCCTTGGTAGCCATGTGTTGATGCAATGACCTGCACACCACAAAACACTAAAAACAACTAAAAATGTTAGATATTAATAGTGCTAAAGGCTTAGCAAATATAAGTTAAGGGGGTCAAATATACAATATTTGGCACCGATCAGTAGCCGCGGTGATGAGTGACTCTTCTGGTGAAGTTATTTTAGCTGCTACTAAAAGACTTTCATCAACTGATGTGCTTATGGGTGAAGCTGTTGCAGCCCTCTTCTCTACTCGGTTAGCCGCCTTCGCAGGTGTTAGGCAGTTCCTTCTTGAAGGGGATGCTCTTTGGTTATCCTTGCAGTGAATCAGCCCCTCCTTTTTCCTTCACAGTTTTCTTCTTTTATTTATGACATTAGATTAGATCTCTCATCTTTTCATAGCTGGAATGCTAGGAAAGTCTCTAGATGTGCCAACTTTCGTGCACACGCTTTAGCAAAATGGGCTGCTACCCACCATGTGTTTGATAGCATTCTCACTGGTTCTCCCATTCTCTCTTCCATCAGGATTAAGAATGGAAAGGACACCCCCCCC
>CM017326.1:18174142-18185544 GCA_006937295.1 Carpinus fangiana
CCCCCCCCCCCCCCCCCTTTGTAACCTTTCCCTTATTCAATTAGAAAAAACAAATAATAAAAATCACATTTTGATGTAAACACGCATTGCTTAATGAGGCAAGAGGTCCATACTACAAAAAAATGAGTTAAAGCCAGCGTTTCCAATTCCGACGTTTAGGATAAACGCTGTGTAAAACAACATATGTTGACGTGTTGTGCAGATGCCGGGAATGGGCCAGCAATGGTAGCGCGTTTAGATGAAACATTGTCCGTGGGTCAGTTGGGTCAGCGTTTGCAAAAAAACGCCGTCCATTTTGGGGGTAAGGCGTCATTTTCCCCAAGCGTTGAAGACGGTCTAAGGGAGGGGGTAAGAGGGGGCAAAAAATCCCCTTCCTGCTGGAAAATACTCCCATACGTATCCTAGTTTTCCTCCCTCAATATAATATTAAAAAAATATTGATACTAATTTTATTAAATAATTAAAAAAATTGAAACTCCATTTTCTCTGCAACCAAACAGTGGTTAAAGAAATTCAAAATTAGAAACTGGGAAAGATGACGGGTCCTCATCTTTTTACCTTGTTTCTTCTTCTTCTCGTTTGTCTTCCTGTCCACTAAGTGACGCACAAGTGCCAAATCTCATCAAACAGAACATCAAGAACATGGGCAAGTCTAGAGGATGTTCTCAAGGGTCTGATTCCTAAGGGTTGAAGTAAGAAAACAGGAAAGATGAGAAGAACAAGAGGCTTCAAATTAAATACAACTTTGGGAAGGGAAAAGTGTTGAAAGAAACCAGAAAACTCAACTTTAGCCTCTTAGGAATAGAAATTGCAATTACTAACGAGAGAGAGAGAGAGAGTCAAAAATAGCATTGAAATTCACTAGCAATGAAATGTAGTGAAATGAAAAGCCACTGAAATTCACTATGAAATGTAGGAAATGAAAAGCCACAGAATGAGTAATACATTAAATTATTATTTATTTTAGTCAATGCAATTTGCAAGGGAATGTGTTTAATGTAATTCAAGAATATAATTTTATGTTTAGGTTATTTAAATGTTGAGCAATTATTATGCACATTTAAGGATAGTTAAGGAAAATTTGGTAATAAATCTTCAATTAAAAATTCAAATTTTATTTTAAAGAAGGAAATTTTTGTTTATTAGCATTCTCATATTTACTTTTTTCAAGATTCTTTATAATTCTAAGATTATAACTTAATATCAAATAATATTTGAAATAAAAAAATACATTAAATTTGTATATATTTTGATTAATTCAATTTCTTAAGGTAATGTGTTTAATGAAATTCAAGATAAAAAAGGAAGATGTATTAATTGTTTGGCCATTAACGCAACAGTCAAACAATATTAATGATTCAATATGCCCGTGTGTAGCTTAAATGAGTGGATGTTGTGATCCTGAGCGTTAATTATGATAATCAATTTTAAGAGTTAACTTAAATCATTTGATCTAATCTAATAAGATTGAGTTCATGGTTATGTAAAGCACCATATAATTTGCACAGCATGAGGTGCCTACAGTTGGATCCCATTTTCCCTTCACCAACAACTCAAATTAAACATAAAATAATCTAACGACTCATATTAAAAATCAACAGTGCTAAAAAACCCAATCCCAACATTAAACTTTTGCAATGACCAATATTACGATTTTTTTTTTCTCTCTAGGCTCTCTCTTGGAAACCTAGAGTAGAAGAAGCATCTTTTCAAGTTTGCCATCAGACCATGAAGGAAATCAAGGTGCTTATTTGTGCTAGTGTCATTCCAGCATGGCTGAGGAACTAGCTAGGCTATGAGGAAATTTTTCCCTGTCAAGAGTGGAGAGTATTGATGAGGACCTTCTGGAAGAGGAAGTAACCGAGATCTCAGCTAAGGGAAAGTCCTGTTTGGTGGGGAGGCTCATTTCGGATCTAATAGTGGGGAAGGACTCTATCCGTTCAACCTTGATAAGGGGATGGAGACCAAGGGGAATGCTGTCTTTCAAGGTTGTGGGTAAGAATCTCTTTCGTATTGAATTTGAAGATATTTGGGACAAAGAACAAGTCTTGGAAGGCAGGCCTTGGATCTTTGAAGGGCAATTATTTTTGGTAACTGATTTTGATGGGCTTACTCCTCCCCAACAAATGGTTTTCAATGAGGAATGATTTTGGGTTAGGTTGTACAGTACGTCGTTGGCCTACATGGGCAGGGAGATGGGAGTGAAACTTGGATCCAGTGCTAGGACAGTTGAGGAAGTAGATACGAATGAGGATGGCATTGGGTGGGGAGAATTCCTTAAGGTTCGTATCATAATTAATATCCAAAAACTGCTCGTTAGAGGAAGGATGCTCAAGGTCCAAAACAACTTGGTTTTGATACCATTCCAGTACGAGAAGATCCCAAAATTCTGCTATCAGTATGGAGTTATAAGCCATGGTGACCAAGGATGCCTGAAGAAAGATGCTAGAAGACACCAGGAGGAGGGATTTGGAGGGCAATATGGGCCATGGCTTCGCACCCCATCGCCCAAGCGGTGGAATGATAGAGGAAGGGGTTTTTTTGATGAACACAAGCCGAGAGGCTGAGAAAAGCAAGGAGGGGACTACTACAGGGGGAAGCAAAGAGGGAGCTACTCCGGCAACCATTTGGTGGCAAGGGAGGGGTCGTCGGGTTCCAGACTTGATTTGGAAAGGGATAGGGAAAGGGAGAATCTTGGAGATCCCATGCAGGATTTTCCAAAAACGTAACGTGCATAATTATGAGAACCCTAGATTTTCTCGGAAAATAAATGAGGGCAGCTATAACGGCTCCCTGGGGAGGAAAACTGAAGCATTTATGGAGATTTTAGGGTTAAGGAAGGAAAGTCCAATAATCAAGGGAAGTCAAATGGCGTGGAAAACGTAGAAGTTATGGTTCCAAATATTGATTTCCTCTCTGAAGCAACAAAGGAAAGAAACCTGCAGAGAAGGGCATTAATGAGGTGAATAATGATGGGAGAAATGGGAAAGGAGTGACCAATGAAGCGACAAATTTGGAGGAAGAATTTATTAAAGATATTACAAGAAAGTTGGCGAGGGGAATGAATGTTCGCCACGTCAACACAGGGTAAATGAAAGGGACGTGGAAGAAACAAGCACGTGCAGGAAAAGACAAGCTGGGGGTTGCGCAAGATGGAAGATTGAACCTGGGCCCATGCAGAGCTAAGGAGTTGGGGCTTTTGCTTAGGAAAACTAGCAGTAAAAAGGGAAGAAAAAATGGTGGTGAGAAAATTGCAGAAGATGCGGCAGCGGCTATTTCACAGCCCCGCCAAGGCCAATGATTACATTAAGTTGGAATTGTCGGGGGCTTGGGAACCCCCGAGCCGTTCGGGACCTTGCCACTTGTTGAGTGCCAAATATTGCATATTTGGGCCCCTTTAATTTGCATTTGCTAAGCTTTTACCTTTATTATTTTCTGATGTTTTGGTTAGTTTTGGTGTTTTAGTGATTTGCAGGTTGTTAAGAGGAAAATACGGCTTTAAGGTGAAAATTGCAACTCATTCCATTAATTCTGGGGCTTAAGACACTTCGAGGAGCATTGGTAGCAAATTTGGGTCGAGCAATGATTCTCACCCGATGAGTTCCACCAAAAAGGCCATAACTAGAGTTGTAAAACTCCAATTGGAGCGTTCTTAGTGGGATTGGAAAGCTAACTCAAAGATCTACAAATTCATATTTTACATAAGTTGGATAATTCCAAAGGTAGTGCGCTCGATCTCACATATAGTGTGATCGAGCGCACTTGTGTTGATCGAAAGTGGAAAGTGCATGCTTGAGTGTGATCAAGTGCATTCGGCCGACTTGGCAGCACTAAAACCCTAAAATTAGCTTATAAATATCATATTTGGTCATTGTAAATGGACGGAGACGTGATAGGGGCGCTGTTCTTGGTCGTTTTCATGTTTTTTCTGGGTTTTTGGAGCTCTAAACTCCAATTCTTTTGTAAGTACTATGATTTTAATGAATTTAATTAGTTTCTTTATGATTCCTTTTATCATGAGAGGCTAAATCTTCAACTAAGGTTGAAGATGAAGCCTCGCCATTGATTAGTTTTATGTTTTCATGTTTTATCCATACAATTCCAACCTTAATGTAATGTGTGTTCGTTTCAATTCAATTATGTGACAAAATTGTGTTTGATTTTGCTGAAGTTGGATATTCATTGTGTTTCATCCGACGGATACATTGCATCTTTTGATTTACTTTGGATATCCAATGTCTTTTGTGCAAAGCATGAAAACATTGAATTTTTTGAACTAAATTGGATATGCATTGTCTTTTTTTATATGGATGGATTCATTGAATCTTTCAATAGGAACAACATGCATAGGGTTTAATTGTTTGTCGGATGTATGAATTAAAACATGAGAATGTATGCTTTAATTTGGTGAGGTGGATTCTAAAAACCTTAATTCCTTTTTTTTTTAATTTTTTTTTATCATTTGATTTAATTTCAGTTTTATTTAATTTATCTTTTCCCACGACACAATTCGAAATTTGGAACTAGGTTAAGATAGAAATTGATTTTCATGACACAATTCCCAGTGGATTCGACCTCGCACTTGCACACACAATATATTGCAAATGACTCGTGCGCTTGCGAGTAATTTAAAACTCACAACACCAGTTGGTGAAGGAAAAGAGACACAATTTAGTGAACCGTTTGGAAACTATTAAGGTGCGAGATGGATTTGAGAGTGTGTTTGTGGTTGACTATGTAGGTCGGAGTGGAGGTTCGGCACTAATGTGGAGGGGGGAGTTATCAGTGGAAATCCAAAACTATAGTCATTATCATATTAACACTATAGTGAGGACGGCGCTAATAGTTCCCCATGGAAATTCACGAGGTTTTACGGGCACCCCATTGCTTACAAAAGAAGGGAATCTTGGAGCCTCTTGCATTTTCTAGAATCTTTCCAACTAAAACCTTGGTTGTGCATGGGTGATTTTAACAAAATCACCCATGAGTCTGAGAAGTTTGGGGCTTGGCGTAAACCAAGTGGACAAATGGCGGAGTTTGGATCAACCTTGGAGCCATGTCAATTGAAGGACCTTGGCTTTGTGGGTCAAAAATTCACTTGGTGGAACATGCAAGAGGGAGTCCATTTTATTAAGGAGAGATTGGACAGGGTTTTGGCAAACAATGGCTAGCTAAATTTTTTTCCCATTAAGAAAGTGGAGGTTTTGGCATCGAGGAGTTTGGACCATGCACCGTTATTATTGCACTTCCAAACACAAAGGGGCAACCCTCGCCAAAGGATATGGCCTTTAGATACGAGGCTGTGTGGAAAAGAAACAAGGGTTGTAAAGCAATCATACGACAGGTGTGGAGGGCTAAAAACCGGTAGGAGGAGGGGTGGAAGCAGAGGACAAGAAAGTTGGAAGAGAGCAGACAGGCCTTGATCAAGTGGAAAAAAGCAAATGAAGATTCTTCGGAGATGCTATCTCTAATCTAACAACCAACTCCAGTGTTTATAGGGAGTCAAGGGGGAGCCGAATTTGGTAGAAATCCAAGCTATTAGAGATGAGTTGCAGGTTTGCATGGAAGTTTTGGACCTGAAATGGCGCCAAAGGGCCAAGGAGACATGGCTTGCTCAGGGCAACAAGAATTCAAAATATTTCCATGCCTGTGCTTCTCAAAGACGAAGTGTTAACAAGATCACATCCCTTTCTGATGAAGGCGGAAATTTGTTTACTACTCCGAAGGCAGTGGAGGAGATTTTTCTCAACTACTTCCAAGAGGTGCTCACAACGTCAAACCCTAGGGGGGGTTAATGAGTGCATTGCATTGGTAACGGGGGTGGTGATTGAACCTATGAATAAGGATCTACTAAAGGCCGTGACTATGGAAGAAGTAAACCAAGCCTTATCTCAAATGGCGCCTCTTAAGGCTCTGGGTCCGGATGGCTTCCCGGCTGGCTTTTTCCAAGACAATTGGGCCGAGGTGGGTCATGAGGTATATTTGGTGATTAAGAATTTTTTCTTGTCTACTTATATTGATCCTCTTGTAAATAATACTTTTATTGCTCTTGTGCCAAAAAAGCAAAATCCATGCAAGGTGTCGGATTACCACCCTATTAGTTTATGTAATGTGATTTACAAAATTCTGTCAAAAGTCATGGCTAACAAGTAGAAGGGTATTCTTCCCCAAATCATCTCTAGCAATCAATCAACTTTCATTCTGGGGAGGCTAATTTCGGACAATGTTTTAGCGGTTTACGAAACCCTTCACTCTATGCATACTCGTATGTATGGAAAAGTAGGGTTCATGGCTCTAAAACTTGACATGAACAAAGCGTACGACCAAGTGGATTGGGCATTTTTGGAGATGGTGATGCGGAGGATGGGATTTGATGAAAAATGGATTGGGTTGGTCATGGCATGCATCTCTCCGGTGTCTTTCTCAATCCTTCTAAATGGGTCACTGGTGGGGAATTTTAAACCTACAAGAGGAATAAGGCAGGGGGACCCCCTTTCCCCTTATTCATTCATCTTATGTGCCGAGGTGTTAAGTGTTCATTTACAACGGGCACAACTAGTGGTTTCTTGAAAGGGGCACCCACATCACCAAAGGGCATTTGGATCAACCATTTGTTCTTTGCGGATGACAGTCTCCTTTTTTACAAAGCTACAGATTAGGAATGGGGGAGCTTAGTGGAGGTGTTAGATTGCTATGAACAAGCATTAGGACAAAGGTTGAATAAAGATAAGACGTAGATCTTCTTCAGCCGTAACACTACCCAAGAGGTGAGGAATCGCATCCTAAGTCTTGTTGGTGCTCTCGCTTCTCAAAGATTCTATATGTACTTGGGCCTTTCGACTCTTGTAGGGAGGTCTCGGATAAGGGAATTCCAATGCCTAAAGGAAAGAGTGAGGAGGAGATTAACGGATTGGAAGTCAAAATTATTATCGCAAGCGACCAAGGAAATTCTCCTAAAAGCGGTGGTGCAAGCTATCCCAACGTATAGCATGAGTATCTTTCTTCTCCCCCAAAGACTTGTGCAAGGAGATTAACAAATTGATGAAAAAATTTTGGTGGGGCCAAAAAGAAAATGAAGGGAGGATACATTGGATGAGTTGGGTGAAAATGGGAAAAGCTAAATCACAAGGAGGGATGGGATTATGAGATTTAATTAGTTTTGATAAAGCTCTCATAGCAAAACAATGTTGGAGGCTTGTCCAGTATTCGGATAGTTTGGCGGCTACAATAATCAAAGGAAAGTATTTTCCAAGGGGTGAGTTTATGAAGGCAAATTTAGGGAGCAAACCATCATTTGCTTGGTGAAGCATGTTGGCAGGAAGGGAGCTACTAAAGGCATGATTGATTTGGAGAATTGGGGATGGCAAGTTGGTGGCTATTTGAATGGACAGGTGGATTCTCAAACCCACAACCTTCTCTGTGTTACCTCCTTGCAATACTCTACCTGTTTTGGCCCGTGTTGGAGATCTTATCACCGGAGATCCTCTAGAATGGAATAGAGGGCTAATCCAAAGCATTTTTATGGAGGACGAAGCTGAAACAATCTGTAGTATCCCATTGAGCAAATACAATCAGCCGGACATGAGGATTTGATAAGCCACCAGCTTGGGGGAGTTTACAGTCTGAAGTGCATACCATTTAGAAATGGAGCGACAAGAACAACAAAAAGGGGGGAGCTCAACTATGATTCCTAACATGAATCTCTGGAAGAAGCTTTGGGGTATGAAAGTGCCTAATGCAACTAAAGTTTTCTTGTGGCGGGCCTCTAACAATATCCTCCCAACAAAAGACAATTTGAAGAAAAAAGGAGTTGTCTCAAATGAACCTTGTAGTATTTGCGGTTAGGGGCGGGAAACAGTGGCCCAGGCCATCTGGGAGTGTACCTCTGCTTAGGACATGTGGGGCTGTTGTGGTCGAAGACTTCAAAAAAGGAAGAGCCAGGAGAGTGGATTTTTGTGGCTGGTCGAGAAATTATTGAGGATGCTATGCGAGGAGGACTTGGGAATGTTCACAATCATAGCAAAAGGAATCTGGAAGAGGAGGAATGACCGCATCCACGGGGACATCTTTACCCATCCAAACAGTATCGTGAACTCGGCAAGGGTGCTTTATACCCAGTTCCAACAAGCCCAAGAAAGGAACATGGAGTCTGACGCAGAATTGAGGGGCGTGGAAGAAGGAAAATGGTGTTCTTCCCCAGCTGGCTTTTACAAAGCCAATTGGGATGCAGCAACTTTGGGGGATCAAAAAATCACAAGAGTAGGCGTGATTATTCGAGATGACATGGGTTTGGTTGTAGCAGCTCTTAGTCGAACGGTATTTGTCAACCTTGATTCTCAAACGGCGGAGGCTACAGCAGCTTTACAAGCGATGGAACTGTGTGAAGATATTGGGGTCCAGAATTTTATTTTAGAAGGGGATGCTCTCATAGTTGTAAGGGCCATTGAATCAAGGAGTACCACCTAGCACAGTTTTGGCCAGATTATTGATGATATCCGGGTGGTACTAGGAGGTAGGAGGTCATGGAGGGTGGGTCACATTAAACGTGGTGCTAACGGAGCTGCGCATTGTCTGGCTAAAGAGGTTATCCATAGTATTGGTGATAGAATCAATATGGAGGAGCATTTCTCACATTGTGAATTTAGAGCTTGATGCTCGTGCTTTGTACAGCTTCGACTCTTGTTACTTTGTTTCTACATGAATAAAGTTCTATCTTTTCTAAAAAAAAAAAAAAAAATCAATGGTGCGATTTTTGGCCTCGGTAAGTGATGTGGTATTTTTATTACCAAAAATATCAATGATAAAATTAAGGGGAAAATATGTTTTAGCCCCCTCAACTAACACCCATTTACGTTTTAGCCCCCTAAAATATCAACAGTTGTTAAATGGCCCCTCCAACTACCAAACAGTTACGTTTTAGCCCCCTCCGTTAGTTTTTGCCGTCAAAGTGGATGGAAGTATCCAAAACGACGTAGTTTGGATGCTTGCCGTCAAGTTACGAAGCATCCAAAACGACTTAGTTTGGATGCTTCCATCCAAACTTGACGGCAAAAACTAACGGAGGGGGCTAAAACATAACTGTTTGGTAGTTGGGGGGGCCATTTAACAACTGTTGATATTTTAGGGGGCTAAAACGTAAATAGGTGTTAGTTGAGGGGGCTAAAACGTATTTTTCCCTAAAATTAACCACTCGCAATAGAACGAATCCCGTAGGATAGGGCTATATAGAGGGTGTCGAACCTCAAGGACTGCAGGAGTTTCGTTATCAAATTTGAAAGATTAAAGATACCTTGATTAAAAATGAGATTTGATTGATTTTCTTTAAAACTAAAGTGCATGAAAGTAAACGGAAGATTAAAAGGAAATATATATGAGAGAGAGAGTAAGGTACCGATTTCACCACACTCCGCACAACAATGGTAACCGTATTCAATTCTAGAAACTCATGATATGTATGTTATAAAAGAACAAGAAAATACATATTAAAGGATAAGAATAATTTATCTTTGGTCGGCACGGATTGTCCATCTAACCACTAAGATGCGGCACGACCCGTCTTCCCTAGGTATAAACTATAAAATCCCTTAATAAGTTTTATATGATTAACAGAATAGTATAACCCATCTTTAGTTGGCACAGATCGTCTACCTAAATTACTCTAAACTAGGGTGTAGTACGACCCGTCTTCCCTAAGCATGGTCTATCTAATCCTATTAATCATATGCATATTAAAACTCATTGCATAACCATCAATCTTATGATCACAGAAAATAAGATTGATTTGAGTTCAATACAGGCAAAATAATTTCTAAGACAAGAAAAGAATTTCGCAAATATTGATTTTGTAAATGAATAACAATTGCATTAATATTAAGAACAGAATTCAAAGGTTGCAATCCTCATAGTTATGCAATCAACATACATAAAACGAACTAACTAGAATCAAATACAATAACCATTGTGCTTGGAGAGGGTTACATCGATACCCCACAAAGGGGGTTTAGCTGCTCATGATAATGAATAAACTCCAATGAATTTTGCTGCAATTTTCGCTCTAGAAAAACGGACCCTTTTTACAATCGATAAGAGCCTATTTATAGGGACTAGGAAACCCTAGAAACCCTAAAACCCTAATTATAGTCGTAGGTTAGTTTCCCACTTCAAGTAGGAAACTTTACAATCACGTTCACACTGTAAAAAGGTGCTTGCCGTCTGAAGGATCCCCGAGTGCGATCGATCGGAGATGCGATCGATCCTAGGTGAGCAGCGATCGTTCGCTAGCACAGAATGGCGCCAACTGGTCCCTTTCAGTCCAATTTTCACCGAACTCATGTATTTGACCTGAAACACAAAAACAAAAGAAAATCAAACAAATAACAACGCTAAGGAATTAACATATGCCAGTTAAGGGGCTTGAATGTGCAACATTCGGCGCTTATCACACCCCCAAACTTACATATTGCTAGTCCCTTAGCAATACAAAACAGAAAATAAAATGAAAAACATAAGGATGAATCTAGCTTTCGTGGGATGTACAGTTGCATTTAACGTATGCAACAAGCCTTTTAAACCCCTAGGAATTCTCTAGAGGACGAGTGGAGTCTCATGAGGGTTTTCTAGCAATGATACCCACAAACATTATGCACAATTCATGTTATCTAAAAATTAAAGCATCACTCAAAACCATGATTTTCATTCATTAGCAAGCTTAAAAAGTTAAACTACATTGGTATACAAATTTGATTGCACTCGTGATCGTATCAAAAATAATACTCGCAAGTGTACGAATCGTGTGCAGTAAAGTGCGCGTAAAAATGCGAGGTCGAACCACAGAGAACGGTGTTTTGCAATTAAAAACTAATACAAATCTCAAATTAAATGTATCTTAACATAGTCCCAAAGAGGATTGATTTCGAACAATTAAAAGTGCAGAAATAAAATTAAACTGAAAATGTAGGGATAAAATAACTAAGGTTAAAGACGAACCTCACCCAATAAAAATAAGCTAAATACATTAAACACTCATTCTCCATTTTTTAAACTTTAAACCCTTCAACACACTCTATTGTGGAAATTGACACAAGTCAAACCGAATAATGTGTTTACCGTTAAGGAGCTACAACGAGTATTGATTATGGATAAAATCATCCACTGTATCCTTGGATCACAGTGGATATTGAATCACAACCAAACACTTGTTGTGCACCCGGCTTGGAACACATCACCGGATGACTATCAATGCATCAACAACACACAACCATTCAATTATTTGTCACAGAAATTAAATGACGAATGCGGAATTAAATAACGGAAAATAAGCATAAAATGTAAAAGCAAGAAATTTAAACTAAGGGTGAGGCTTCATCTTCAACCTAAGTTGAAGATTTTAGCCACCCATTGAA
>CM017326.1:18187176-18223055 GCA_006937295.1 Carpinus fangiana
AAAACATACCGCACCTTCCCCGCTCATATGGATGTCCAACCAATCCCTTCCATCCTTTCTTCTTTAGAATACGATACCCCTCTGGAAGGATGTTCCGCCAACTTATGTAGTAGACCTTATTTTGAGGAATCCACTTAGGAACACAGTTCCTAGATTTGTGATCTTCTATGTGTGATTCCTTGAAGATCTCTACGTAAGATGGTTCTTCGAGACATTGAAAAGATGAAACTTGAGGTGCATGAAATGTCTCGAGAGGGATTGCGAAGAAGGAGTGAGCTTCAGTACTCACATCCTTGTCATTGGGCCAATTTGAAATTGGCGGGGGCTCAACTGGCTCAACTTGCTCCTCTTTCTTTTCCTTCTCATGATCATCGTCTCTTTCCTCACTAACAAGTGTGGTGGTGGATTGGACATTCTCATGATGAGGATCGCTGGGGCAATCCTCATCAATCATGTACTGTCCTCTTGCCATCTCCTGACTTTGAAGTTCCTCTTCCTCAATTCCGAATATGGTCGTTTGATCGAACACAAAACTTGCAAATATGTAAACTACTCTAAAAAGCTTAAACGAATAAAGAAAAAATAACTAAGATTAAAGAATCAACCTCACCCAATAAAAAAATACTTGCTTAAACGTAAAAATCATACTTCAGTCTATCGAGTTAACCCTAAATCACACTCTATTGCCTTTCGTGACACAAGTCAAACCGATTTGGTGTGTTTATCGTTAAGGAGCCACAACAGATATTAATCCTTAATAAAATCATCCACTGTATCCATGGATCACAGTGGATATTAAATCAAGTCTCAATCATCCGTTGTGCACCCGGCTTGGAACACAACAAGCGTTGGACTTTCGTTTGCATCACAAACGACAATCACCATAATTTTTGTCACATAAATTGAAATGAAACGAGTATGGAATATAAATGACGGAATGTAATGCGTTAAACGTGAAAGAAATAAATAAATGCTAAGGGTGAGGCTTCATCTTCAGCCTTAGTTGAAGATTTAGCCACCCATAATAAGATTAAATGACAATAAGGTAAAGGTAAGCATTAAATGTAAGAAGAAAATACAAATTTTAAGGTCTAGAGAGGCAAGGCAGACCCAAACAGGGGTTTCTAGCCTCTGGATGTGCTCTTAAAAACGTAACCCAAAATAAATTACACAAGGCATGTATTTATAGAAAACTAAGTAGCTGCCAGGTCAGAGAGCTGTGCTCGATCGTAGGCGGTGTGCTCGAGCGCAATCATGTATGCGATCGATCGTCGAAGTCGCGATTGAACGCTCGTAACTGCCACGACATAAGGAGAAAGCAATGGAGGCTTAGGGTCGGCTAGGGCAACCGCGTGAGATGCGGGCTGACTAAGCCTACGCTCGATCGCGGACACTGGGATCGAGCACATTGCGCTCGATCGCTCCTTGTGCACTCCAGCGTAGTGGCAGGGAGCATACTTCTCTTCTTTTTGCCCTTTTTCGCCCTTTTTGCCGAGGTTTTACCATAAGGACCTGCAACACCAAAAGACACTAAAACAAACTAAAACGGCTAAAGGCTTAACAAACATAAATAAAGGGGTTCGATAAAGCACTAAACAACACTCATCATCCATCTTCACAATGAATTGGAATTTAAAGTCTAATTACTTACAACAAGCAAGCTAAGCCATTACAAGCTCGAAACAGTGTAAAGTGAACTAGCACAAGACTATGAAGCTTCCCAAATAATTTCAATGTGCAATGTCTCCATATCTAAAGATTCACTGGAAGTCCTATCAGAATGAACAACAATGGCATACTTTTCTTATTCTTTCTTTTATCATTAGGCTCTGTAGTGTCTAGTTCCCTTAAGCTTTCTAATTAACCCATGTAGCGAGTGTTGAGCCAATGACTTCCAAATCAGATGGTTTTAGGGCATTAGGTGTAAAGACACCCCTAAGGACTTACTAACTCATGTCAAAAAGGCTACGAAATTAAACTAGCCATAATGTTAATCACATCAAACCTCTTCACCTTTTGATGTGAACGCTCACTGCTTTGAGGCAAGAGGCCTAGTTACTCAATGAAGAGTTTATCAATGATCACTTTTTTTTTTTTATATATATATATGCTTATGCCAATGTATCCAACTAATAAGTCATCTAGTGTCACCCAAAACATAGAAACCTACACAGTAAACCCACATGTCATACCCCACCAATCCTGTGCTAATGTGCTTGTGTCAGAGCAGATCAAACATGTGAATTCTCAATTGCCTAAAGTAAGTAACAAACTTAAAAATTCAACATCAGATCATATGTTCAAAATTTTAAGCTCACTGACGAAATCAATCACAAATTTTTAGGTCAACCAAAATTTTAGGACAATATGAACATGCATTTTTTTTTTTTTCAAAAACGAGACAAAGTATGTGCAATTGTGTCTCCCATACCCCCAAACTCAAATGGCACATTTTCCCCAATGTGTAAATATATGGAAAGAGCTAACCTGGGATTTGGGGAACTGTCTGGACTGGTATGGCTCATAGCATACCCCCAAACTTGAATTGTAGTATGCTTATGTCCCTGAAAACATAAATGAAAGTAAAACTGGAAAACAAAAGACAATGCATAAAAATAAAAGAAAACCAAAAACAACAAGAAATAAAAAGGATATACTGTGGGGTGCCTCCCATGAGCGCTAAGTTTAACGTCTTCAGCCAGACTGTGCAGCTGCTCACTGCTGCTCCCTAGGTGGTACGAAAGATGATGCCCCTGCCGATGGTGGTAGTCCCTCCAGAATGGCCTTTAGTATTTCGGTTTGTGTACCAGACTGATTTTCCAAATTGGCAAAGTGCTCTTCAAGCCTGTCCATGCGCTGATGTGCACCACTCAAGAATTCATACTCAGTGCGGATAATGACAACAGAGTCAGCTCTCCCACCTTGTTGCTGTGTCAGTGCATCTTCATCCATATGTTCTGCGTCTTCCCCTCCTTCTTCAGTAGGGAGTTGCACCCTCACGCCTCTTGGCATATGTGATTGGATGAGGTTCCACTGCTTTCTGCCAAAGAACGGATGTTCTGTGACAGGTCCATCTTCGGGGGTCCCTTTTATGCCTTTCTTCTTCAAGATATATGTAAGCAGAAACGGAAATGGCAACCCCCATGACTTGGTAGTGATGGCCTTGCGTGCATGCACCCAATCCCAAAACTTGTACATTTGATTCCACATGATTGACGGGATGGAATACCAGTGGCCTTTATGGAAAGCGTACAACGCTTGAAGGAATTGGTCACGCCTATGCGATTTATGTCTCAATGGGCATCTATTTCGCTGCATAATAGAGTCCACAAGCCAGAGTTGTGGAGGCAATATAGACCGGCTGCCTGCATTCCTTTTGTCATCAGCATATTGCCCTACACACATGTCTTCAATTATCTCGGAGACATAGAAGGACTCCGGCTGTTCATCTAGTTGTGCATCTGCAGGAGGGTGTTCATCATTGCATTTGAGAGCATCGGCAATATCCGAAGTCGTCACCTCCACTCGTTTTCCTTGAACAGTGGAGAATAAGACACCCCGCCTATTGCAGTCCATGGACAGGTTCTCATAGAATTGGACAATCAGCTTTGTGTAGGCGGTGGAGGTGACGGGCTTGAAGAGCTTCTTTAACCCCCGGCGTTTGAATTCTTGGATCGCCCATTGGGTAGCTTCAAAATTTTTGAAGTCGCCGTTAATGTCAAACTCTGTCTCAAAAATGATCTCCCGTTGCTCACAAGTGGGATGGGAGGATTGGGCACGGAAGCTTGAAGCTTGGGAGGTGGATTGAGGCATCTTGGGCTTCAGTCAGGATTTTTATCAAACAGGTGGTGTGCGGTCCTTAAACCCAATGATGAGCAACAACCTTAAAAGTATTTCAACCCCCCGCAAAATAAGAGAAACCCAACCACAGAAGGTAGCTACACTCAGTACAATAGAGTGCAGCTGTCAAAAATAACAAAAAAATTGCACAAATTGTATGAAGGTGGGAGGGGTTGGGAAGGTTGGGGAGAATGTGATGGGTGCGAATGTAATGGAGAAATAGTGTGATGGGGGAGAATGTAATGGCCGGCGGCCATGTGTGGTGGCTGGCGGTGGCGTGAGTGGTGTTTGGTGGTGGTAGGTGGTGAGGAGGGAGTGTGTGAGTGCACAATGTGCAGTGGGGAAGTGATGGCATGAAGGTGAAGTGTGGGGGAAAGAAAGGAGAAAGTGGCCTAAATAGGTCACGTGAGACCCTCCTTCGAGTGCGATCAATCGCCCATAACGGGTGAACGATTGTAATCGTGCTTAGGTGCGGACGTGGGATGGGGGCAATCGTACGCCTTCGGCGCATGGCAAGAGAGTGAATGATCACCCCAGGAGGTGCGATCATTCACTTCGTCAGTAGCTACAACATTATGGAGGAAGGTTCTACGAACGATCGCTCCAGGAAGTTCGCTTCCTCAGTAGGTGTAGCACTTTGGATTGTGAACAAACAACACATTTAACTAAGGAAAATAAAATAAAAGAAGAGAAAATAAAATAAAATAAGTTGAACTAAGATAAAACAACAAAAGTAAAGAAAGACAAAATAGAAAAATAAGAAAAACTGACCTTACTCAGTGGCCTTAATACCACTGACCTCAATAGAGACGCTTGAGATTCCAGACTGCTCAATCGCCTCCATGGTAGCATCATGCATTTTTAAAATGAATAGATGGGATCCGTCAACTTGAAGGATTCCACGTCTGTACCTGGCTCGGGGTTTTGAATGCAGGGCTTTAGTCTTTTTGACCATTCACCTTGAAAATGTTGCCGTCCTTTGGGTCCCTTAACTCAACTGCACCATGTGGAGACATTGAAATGACTATGAAAGGGCCGTCCCATTTGGAGCGGAGCTTACCAGGGAAGAGCCGGAGTTTGGAGTTTAAAAGCCATACTTTTTGGTCAGGCTCAAATGTCTTAGGCCTGATGTGCCGGTCATGAAAGGCCTTTGCCTTCTCCTTGTAAATTTTGAAGCTGTCATATGCATCATTTCGCAGCTCTTCCAACTCTGTCAACTGAAGCTTTCAGTGGGAGCCGGCTGCTTGCAAATCAAAGTTGAACTGCTTGATTGCCCACAAAGCCTTGTGCTCCAGTTCCACAGGGAGGTGACATGCCCTTCCATAAACCAGCCGGTATGGTGACATACCAATCGGTGTCTTGTAAGCTGTGCGGTAGGCCCATAATGCATCATTAAGGCTCAAGGACCAATCCTTGCGGTCTGGTCTAACCGTCTTCTCCAGAATATGCTTGATCTCCCTGTTGGAAACTTCTACTTGGCCACTAGTCTGAGGATGGTAGGGAGTGGCTACCTTGTGTGTAACAGAGTACTTGAGAAGCAAGGTTTTGAGAAACTGGTTGCAGAAGTGCTTGCCTCCGTCACTGATGATGGCTCGGGGAGTACCAAATATGCTGAAGATGTTGGCTTGGACGAATTTCACTACCACCTTGTGATCATTGGTTTTGGTGGCCACGGCTTCAACCCATTTAGAGACATAGTCTACCCCTACCAAAATGTACTCATACCCAAAAGATGGTGAAAAGGGGCCCATGAAATCAATACCCTAGACATCAAAAAGTTTGGCTATGAGGATGGGGTTCAATGGCATCATATCTCTCCGAGACATGGCTCCTAGGCGTTGGCATCTCTCACAAGGCTGACAAAATTCATAGGCGTCTTTGAACAAAGTCAGCCATGTGAATCTACATTGTAGAACCTTGGCTGCAGTCTTCTTGGCACTGAAATGACCCCCACAAGCTAGAGAGTGGCAAAATGTGAGGATACTATGGAATTCACTCTCCGAGACGCATCGTCAGATTATCTGGTCAGCGCAGTACTTGAACAACTCCGGATCTTCCCAAAAGTAGAATCGGACTTGCTTGAAGAAATAGTCCTTGTCTTGCTTAGACCAATGAAGGGGAATCTGACTTGTCGCTAGATAGTCGATGAAGTCAGCATACCACGATGGTTCTCTTGGAGTAATTTCAAACAGTTGCTCATCCGAGAAGGAATCATGAATTGGATTTGGTTGAGGTGTCTCAAACTGAATCCGTGACAGATGGTCGGTGATAACATTCTCAGTGCCCTTTCTGTCTTAGATCTCGATATCAAATTCTTGTAACAGTAGAATCCATCAGATCAACTGGGGCTTAGTCTCCTTCTGATGGAGATCAAGGCACCACTTCGAAGGATCTCGTTCAAGTACCAATTGGGCTAGTTACGAGGGCACGAGCAAAGAAGTTCAAGGATGTACTCAACGGACTCATTCAAGAGTTATGGGCTCAAGCAAATTCATGGAGGCCCATTGAGCATGATCCACGTGGGCAACAAAGAATCGTCGCCTTGATTCAAGTTCTAGAAGGATCCGGTCAAGGCTAAGAATTGGCAAGAAATAGTTTGGGTCTATTCGAGAAGGATCGGATTGCAAGGCTATTATAGGCGTCCAGCTCCTCTTTCCTATTTTAGCTTCTTTCCTATGCTGGAATTTTAATTATATTTGGGTCTCATTAGTTAATTAGGTTATTTATATTTAAATGGATGTTTTATCTATATTTTAAGAGTTATTGTAATGGGCTTCGCCCAAAGTCATCTTATCTAGGGTTAGAGATATTTTATGATTGGATAATGGGCTTAGCCCAAAGTCAGTCAAATTAGGGTTAGGTTTTATTTTACAGCCTCTATTTAAATACTCTTTGTACTCCTATGGAGAACAGATTTTGATTATTCATAAAACTTGTGAGGTTTATTCTCTTTGGTTCTTTGAAGAACTACTTGAACTTATCGGGATTTCCCGTGGCGTTCATCTTGACTTATCAAACGGAAATTCCACCACCGTTTGTGGCGTCTTCCTTATACCGAGGTTCTTGTTTGTCATAAACAACGGGTCGAGGTCTTCCATTCGAATCTGTCCATAGAACGATCTTGGGTTCCCTTTCGTTGTTGTGTCTCGTTATTCTTGGCGGGGTTCACATCAATTGTGGCCACCTATATTGGAAAATTGGGTAGTGAGGGCTCTGATTTGATCCCCCAAAACCATGAATTGCTCCTCTATGTGTCGTCGAGTTTCAGCGATAAGTTTGTCTTCCGCCCCCGCGTAACACGATCTTGGTTGACGACGACGAACGTTCATACCATCCATGTCAGCTAATTGATTGGTAGGGACCCCGTGTTTGGTGCGCGCACGCCCCTTTTTAGGCACGGTTAGACCACCAAATTTCTCCTCCATGTGCTGCAAACAAATCGCCGGTTGCTCCTTACGTGTTGTCTTCATGTGCACGTACACCTCGTTCATATCTGCTAGACGGTTGCCCCTCCCCATTCATAGAAAGAAAACTGGGCTCTGATACCAACTGATGCAGCGTGACTTAGTGGGTTACAGCGAAGAACAACAAATACACAACGGATAACTAATTCTAGATCTTGAGACTGTCAATGATCTAAGAACTCTTCTTGAAAATCTAGATACTCTCTAGCATTTTGAAGGAAAAAGAGGAATAAACTCAACTCTGAGTATTCTCATTAATCAATATTAATAAATAAACAACAACTGCATTCTCAGGGCTCTAAGCATTTATTTATAGCCCCAAGACTCTTAGTCCTACGATAACAATGAAATAAAGTCAATTTAGAAGTCTACGAAAGAAAACTAAACCAATTAAAAGACTAACAAAGAAACCTAATTTAAATAAAAAACTGAAAGATAAGATAAAGTAAAATACTAACAAATAAACCTAATTTAAATGAAAGACTAATAGATATGATAGGTCATCCTAATCTACATCACAACCTCTTTCATGTTTGGATTTAGCTGACGTTGTGCCTCACGGGAGGGTCTGGCTCCTTCTTCTAGATGGATCCGGTGCATACAGATGGATGGATCAATTTCCTTTAGGTTTGCTACAGTCCACCCAATAGCCTCTTTATGCTCCTTCAACACCTCTAACAGATTATCTTCCTGGTCATTCTGTAGATCTGAAGCAATGATGACTGGAAGAGTATCGTTAGCACCAAGGAAGGCATACTTAAGCTTGTCTGGCAAGGGCATCAACTCAAGCTTCGATGGAGACTCAAGGGAAAGAACGGGAGGAGTGCTTGATGTCAAAGGCAAGGGTTCCTTTGGTACTCTCAATGGATGAAAATCTACACTGGCTGTTGTCTCTAGCAAATCATGGACCTCTTCAATGTATTAATCAGTGTCGAAATCTTCAAACCAAAAGTGGGTTAGACAAGCTTCCAATGGATCATCAGCCAAGAGACTAGGGAGTGAATCTTCTACATACTCTTCAATGTTGTCCACAAAGAAACACTCATTCTGACCAGGGGCATGCTGGAATGCATTGAAGATGTTTAGCCTAACCTTCATATTCCCAAACGAGATCGCCATAACTCCAGTTCGGCAATTGATGCATGCATTGGCCGTGGCTAAGAAAGGACGCCCAAGGATGACTGGAATCAGCCTCTCAGGATGGGGAACAGGCTCGGTGTCAAGAACAATGAAGTCCACTAGGAAGAAGAACTTGTCTACCTTGATGATGACATCCGCTACAATCCCTCTAGGTTTCTTGATAGACCGGTCAGCCAGCTGCAGAATCACTGTGGTAGGCTTCAGCTCCCCTAGGCCAAGTTGCTGATATACTGAATATGGCAGCAAATTTACCCCGGCTCCCAGATCTAGGAGTGCCTTATCAATTTCATTCTGTACGATGATGCATGAAATTGTGGGGGCTCCAGGGTCCTTGAATTTCGGAGGGGTGTTATACTGAATCAAGGAACTTACATGCTCAGTAAGGAGGACTTTCTTAGGAATGTGATTTTTGGATTTCCTCTTCTGAGTACAAAGATTCTTCAGGAATTTGGCGTATGCAGGCACTTGCTGGATGGCATCTAGGAGGGGAATGTCAATTTTTACTTGTTTGAATACCTCCATCATCGCTTGTATTTTCTCTCCTTGTTTCCCAAAGTGAGAGGGTGCCTTGAGACGTTCTGGGAATGGAGCTAGGGGTTCATATGGTGTCTCTGAATTGAGGGTAGCTGATGTAGATGTATCATTGATCACTTGCTTCCCTTTTTCCCTCCGCAGAGTCTCTGAAGCCTCAGTATGCTCACCTTTCTTTTCCTCCTCTTGATTATCAACCAGTCTTCCACTTCTCAGTGTAATGATGGCTTGAACTTGATGGTGATGTGAAGTGTCTTCATTTACCATGTAGTGCCCTTTAAGATTGACCACCGATTGACTTGGAAGCTTCCCTTCTTCCCTCATGTTGAGGGTGTTGGCCATCTGCCCAACTTGAGTCTCTAGTTTGGCAATGGATTGAGAGTGCGAATTTACTGTCTGAGATATTTCGCCCACTCTACCATTTATTTCGCCCACCATGTTGGTCACCTCACCCACCATTCTTTCGGACATGTCACTCATCATTTTCAGCATCCAGTCTTCAAAATTCGAGTCTGACCGAGGAGGCGGTGTAGCTTGGTACTGCTTTTGTGGAGGTCGGTATGTGGAAGTAGGATGGTAGGGCTGCCCGTTGGACTGAGCTGGATTGTGTGGCCCTGGTGCTGGGTTTTCTACATTTGGACTCTTCCAGGAGAAATTGGGATGATTCCTCCATCCCGGGTTGTAAGTGTTGGAATACAGATCATTACCCGGTCTGGAGAAGGCTGCATTGACCTGTTAATTAGAGACATCAGTATAATTGATAGCAGTAGGACAGTTATTTACCTGATGCATAGTGCTAGAACAGAATGAGCATGGTTCAGCTTGAGTGCTTATGTGAGCAGCATTAGGAGCAAAGCCAGTAATCATCAATTGGTCCAGCTTTTTAGTGATAGCATCAACTACTTGGGTGGCCATGTCTGTAGGACGCCCTACTTTGAAAAGATTCTCCGTCTTTGGTGTTTTAGGTGCAGGTGCTCTCCATCTGTTGGAAACCTGCTGACGAGAACTGTTACTCAGGTTTTCAAACATAGCCCATGCATCATCTTCACTTTTTAACATGAATGTCCCCCCACAAGATGCATCTACCGTACTCCTACTAGACTTAGTCAGACCATCATAGAAACTTTGCACTAGCTGCCATTTGGGGACAACATGGTGTGGACATGATCTAAGTAAGTCTGTAAGCCTATCTCATGTCTCATGGAATGGTTCACCCTCATACTGTGATACTAGTGATAGCTCTCCTAGTGTCATTGGTCCTTCCTATGGGAAAATATTGCTTGAGAAAAACTTGCTGCAATTGATCCCAAGATGTGATAGAATTAGGCTCTAAGGACTGGAACCAATGTTTAGCTTTATCTTTGAGGGCAAAGATAAAGAGAAGCATCTTTAAGGCATTCTCAGTGAATCCCGTCAATTGAATGGTAGAACAAATTGTTTGAAATTCACTGAGGAAGTCATAAGGATTCTCATGGGTATGCCCTAGGAAAGTCGGTAAACTCTGTATGGTGCTAGGATTGATCTCATAGTGGGTTGCCATAATGTCCGGCAACTTGAGACATGAAGGGGTAGTGTATGTGATGGAGATCAAGGCACCACTTCGAAGGATCTCGTTCAAGTACCAATTGGGCCGGTTACGAGGGCACGAGCAAAGAAGTTCAAGGATGTACTCAACGGACTCATTCAAGAGTTATGGGCTCAAGCAAATTCATGGAGGCCCATTGAGCATGATCCACGTGGGCAACAAAGAATCGTCACCTTGATTCAAGTTCTAGAAGGATCCGGTCAAGGCTAAGAATTGGCAAGAAATAGTTTGGGTCTATTCGAGAAGGATCGGATTGCAAGGCTATTATAGGCGTCCAGCTCTTCTTTCCTATTTTAGCTTATTTCCTATGCTGGAATTTTAATTATATTTGGGTCTCATTAGTTAATTAGGTTATTTATATTTAAATGGATGTTTTATCTATATTTTAAGAGTTATTGTAATGGGCTTGGCCCAAAGTCATCTTATCTAGGGTTAGAGATATTTTATGATTGGATAATGGGCTTAGCCCAAAGTCAGTCAAATTAGGGTTAGGTTTTATTTTACAGCCTCTATTTAAATACTCTTTGTACTCCTATGGAGAACAGATTTTGATTATTCATAAAACTTGTGAGGTTTATTCTCTTTGGTTCTTTGAAGAACTACTTGAACTTATCGGGATTTCCCGTGGCGTTCATCTTGACTTATCAAACGGAAATTCTACCACCGTTTGTGGCATCTTCCTTATACCGAGGTTCTTGTTTGTCATAAACAACGGGTCGAGGTCTTCCATTCGAATCTGTCCATAGAACGATCTTGGGTTCCCTTTCGTTGTTGGGTCTCGTTATTCTTGGCGGGGTTCACATCATTTGGTATCAAAGCATGGTTTCTAGTTCAGGTTTGCTTATCCTTTAACATCTTTCATTCCTTTGTTTCTTCTTTAGCCGTCCACATCATTTATCTCTTCTTAGCCGAATTTCCTTTGCCCTATCTATTCAATCTTTGTTTGTTCTTGTTGATGTCTAAACTATTGGTCTGGTCTCACATCTCTTAGTTATTTCGAAATCTTATTTCATTATTCTCAAAAGCTAGTTGCTAATTTTTTTTAAAAAAAAAAAAAAAAAAAACGAAAAAAAGAAAAGAAGAGAGAGACTCGAAGAAGTAGACAAAAAGGAGTTCAAAAAAATTCCTTCTAATTCTAATCTGAAAAATTAGAATTCTATATTCCTTGTGTTCAAATTCCTTCTAATTCTAATCTGAAAAATTCTATATTCCTTGTGTTCAAATTCCTTCTAATTCTAATCTAAATAATTCTATATTCCTTGTGTTCAATTATGAAATTCCTTGATTAGTTCTTGGTGAATTGTTGCTGGAAATTTTGAGTTGTTTGTGTAGTTTCAAAAGAACTAAAAGAGAATTATCGAGTGAAAAGAGGCAAGAGTGGTGAGAACATCGGAGGGTAAGAGCATTTTGAGTGAAACACGAGTGGAGAGTGATCCAAATTCTTGAGTGTAAACATGTAAGGGAGTGATTCGTGAGGTCCTTTTTATTTATTTATTTATTTTTTTTTTCTAACCATTGTTTTGCAGCAATCATGACTCAAGATAGTGGTAAGAGCATTGCCGAAAACGATACAAAGTTGACTGATCTGAAAGTGTGACGAAGATGGAGATGGAGCAGATTCACGAAAGGATAGATCAGATGGAGAATAGACGTGAGGAGCAACCACAAAACGGTCGTAATTTGCGTAGAAGGGGAAGAGTTCCACCGAGGGAGGAGGATGAAGAGCGTTATGGGTCTGGTTTTGATGAAGAAGAAGATCGGGATTCCATTGTTAACAATAGGAGACCTGGAGGAAGATTTGAAGAAGCTAGGAATCGCGAAGATAACAACTTGGGTGGTATTAAGATGAAGATTCCGTCCTTTCAAGGTAGATCTGATCCTGAGGCATATCTTGAGTGGGAGAAGAAGATGGAGTTAGTGTGTTTGATTGCCACAACTACTTGGAGACAAAGAAGGTAAAATTAGCCGTGATTGAATTTTCTGAATATGCTATTACTTGGTGGGATCAGCTTGTGATAAACAGGAGGCGGAATAGAGAACGACCAATAGACACATGGGAGGAGATGAAAGTAGTAATGAGAAAGCAGTTCGTTCCAAGTTACTACTACCGAGAGTTGTACAAAAAGCTACAAGGTCTTAGACAAGGGAGTCGAAGCATAGAGGATTACTACAAGGAGATGGAGATTGCTATGATCCGCGCTAACGTAGAGGAGGATCGGGAGGCCACAATGGCTAGATTTTACTTGGCTTAAACCGGGAGATCCATGATAAGGTAGAGATGCAGCATTATGTGGAATTGGAAGATATGGTGCATATGGCTATCAAAGTGGAACAACAACTCAAGAGAAGGAGTGGGACACGTGCAAGCCATAACTCTAGTTCTACCTCTTGGAAATCGAGTCATGCCAAGCCACTAGACAAGTCACAAATGCCCAAACCCGGACCCAAGTCCGTGACCACCAGCCACGTTCCTCAAGTTAAAACCGAAGCCTCTACCACTAGGAATCGTGACACTAAATGTTTTAGATGTCAAGGCAGGGGCCACATAGCAAGTCAATGTCCAAACAAGCAAGTCATGGTGTTGCAAGCCAATGGTGAAATTGTGACCGATTGTGAAGATTCCGACACCGACGACATGCCGCCATTGGAGGATGTTTTTGAGGAGGAGTATTTAGCCCCTGACGCATTGACATTGGTGGCAAGGAGAGCATTGAGCTTGCAAGCAAAAGGAGTTGATGAAGTACAGCGGGAGAACATCTTTCACACTAGGTGCTACGTTAAAGACAAGGTATATAGTATGATTATTGATGGTGGTAGTTGTACTAATGTTGCAAGCACAATTATGGTGGAGAAATTGGGATTGCCCATGGTAAAGCACCCTAGACCGTACAAGTTGCATTGGCTAAATGATAGTGGTGAGATAAGGGTGAACAAGCAAGTGTTAGTTGCATTTCGAATCGGTAAATACGAAGATGAAGTGTTGTGTGATATAGTACTGATGCAAGCGGGACAATTATTGCTAGGGCGTCCATGGCAGTTCGATAGGCATGTGAAGAATGATGGCTTTACGAACAAGTACTCTTTTTGATGGAGATCAAGGTACCACTTCGAAGGATCTCGTTCAAGTACCAATTGGGCCGGTTACGAGAGCACGAGCAAAGAAGTTCAAGGATGTACTCAACGGACTCATTCAAGAGTTATGGGCTCAAGCAAATTCATGGAGGCCCATTGAGCATGATCCACGTGGGCAACAAAGAATCGTCACCTTGATTCAAGTTCTAGAAGGATCCGGTCAAGGCTAAGAATTGGCAAGAAATAATTTGGGTCTATTCGAGAAAGATCGGATTGCAAGGCTATTATA
Organism: Carpinus fangiana; assembly: GCA_006937295.1. Lineage (NCBI taxonomy): Eukaryota > Viridiplantae > Streptophyta > Magnoliopsida > Fagales > Betulaceae > Carpinus > Carpinus fangiana. Next base: position 18,201,098 of record CM017326.1, read on the forward strand.
GGTGTCCAGCTCTTCTTTCCTATTTTAGCTTATTTCCTATGCTTGAATTTTAATTATATTTGGGTCTCATTAGTTAATTAGGTTATTTATATTTAAATGGATGTTTTATCTATATTTTAAGAGTTATAGTAATGGGCTTGGCCCAAAGTCATCTTATCTAGGGTTAGAGATATTTTATGATTGGGCAATGGGCTTTGCCCAAAGTTAGTCAAATTAGGGTTAGGTTTTATTTTACAGCCTCTATTTAAATACTCTTTGTACTCCTATGGAGGACAGATTTTGATTATTCATAAAACTTGTGAGGTTAATTCTCTTTGGTTCTTTCAAGAACTACTTGAACTTATCGGGATTTCCCGTGGCGTTCATCTTGACTTATCAAACGGAAATTCCACCACCGTTTGTGGCGTCTTCCTTATACCGAGGTTCTTGTTTGTCATAAACAACGGGTCGAGGTCTTCCATTCGAATCTGTCCATAGAACGATCTTGGGTTCCCTTTCGTTGTTGGGTCTCGTTATTCTTGACGGGGTTCATATCATTTGGTATCAGAGCACGGTTTCTAGTTCAGGTTTGCCTATCCTTTAATATATTTCAGTCCTTTGTTTCTTCTTTAGCCATCCACATCATTGACTACGGATTCAAGTCAACTATGTCTAACAAAATTTTGGAAGAATGTCTCATAGAGTTTCGCCGCCTTCTCAAAGAATGGAGGGATGACATTGCAGCTCGCCGTGAGCAACAATTAATCTCACTCTCATGTTCACCAAACATCCTCAGCGACAACAACTCCATTTATCCACATGATTCAATCGCCACATCAGAAAATCCATCAACAATACAAACTTTTATAAAACCACCACGAACAACGTCATCCCCACGTCCTTGCCAACCAGAAATTCTCATTGCTTCTAGCCATAAACCTGTCAATTTTACACCCTCACCACCAACAGTGAACCTATCACACAAATTCCTAACAGAAAACCAAACACCCAAAACTCAACCCAAAAATCACTCCACCGGTTATGTATACAAAAACCCATCAAAACCACCAAAAACCCCATCACAAATTCATCCCCAGAAAACCCATCTTGTCGCACAATCTTCACCAAAATCACCATCACCACAAACAGTGTCCTACCCACACCCATCTCCACCGGAAAATCCACTAGAAAAACAACCGTGCAAAGATCCAAACCCAAACGACCACAATCACTCCGTCAACCTACATGATCCGACCCACCACATTGAAGTCTCACCACCACAGACCATCCCATCAGCACAGCCACCACCAACAACCCAAAGAAAAAGCACCTCCAGGCCAAACCCCACCAGACAAACCCAAACTGCATCGTAACATCGCACCAAGCCGCTGCCATGGTCCCACCATGTACCACAGTCAAAGAGGCCAAAAAGAAAGCGTCTAAAATCGAAGAAAGATGCCCAAGCCCAGCCACTATGTTCAAAAATCCGGCCAATTACACACCTGGCAACCCAATGTTTGATTCACTTACCCAGTCCCCATGTGCTGGCGAGCAAGCAGAGGCCCGATAGTCAAATGCAGCAGCGGCGACTTGCAGAGAAGGAATCCTCATTGATCTCCCGATTTAAACCAAGTAAAAATCTAGCCATTGTGGCCTCCCGATCCTCATCTACATTAGCGCGGATCATAGCAATCTCCATCTCCCTGTAGTAATCCTCTACGCTTCGACTCCCTTGTCTAAGACCTTGTAGCTTTTGTACAACTCTCATAGTAGTAACTTGGAACGAACCGCTTTCTCATCACTACTTTCATCTCCTCCCATGTGTCCGTTGGTCGTTCTCTATTCCGCGTCCTGTTTATCACAAGCTGATCACACCAAGTAATAGCATATTTAGAAAATTCAATCACGGCTAATTTTACCTTCTTTGTCTCCGAGTAGTTGTGGCAATCAAACACGAACTCCATCTTCTTCTCCCACTCAAGATATGCCTCAGGATCAGATCTACCTTGAAAGGACGGAATCTTCATCTTAATACCACCCAAGTTGTTATCTTCGCGATTCCTAGCTTCTCCAAATCTTCCTCCGGGTCTCCTATTGTTAACAATGGACTCCCGATCTTCTTCTGCATCAAAACCAGACCCATAACGCTCTTCATCCTCCTCCCTCGGTGGAACTCTTCCCCTTCTACGCAAATTACGACCATTTTGTGGTTGCTCCTCACGTCTATTCTCCATCTGATCTTTCCGTTTGTGAATCTGCTCCATCTCCATCTTCATCACACGCCTCATCTCACTCATCATGGCCTCCATAAACATTTTCGGATCAGTCAATTTTGTATCATGTTTGGCAATGCTCTTACCACTATCTTGAGTCATGATTGCTGCAAAACAAAGGTTAGAAAAAAAAAAAAAAAAATACCTCACCAATCACTCCCTTACGTGTTTACACTCAAGAATTTGGATCACTCTCCACTCATGTTTCACTCAAAATTATATGGTTTTTACCCTCAGATGTTCTCACCACTCTTTCACTCAATAATTCTCTTTTAGTTCTTTTGAAACTAAACAAACAACTCAAAATTTCCCGCAACAATTCACCATGACCTAATCAAGGAATTTCAGATTTGAACACAAGGAATATAGAATTTTTCAGATTAGAATTAGAAGGAATATGGTAGTTTGAAATTTTGGAAGCACATAATAGTGATTTTTATTTTTTATTTTTTTTAACTCCTTTTTGTCTACTTCTTCGAGTCTCTCTCTTCTTTTCTTTTTTTTCGTTTTTTTTTTTTTGAACTCCTTTTTGTCTTCTTCTTCGAGTCTCTCTCTCTTTTCGTTTTTTTTTTTTTTTTTTGAATCAGCAACTAGCTTTTGAGAATAATGAAATAAGATTTCGAAATAACTAAGAGATGTGAGACTAGACCAATAGTTTAGACATCAACAAGAACAAACAAAGATTGAACAGATAAGGCAAAGGAAATTCGGCTAAGAAGAGATAAATGATGTGGACGGCTAAAGAAGAAACAAAGGAATGAAAGATGTTAAAGGATAGGCAAACCTGAACTAGAAACCGTGCTTTGATACCAAATGATGTGAACCCCGTCAAGAATAACGAGACCCAACAACGAAAGGGAATCCAAGATCGTTCTATGGACAGATTCGAATGGAAGACCTCGACCCGTTGTTTATGACAAACAAGAACCTCGGTATAAGGAAGACGCCACAAACGGTGGTGGAGTTTCCGTTTGATAAGTCTAAATGAACGCCACGGGAAATCCCGATAAGTTCAAGTAGTTCTTCAAAGAACCAAAGAGAGTAAACCTCATAAGTTTTATGAATAATCAATGTTTGCTTCCATAGGAGTACAAAGAGTATTTAAATAGGTACGGTAAAATAAAACCTAACCCTAATTTGACTGACTTTGGGCTAAGCCCATTATCTAATCATAAAATATCTCTAACCCTAGATAAGATGACTTTGGGCCAAGCCCATTACAATAACACTTAAAATATAGATAAAACATCCATTTAAATATAAATAACCTAATTAACTACTAAGACCCAAATATAATCAAAATTCCAACTTATTTATTTTTCCTTCTGCATCATTACCAATGATGCAGCATAGGAAAGAAGCTAAAATAGGAAAGAAGCGCTGGACGCCTAGAGTAGCCATGCAATCCGATCCTTCTAGAATAGACCCAAACTATTTCTTGCCAATTCTTAGCCTTGACCGGATCCTTCTAGAACTTGAATCAAGGTGACGATTCTTTGTTACCCACGTGGATCATGCCCAATGGGCCTCCACGAATTTGCTTGAGTCCATAACTCTTGAATGAGTCCGTTGAGTACATCCTTGAACTTCTTTGCTCGTGCCCTCGTAACCGGTCCAATTGGTACTTGAACGAGATCCTTCGAAGTGGTGCCTTGATCTCCATCAGGGTTTGGGAAGAAATGTGGGGTGGAAGGGTTCAACTGATGATGGACTATATGGGCATGGCAGTTCTCAAACTAGTCTTGATGAAGGCGCTAGAATGGCTAGAAGGAGCGGCGAAAATGTTGGGGGGGGGGCAGGGAGGCAAAACCCTAAAAGAGCTAAGCCGTATAAGGAAACAAGGGGGGAGTCTGACGTGAATCCAGGAGGAGCGCCAGGATCTTTCCATTTTCATGCTAAAAAAGAAACGGAAGGTTTTCAACTGAACAAAGTATTTTTGGGAAAGAATTTGGGGAGTTGGTATAGAAGATGTATCCTAAAAAGGGAAGAGAGAATAAGTTTCCCAACAACTTAAAACAAACACCTATTGCCAGGGATGGAAATGCACCAATAACATTTAATGAAAATCTCAATAAAATGGTTGGTGAAAAAGAGGGGGAACATTTAAAAAAAGAAAAGAAAAAGAGGGGGAACATGGGCTGAATTTTAGTGGATTGGGTAGTGGAGGATCCAATGGATTTTCCAGGAGCTTTTCAATACAGCCTGAGGCGAGGAAAACTAGACCAGTGTTGGCTAACATGGAAAAAAACTATTTTGGCATCCACAGGCATCACAAAGGAGAGAAAGGAAATTGCTAGTGGCATATGTGGGGGAGCAGTGACGAGTTGAAAAAGGAAGGAAAGAGGGGACCAAGAATCTTTTGGAAAGTCTCTTTTCACGCCAATTCAGGGAGCTCGGAAGAAAAGGGAAATTAGTGAAGAGGAAAACATTGCAGAGTTGGGGCACCAGTTTGAAAATACAAATGGTTCTGGGATGCCGGAGGCTACGGTGCAGCCCAACTGACCGCAATGACAATCCTAAGCTGGAACTACCGAGGGCTTGAAAACTTCGAACAGATAATGACCTTTGCCGTTTGGTGAAGGAGAGGCGTCCCATGATGGTTTTCTTTATGGAAACCAAATTAGGGAGGGAGAAAATGGAGAGAGTTAGCCATAAGTTTGGCTTTCCCAATATGTTTATGGTGGATTGTGTGGGAAAGAGCAGGGGTTTGGCTCTACAATGGGGGGAGGAGATAGGAGTTGAAATTCAAAACTACAGTTTACGACACATTAATGGGATAATCCAAACCCTGGAGTTACAAACAAAATGGAAATTTATGGTGTTCTATGGATACACGAAGGCTACTAGAAGACAAGAAGTGTGGAACCTCTTAAAAATTTTGGCGAGTCTTAACCCAACCCCATGGTTTTGTGTAGGAGATTTTAATGAAGTGTTGACTCAATCAGAAAAATGGGGTGGAGGGGGTAGGCCGAATAAGCAAATGAGGGAGTTTTGAATGGTGTTGAAACATTGTGATTTATTTGACATGGGGTATAGAGGGCCAAAGTTCACATGGAGTAACTGCCAGGAGAGCCAAACTTTAATTAAAGAAAGGTTAGACAGGGGAGTTGTTAACCGAGGATGGTATGAGCTATACTTGGAAACGGAGGTTTTAGTGGAGATGTCCACCATTTCGGATCATGTTGTGTTGCTGGTGCATTTGTTGGGGTCTCAAAAAAGCGCAAGAAGAAGACATGGATTCCGATATGAAGCAAATGGGAATTGGAACAAGGATACAATGAAGTGGTGTCACGGGAATGGGAAAACTCTAAAGGTGAGAATGACCAGTGGCTTCATGTTGATCAAAGATTAGCCAAGTGTAAGTTGGGAATTTTGAAGTGGCAGAGAGAGACTCATGGGTCTTTTAAAAAAACTATTTTCCAACTAAAGAAACATCTTGAAGAGGTGCAAGGAAAGGAGGACGTGTAAGCTGGAGAGGAAGCACTGGAATTTAAAAAAAGAAATTAATTCTTTGCTAGACCAAGATGACATGAAATGGAGGCAAAGGGCTAAAGCGGATTGGCTAAAAATGGGGGATCGTAATACAAAGTTTTTCCATGTGTGCGCCAACCAAAGGAGGAGAACAAATTGGATTAGAAAGATCAAAAATGAAAGTGGGGCGATTTTTGAGTCTCTTGTGGAAATTCAGGTAGCTTTTATAGACTATTTCTCAAACATGTTCTCGGCGGGTCCAGTCGTGAATATGGAGCCATGCATGCAAGCTCTTGATAGGCGGGTTACCGAAGGCATGAACGAAGAGTTGTTGAAAGTCTTTACAAGAGAGGAGGTGGAATGTGCACTAAAATAGATGGGAGCCCTCAAAGCGCCAGGAATCGATGGGCTACGGCTGGTTTCTTCCAACACCATTGGGAGATTTCGGGATGTGAGGTTAGCAAAACTGTCCTTGATATTTTAAATTCAGGTATTATGCCCTCCTTTCTGAATTTAACATACATAGCTTTGATCCCTAAGGTGAAAAACCCTATGAGTGTCTCAGATTTTAGACCTATTAGTTTGTGTAACATGTTATACAAATTAATTTCTAAGGTCTTAGCGAATAGATTGAAGAAAATTTTGCCTCTAATTACATCCCCAACTCAGAGTGCTTTTATCCCTGGGAGACTTATAACTAATAATATTTTGGCTGCCTATGAAACCCTCCATACCATGAACTCATGGCTGAAAGGAAAAAATGGTTTAATGGTGGTTAAATTGGATATGAGCAAAGCATATGATCTGGTAGAGTGGGGTTTTTTGGAAGCAACTATGAGGAGATTGGGTTTAGCACCTCAATGGATATGGTTAATTATGATGTGCGTATCTACAGTGCATTATTCGGTGGTGGTGAATGGTAATCCATGTGGGAGTATTGTCCTTATGAGGGGACTCTGGCAAGGGGTCCAATCTCCCCATATTTATTCCTTATTTGTGTGGAGGTATTAAGTTCGATGTTGACTCAAGCAAATAGGGAGGGGTCGCTTTCGGGGGTTCCTACTTCAAAGTTTGGAACTCGTGTAAGTCATCTCTTTTTTGTCGATGACAGTTTACTGTTTTGTAGGCCTAGCCTCCCTCAATGGAATTTTTGACTACTCTCTTACGTACCTATGTAGAGGCATCTGGGCAACGGTTGAATAACAACAAAGCTGCCATATTTTTTAGCAAAAACACCTCCTTGGTGGATAAGGAGAAGATTGTGGAGGTAGTAGGAATTCCAGTTACACAGTGGTATGATTCTTATTTGGGATTACCGGCATTGGTGGGGAAGTCAAGAGTGGCAGCTTTTAAGAGCATAAAAGAACGGGTTTGGAAGAGATTACAGGATTGGAAGGTGAAATTTCTCTCTCAAGTTGGACAAGAAATTTTGCTCAAGGCGGGTCATCCAAGCTATTCCAACCTATAGCATGAGTGTGTTCATGCTCCCGTTATGTCTAGAAATCAATTCACTTATGGGGAATTTTTGGTGGGGGCACCAAGACAAGACACGGGTGCATTGGATGAGTTGGAAATGTTTGGGAGCTCCCAAAGCAAATGGATGAATGGGATTTAGAGACTTGGCGATTTTCAACAAAGCTCTCTTGGCAAAACAAGCATGGCGACTATGGCGATCACCGGATAGCTTTCTTTCAAAAATTATGGAAGCAAAGTATTGCCACTTTTCTTGAAGCTACTTTGGGTAATTGGCCATCTTTTTCATGGAGAAGTATTCATAGTTCTTGTGAACTATTAAAGGAGGGATTAATTTGGAGGATTGAGAACGAAAAAAAGGTACGTATTTGGAAGGACAAATGGATTCCACGACCTTCTACCTTTATGGTGCAATCCTAGCCAATGCTATTGGACCCGAATGCTAAAGTCTGTGATCTTATTGATGATGAGACGAAGTGGTGGAAGCCTAATACACTGGGGAACCTATTTGTAGAGCCGGATGTCTAAGCGATTTACTCAATATCAATTAGTGGCACAAACCAAGATGATAGACAAATCTGGAGGGGAACCAAGAATGGTATGTTTTCTGTAAGGAGTGCCTACTACATGCAGCTGGAATTGGAGGAGAAAGAGGTGGCTGGGTGTTCTACACGGAAGGAGATGTGTGGTGTTTGGCGTGACATTTAGGGGTTGAAATACTCAATGTTGGAAAAAAAAAATTATGGAGAGCATGCCATAATATTCTTCCAACCCGAGCTAGCCTTTACCGGTGAAAGATTGTAGAAGATTCTTCATGTTCAATATGTGGGGGCGCAGAGGAAATAACCGCTTATATCCTTTGGCAATGCTCTTTGACCATGGATGTGTGTGGTGTAAGAGGTGTGAAATTGCAGAAGCTGCCGTCAGAGGTATGGAGTTTGTACAGGTTGTTGAAAAGGTGTTTGAAATGTGCAATATGGAGGAGATTCAACAATTTGTAGGAATGGCAAGGAGGATCTAGATACGCAGAATGATGTTGTGCATGGGGGGCCCTTTATCCATCCTAACGCATAGATTCAAAGAGCGCTCCGATCAATGGATGAATTTAATACGACTAGTTATACAGCTGTTGTGAACCACTCATCTACAACTGTCCCTCATTCAATATGTTGGAATGCACCTCAACCTGGATGGCTAAAATGAATTTGGATGCTTCATTCCAATAAACACACGGTTGGATGGCGTTTGGGGTGGTAGTGCAGGATGAAGAGAGGAGAATGGCAGCCGCTATAAGCAAAACGCTTATAGGGTCTCATAATACGGCGATGGCTGAAGCATGGGGAGCATTGATAGCTATTAAAATGTACAAGGCGATGAGATTCAGCAAAGTGCACTTTGAAGGAGATGCTTAAGTCTAACCCAAGCCCTGCACTCACTGACGGAAGATTGGAGCAGCATGGGACTTCTTGTAGATGATATCAAAGGAGAGCTTGCAGGCCTGTCACAATGGCAGATGACTTTTGTCCGATGTGAAGGGAATCGTATAGCACATATCTTATCAAAAGAATAGTTTTATGTCTAGTTCATTAATTAATGAGATATTTTAAAATAAATTTACATAAATTTCAAAAATATAATGCCTCATATTTAGGGAATAAATGCATGTTCTTGGTGGTTGTGTTATACGATTTATATAATCACTATATGAGAGTCTAAGACCTTATAAAACTTGACCATATGATCTTTTAAAATAAATAATTCAGATGATTAGATCAAAATTTAAATGTCATCATTTAAAAAAAATTCAGATGATCATATCAAAATCTGATATTCCGATCTTTAAAAAGAATAGATTAGATATCGAAATCTAAATGTCTCATTTTTTAAAAACTAATTTTCAAAAATCTCTGTAAATCAACACTACTCAATCAGCTGTGGACCACGTCTAATGAAGCGGATGTCACTAGTTCGAATCCCCCTTCTCCTTCCCTTCTGTGGACATATCAAAAAAAAAAAAAAATCAAATAAATATCTTGCTATGATCTTCTTTAGCAATATCATATATGATTTAATTAATTATATGATAACATATTATATATATATATATATAAGTTCTTACGGTTGTGATTACCAATTTAGCATAATTTTAATGATCACTTAAGAGAGAAGAAAAATGAATTCAAAAAAGAAAAAAAGATAGCGGATTCAACTTAATATCTATTTATGCAAATCAATGTCCCGAAAACTAGGTTCAACTAAACCATCTAAATTTTCAAGAATCTCTGTAAATCAACACTAGTTAAATCAAAGCAATATCTTTCTTTGATCATCTTCTTCAGCAAAATAATATATAGACTATGTAGCCCCTTATCACGCCACTACCCATTCCTACAAATTTCTCGAGCACTTTTCGACTCTACAATTGTGAGGAAAGTTAGGAAGACGACTCAAGTAAGTAAAATTTTCTTATTTCTTCTTTTATGCAAAAGAAACCTCTTTATTTATTTATTTATTTATTTTTGCAAGTGTGAACGCTCATTTTAAGAGTGCTTATAGTTCAATTTTTAATTTTTTTTTTCTATTTATTGATATAACAAAAAGTATCTTTGATATGAGGTCTCCCCAAAATTTACTGGATGAGATGTGCTTTAATTTTATACGGTATGGTAGAAAACATAACCTTCCTTTAAAATGCATGCTGCACCTCAATCAGTATGTTTTAAGTAATTAAAGTAAAATGAGAGGTTCTATATGGTCTTGGCTGCATTCCATTAAAATGCTGACACCTCATCTAGTACATTTTAAGAAACTAAAACTAAAACACATGATAACTATCTTGTAAACATTAAAAAACCAACCAATCTACCGGATGTACAGAAATATGCCTAAAAGAATCTACCTTTTGCATAATTTAAAAATAATTGTGTATAATTAGATAAATAACTTTTAGAAATATTATGTGGTGAGATTTCACTGATATTGCAGTCTCCACATAAATTCTGTGAGATGCACTTTTTTTTAAAAAAAAAAAATCAATTTTTTGTTTGTTTAAAAAAAAAAATTATTAATATACTTTTAATTTTTCTCGAATTTATTTGGGTATTTTTCCATTTAAAATAATATATTTCATGTGCATAGCTCTTCCTAAAGACATGCAGCTTGTTAAAACAAACTTTAAAATTTTAAAAAATAAAAATAAATTTTTTTTCTAAATTAAAATTTTCCCTTCTAAAAGAGAAAAAAGAAAAAAAAAAAAAAGAGGAGTGGATAGTGAGAGACAAAGAAATAAATAAAATAATATAAAACAAAGTGAGAGTGGTGGGGAAGGAGAAAATAAGAAAAGAGAGAGAGGAAGGGGCGAAGAAGTTGGGAGAAAGAAGAAAAATGTGATGGAGAAAGACAAAAATGTACAAACAACTTTTTAAATTCTTTCCATTAAGGAAGGTCAAAATAGTCATTTTACTCTCAAACAACTATTTACGTGAAAATCCACACTTGTTTATAGCTTTAAGTTTAAGATAAAGTCTAATATTCTTTTATCAATTAAATGAGGTGTCCTTACACTTAATCTGAAAACATTGATTTTGATAAAACATGAGGACTCTTTGGGAGAAAGAAGAAAAATGTGATGGAGAAAGACAAAAATGTACAAACAACTTTTTAAATTCATTCCATTAAGGAAGGTCAAAATAGTCATTTTACTCTCAAACAACTATTTATGTGAATATCCACACTTGTTTATAGCTTTAAGTTTAAGATAAAGTCTAACATTTTTTTATCAATTAAATGAGGAGTCATTACACTTAATTTGAAAACATAGATTTTGTTTATCAAAAAAAAAAAAAAAAAACATAGATTTTGATAAAACATGAGGACACTTTGAGTTTTTGTGTTAGATAATAACTAAATAATTAAACATATTATTTTTTATGGAACTTAATTTTTTTGAGATAATGATAATTTTAAGATAATGGGTAATCTAAGGCTCTAACCTTTATGCCTATCCTCATGGGTTGCTTAACATAGAGGCAGAATTGGAACTTAAATTTTTAATTTGGAAAGTCCAAAACTACCCAAATAAATAAATAAATGCATACATACATACATACATACATACATACATACATATATATATATGATGTGGTCTTTCTAAAGGCTATATAGAGGGTGTCGAACCTCAAGCACTGTAGGGGTTTCGTTATCAAATTCGAAAGATTAAAATTAACTTAATTAAAAAGGAGATTTGTTTTTGTCTGTAACTGAAGTGCATGAAATAAATGTAAAAAGAGAGAGTGAATATATGAGAGAGAGAGTAGGGTATTGACTTCACCTCTATCCGCACAACAATGGCTAATCAGATTTAATCCCAGAAATTCATTCTACGCATGTTTTAATTAAACAAGAAACTACCATATTAAAGAATAAGGATGATCTATCTTCGGTTGGCACGGATCGTCCACCTAACCACTAAGATGCGGCACGACCCGTCTTCCCTAATTATAAATTATAAAACTCCTTAACAGGATACATACAATCAATGAATAAGTGTAACCCATCTTCAGTTGGCAATGACTGTCTACCTAAATTACACTAAACTATGGTGTAGTACAATCCGTCTTCCCAAGGCAGGGCCTATCAAATACTATTGATCATATGTCAATTAAGCCCATTGTATAACCATCATCCTTATAATCATAGAAAATAAGAATGATTTGAGTTCAATAAAAGTAAAATACTTTCTAAGACAAGATAAGAATTTCACAAATATTGATTTTGGAATTTAAAAACAATTGCATTTAATAATTAAGAACGGAATTCAATTGTAGCAATTCTCATAGTTATACAATCAACATGCATAAATTGAAAATCTAGAAATTAAATACAATCAAACCATTCTGCTTTGAAATGGTTACATCAATACCCCACAAGGGGTTTAGCCGCTCATGATCTTCTAAGCTCCAAAGACAGTTTCTGATTTTTAGCTCTAGGAAGCGGTCTCCTCCTTTTTTACAAGTTAAGAGGCATATTTATAGGGACCAGGAAAATCCTAAAAGCCCTAGAAACCCTAAAAAAATCGTAAGTCAGTCTCCCAGTCCAAGTGGGAGACTAAAAACCTTCTCCAAGGTAGATTTTGGCACTTTTCGGACTTTTCAACACGAGTGCGCTCGACCCCACCCACGCACATGGGCAGAAGTGCGCTAGATCCCACCAAAGGTCGAGCGCACCTAGGCATGCGACTATTTGGCATCTTATCTTTTGGGGTGATTTTGGCATAGCAAACATCTGAATTGGGAAATTTGTATTTCAAAATGATTTGTATATTTTTGAGTTAACTTTTCAATGCCCTTAATTTCACCTCAATCCAATGCTCCAGCAGAAAGTTATGACCAAAATACTGAGACATATGCTAAGTCTTCTCAAAGTGTATTTTAAGCCCAAAATCAATGGTTTTTCTTGTATTCTCCCAAAAAACCTGAAAACATGAAAACAAAACAAAATCTAACAAATAAATAAAAATGCTAAGGAATTAACATATGCAAGTAAAGGGGTTGAATGTGCAATATTCAACGCTTATCATACCCCCAAACTTACATATTGCCAGTCCCTTGGCAATACAAAACAAGAAATAAAATTGAAAAACAAAAAGATAAATCCATCTTTCGTGGGATGTAAGATTGCATTTAGCGTATGCAACAAGCCTTTTAAACCCCTAGGCATTCCCTAGAGGACGAGTGAAGTCTCGTGAGGGTTTTCCAGGAATGATACCCATAAACATTGTCATCATTTTGTCATTCAAAAGAATACAGTATCACAAAAATAATGGTTCTCATTCATTAGCAAGCTTAAAGTGATAAACTCCATCTTCAAAATTTCAAGAAATTCTCAAGTCAACTCACTTACAAATGGCAGGTTGAGATACAACAAATTTCAATTGGTGCAAAGTGAACTAACACACAATCATGAGGCTTCAAAATAATTTCAACATAAATGAATCAACGTCTCAGAGTTTATTAGACTTCCTATCAAATAAAACAACCAAGGCATACACTTTTTTTGTTTTTGTTTTTTATATAGGATTTGCAATGCTTAGAGCTTAAGCTTTCTAGTTGACCCATGTATCGAGTGTTAGGCCAATGACTCCCAAAATAAGAACTTACTAACTTGAGTCAAAAAGGCTACGAAGCTAAGCTAGCCATATTATTAATCAAACCAAACTTTTCACTTTTTGACGCGAACACTCATTGCTTAATGAGGCAAGAGGTCCGGTTACTTAGTGAAAAACTCAACTTGAATTTATTTATTTTTTTTAATTTTTTTTTATAGCATGCCAAGGTTATTCATCCAATATGTCACCCAACGGAATTCAAAATATTGAAAACAAACATAATTGGTCTCAAATTTCATACCTCACAAACATGCGTTAGTGTGCTCAAGATAAATATTAAATTGAAACAAGAAGCATCTCATGTTGCCAAAAGTAAGTAACAAGACTCAAAATTCCTAAGTCATATGATTATGTGTTCATAACTTTAAGCCTACCAATGAAATTCAAACCAAAATCAAAGCTCAACCACATAACAACAATTTTGGACAGTATTTTGTTTTTCCATACCCCAAACTTGAATCATACATTGTCCTCAATGTATGTACAAAACTGAAAAATAAGATCAATGGTATAGGAATACCTAAATGAGCAAATGTGAGCATATCATACCCCCAAACTTAGATGCAAAAACACATGTCCTGAAAAAGAGAGTGATACTCCAACCAAATACAAATCAAGTGCACACATTGTTGTCAAAATATAATCAAAGAATGAAACAACAATAGATAAAATAATCCTAGATGGAGATCATGTACCCTGGTGGAGTGAGGAGTCGAGCGCACAGGGCTTTCACTCGATCCTTTGAGGTATTTCTCAATGGAATTTCGAGTCCCGAAGGATCTTACCTCGATCCTTTAGAAGTTCAATCAAATTCTTGCATCCCTTCTTCTTTATGATCATGTAGCATTCCACAAGGAGGAAGATTCCTCTTAATATCCCAGAATTTCATCTTTTAGCTGAAAGGCCTTGAGATTCACCATGGCGATATTCTAGATGTTTGTCCTGAATTGGTTCCATGATCAACCTCAAAAATTGGGGCAACTTGGGAACTTGCTAAAAAATTGTCCACCCCATTGAAGTCCACTTCAGTAACCTCTGAAAGAAATATGTCCCCTGTGGTGTTGTCATCAGGTGGGGGAGTACTTGAAGTAAGGGGCATAGGCTCTAGTGGGTTTCTCCATGATGGGCCTTTAGATAGAGACTCAAGCGGTGGGTCTTCAACAGTTTCTCCAATGGCATCCAAGAAGAAACATGTCTTTTGATCAGGTGCATTCTGGAAGGCATTGAAAACATTCAGCCTGATTTTCATATTCCCAAAGAAAATCTTCATTACTCATGTCTGACAATTTATGCATGCATTGGCTGTGGCGAGGAAAGGACACCCCAGGATGACAGGAATTTGCTTCTCTGGATAAGGGACAAGTTCTATTTCAAGAACTATGAAATCAACTGGATAATAGAACTTGTCCACCTTGATAATGACATCTTCCACAATTCCTCGGGGTTTCTTGATGGATCGATCAACCAATTGCATGACAGTACTTGTCGGTTTCAGTTCCTCTAAGCCAAGTTTCTGATACATCGAGTATGGAAGCAAATTTACACCAGCTCCTAAGTCGAGGAGAGCTCTCTCAATCTCAACGTTTCCGATGACGCATGAAATTGTAGGTGCTACAGGGTCCTTGAATTTGGGGGGAGTGTTGTGCGGAATCAGGGAGCTCACTTGCTCGATGAGAATGACTTTCTTAGGAATGTGCTTTTGATTCTTCATCTTTTGAGTGCACAAGTCCTTGAGAAACTTTGCATAGGATGGAATTTGATTGATGGCATCTAGGAGTGGGATGTTGATTTTAACCTGCTTGAAGGTTTCCATCATGTCTTGTATCTTCTCTCCTTGCCTACCGAAGTGGGAGGGTGCCTTGAGACGCTTTGGGAATGGGGCCTTAGGCTCATATGGTGTCTCTAAAGTGGGGGCAGATGATGCAGATGCCTCGATGCTTACTCGTTTACCCTTGTCCTGATGCATAGTCTGTGGGGCCTCAAGTTGCTCCTTCTTCTTTTCTTCCACATGATTGTCTACCAATCTTCCACTTGCAATGTGGTAATAGCTTGAACTTGCTCCAGATGAGAAGTGCTTCCTTCTACCATGTATAGTCCCTTAGGATTTACAATCGGCTGACTTGGAAGCTTCCCTTCTTCCCTCCTGTTGAGGGTGTTAGCTATTTGTCCGACCTGAGCCTCTAGCTCGGCAATGGATTGAGAGTGCGAATTTACTGTCTAAGTCAAGTCGCCCACCATGTCGGTTATCTCGCTAACCCTGCTGATCAATGCCAAATATTGTATATTTGACCCCCCTTAACTTATGTTTGTTAAGCTCTTAGTTTTGTTAATATCTAATGTTTTAGTTAGTTTTAGTTTTTTGTGGTTGATGCGAACCTCAATGATATACCGTTGAGACCCAACAACAATATTGTAATATAGACCCAAGAAAGCTAAAATTCAGATTTGGTAGAAAACTCCGACCCAACGTTTATAATTGAAACGCGAACCAAAGGTATAAAGTTACAAACCTTGACCCAACGTTTATAATTAAAACGCGAACCAAAGGTATAAAGTAACAAAACCTCAACCCAACGTTTATAAATAAAACGCGAACCAAAGGTATAAAGTAACAACCCCGACCCAATGATTATAAGTAAATCATGAACCGAATGTATAAAGTTTGAACGCCACAAGGAAGAATCCTTGAAAAGTTCATAGGTTCTTTGAAGAACCAATAGATGGAGCAAACCTCACATTTTAAAATATTTCATTTCATTTCATGTCCTTCAATACAGTGAGTCCATGCTATTTATAATGCATGATTGAAATAGGAATACAAATTACTAAAGGAAAATAATAAAAAACTAAATAAAAGAATCCTAAAATTAAGGCTGATTTTGTCTTAAATTAGCAGCTCCTCCAAGAAAAGAAATCACCTATGGAATGTCTTCAATAGATATATCAATCAGCCAATCAATTGGTATGGAATTGGAAAGGTCTGAAATAGGGATGCCAATTAGTCATTTAATCCTTCTAATCAACCATCAATCAACCAGCAATGGATCCTTTAATGATGCTTATTGATTCTCATCAGGTTACAAGGGCACGAGCAAAGAAGTTCAAGGATGTACTCAACAGACTCATGCAAGAGTTATGGAATCAAGCAAATTCGTGGAGGCCCATTGAGCATGATCCACGTGGGCAACAAAGAATCGTCACCTTGATTCAAGTTCTAGAAGGATCCGGTCAAGGTTAAGAATTGGCAAGAAATATTTTGCGTCTATTCTAGAAGGATCGGATTGCATGGCTACTCTAGGCGTCCAGCTCTTCTTTCCTATTTTAGCTTCTTTCCTATGCTGCATCATTGGTAATGACGCAGAAGGAAAAATAAATAAGTTGGAATTTTAATTATATTTGGGTCTTATTAGTTAATTAGGATATTTATATTTAAATGGATGTTTTATCTATATTTTAAGAGTTATTGTAATGGGCTTGGCCCAAAGTCATCTTGTCTAGGGTTAGAGATATTTTATGATTAGATAATGGGCTTAGCCCAAAGTCAGTCAAATTAGGGTTAGGTTTTATTGTACAGTATCTATTTAACTACTCTTCGTACTCCTATGGAGGCAGACATTTCTGATTATTGATAAAAATTGTGAGGTTTATTCTCTTTGGTTCTTTGAAGAACTACTTGAACTTATCGGGATTTCCCGTGGCATTCATCTTGACTTATCAAACGGAAACTCCACCACCGTTTATGGCATCTTCCTTATACCGAGGTTCTTGTTTGTCATAAACAACGGGTCGAGGTCTTCCATTCGAATCTGTCCATAGAGTTATCTTGGGTTCCCTTTCGTTGTTGGGTCTCGTTATTCTTGACGGGGTTCACATCACATAAATTAAGGGGTGTCAAATATACAATATTTGGCACTGATCACATGCTAAGGTTTGGCCATTTAGCTACTTTGATATTCTTTGGTAGATGCTCTGGTTATAATGATTCGATGTTATAGAACTTTATTGTCTTCCGCTGCTTAATATGCCCTGTTGTCGAGGAGTAGAGGTCCCTGAGTATTGTTCGGAGTGTAATAATGTTGGGAGACGAACTGTAGAATTAATTACTAGTTAATTAATTCTTAAAGCTTGACAGTTGGTATAAGAGCTGTTGCTCTTCGGACCATAGGAATGGATCTTTTAGGAGATAGATCTTGATTCATCAGAGCTTTTTGCTCAGCGAATTTGTAGGAGCTGATCTATTAGGTGTTAGGAGATGATCTACTAGAGAATAGGATGGATTAAATGTATGCAAGGGATACAGAATTTCAGTTGTCATTTCATAATGTTGCATGTGATTTATAAACAACTAAGTTCACCATTTAATAACAGGTACATTAGGTGCATTTCTACCCACTAAGTCGTCAGACTTAAGCTTGAATTATTTTCCGTTTTCTCCATATCTACGACTATGCTGTTATAGATAGTGGATACAGCATCCAATTATGTTGGAAGATTCAATCCAGGAGATGCTTAAGGACTTATTGTCAGCTTAAGCGAGTACTTATGGTAACTAGTACTTTTGAGTTATGTTGTAGATATTAGGACTTGGTGCATGCTAAGGTTTACCGTAGATCCCTTGTAACGATACTTTGATTTTCTTTGGTAGATGCTCTGGTTATTTATTCGATGTTATAGAACTTTATTGCCTTCAGCTGTTTTCGAGGAGTAGAGGTCCCTGAGTCTTGTTCGGAGTGTAATAATGTTAGGAGACGAAACATGGAATTAATTACCGGTTAATTAATTCTCGGAGCGTTACAGTTGGTATAAGAGCTGTTGCTCTTCGGACCATTGGAATGGATCAATTAGTAGTTAGATCTTGATTTATCAGAGCTTTTTGCTCAGCGAAATGTAGGAACTGATCTATTTGGTCTTAGGAGATGATCTACCAAAGCATAGGATGGACTAAATGTATGCAAGGGATACAGAATTTCAGTACCTATGATCTTTTGGATGTTGGACTTGAGGATTTTAGGAACTATATATGGTATTGAAGTCAGGATTTGGACCGCTTAGGATTGATTTGCACCATGATATATAAGGACTTAAGCTTAGTTCTACAGTAGAACTTTGGACAAGGTGGTAGTAGTTTAGGCTCTTAGTACGGATAGGTTTGTGATTAGGTTTGACGTCCTGAGCGCTTTAAAGTAAGGGGCTGATGAACCCGATGAAAAGACGAGGAATGTTTCGGATTGATGTGAACCTCGTCAAGAATAACGAGACCCAACAATGAAAGGGAACCCAAGATCGTTCTATGGACAGATTCGAATGGAAGACCTCAACTCGTTGTTTATAACAAACAAGAACCTCGGTATAAGGAAGACGCCACAAACGGTGGTGGAGTTTCCATTTGATAAGTGGAGATGAACGCCACAGGAAATCCCGATAAGTTCAAGTAGTTCTTCAAAGAACCAAAGAGAACAAACCTCACAAGTTTTATCAATAATCAACAA
Source organism: Carpinus fangiana (assembly GCA_006937295.1). NCBI lineage: Eukaryota > Viridiplantae > Streptophyta > Magnoliopsida > Fagales > Betulaceae > Carpinus > Carpinus fangiana. The sequence goes on from CM017326.1 coordinate 18,219,949, forward strand.
TGTCTGCGTCCATAGGAGTACAAAGAGTATTTAAATAGGTACTGTAAAATAAAACCTAACCCTAATTTGACTGACTTTGGGCTAAGCCCATTATCTAATCATAAAATATCTCTAACCCTAGATAAGATGACTTTGGGCCAATCCCATTACAATAACTCTTAAAATATAGATAAAACATCCATTCAAATATAAATATCCTAATTAACTAATAAGACCCAAATATAATTAAAATTCCAACTTATTTATTTTTCCTTTTGTGTCATTACCAATGATGCAGCATAGGAAAGAAGCTAAAATAGGAAAGAAGAGCTGGACACCTAGAGTAGCCAATCAATCCGATCCTTCTAGAATAGACCCAAAATATTTCTTGCCAATTCTTAGCCTTGATCGGATCCTTCTAGAACTTGAATCAAGGTGACAATTCTTTGTTGCCCACGTGGATCATGCTCAATGGGCCTCCACGAATTTGCTTGAGTCCATAACTCTTGAATGAGTCCGTTGAGTACATCCTTGAACTTCTTTGCTCGTGCCCTCGTAACCGGCCTAATTGGTACTTGAACGAGATCCTTCGAAGTGGTGCCTTGATCTCCATCATTCCCCTCCTCTTGAAAAGGATTTGCCCTCAAATCATCACCTACATCAAAAGGACTCAAATCAGTAACATTAAAAGTGGCACTTACATTGTACTCACCAGGAAAATCTAGCTTGTAAGCATTGTCATTGATATGCTCGAGGACTTGGAAAGGACCATCTCCCCTTGGGAGCAATTTGGAACGTCTTTTTGCCGGGAATTTTTCTTTAAAGAACTCATATGCAGCCAAACCTAATCTCCGGGTTCAAAAACCAGCTGGCGACGTCCCTTGTTGGCTTGTGTGGCATATTGCTCCGTTCTTCGCTTAATGTTGAGTCTTGCTTTCTCATGAATCTGCTTCACAAAGTCAGCTTTCTTTTTGCCATCTAAATTAACGTGCTTCGTCAAAGGTAAAGGAGGTAAATCCAATGGAGTTAATGGATTAAACCCATATACAATTTCAAATGGCCAAAATTTGGTAGCATAATGAACACCTCTATTATATGCAAACTCAACATGTGGTAAACATTCCTCCCATGTTTTGATGTTCTTTCTAATGATTGCCCTCAATAGAGTAGACAAAGTCCTATTTACTACTTCAGTTTCACCATCAGTTTGTGGGTGACAAGTAGTGGAAAACAATAGCTTAGTACCTAGCGTACACCACAAAGTCTTCCAAAAATAGCTCAAGAACTTAGCATCTCTATCCGAAACAATTCTCCTAGGCATGTTGTGTAATCTCACAATCTCTCTAAAGAACAAATCAGCAACATGCGAAGCGTCATCCGTTTTGTGACATGGAATAAAATATGCCATTTTATAAAATCTATCCACGACCACAAAAATGGAATCTCTTCCACGTTTAGTCCTAGGAAATCCTAACGCAAAATCCATTGAAATATCAATCCAAGGCTCACTAGGAATTGGTAAAGGAGTATACAAACCGTTGGGCTGTACTTTGGATTTAGCTTGCCTACATGTGACACATCTACCACAAATCTGTTGGACATCTCATTTCATGTGAGGCCAATAGAAGTGGCCCCGCAAAATAGTTAAAGTCTTTGCAACTCCAAAATGTCCCATTAATCCCCCACGATGTGATTCCTGCGCTAATAACTCCCTCATAGAAAAGTTAGGCACGCATAGCTTATTTTCTCGAAATAGGAATCCATCAAGCCTTAAGAACTTACCAGAGGCAATTTTCTCACAAGCTCGATATTCCTTACAAAATTTGTGGTCTGAAGCATATAACTCTTTAATGTGTTCAAAACCAAGCAATTTTGCATCAACTGTGGAGAGTAAGGCATACCTGCGAGAAAGTGCATCGACGACTACATTCTCCTTACCTTGCTAGTAACGAATGACGTATGGAAACGTCTCTACGAACTCCACCCATCACGCATGCCTTTTGTTTAGCTTGTGTTGGCCCTTCAAGTGTTTCAAGGACTCATGATCGGTGTGAATCACGAACTCCTTAGGCCATAGGTAGTGCTGCCACGTCTCTAAAGCCCGAACCAATGCATACAACTCCTTATCATAAGTTGGGTAGTTTAAGGTTGCCCCACTGAGTTTCTCGCTGAAGTAAGCAATTGGTCGTCCTTCTTGCATAAGAACGGCGCCTATACCAACACCTGAAGCATCACATTCAATTTCAAACGTTTTAGAAAGGTTAGGTAAAGACAACAAAGGTGCGTTAGACAGCTTCTCTTTGATTAATTGAAATGCCTTCTCTTGTTCTTCTCCCCACCGAAATCCAACGTTCTTCTTGATCACTTCGGTAAGCGGTGCAACTAAGCTACTGAAGTCCATCATGAACCGCCGGTAGAAATTAGCAAGTCCATGAAAACTACGAACATTACCTGCACTTGTGGGACTCGGCCAATCTTGGATTGCACGTACCTTTTCTTCATCAACCTGTATACCTTGTGCACTAACAACAAATCTGAAAAATACAAGCTTATCGGTGTAAAAAGTGCACTTCTTTAAATTAGCAAACAACCTTTCTTTCCTTAGCACATCTAAAACGGATTTCACATGTACTACATGATCATCTAGGTTTTTGCTGTAAATGAGTATATCGTCAAAATAGATGATCAGTGTCAAATTGTGTATATTTGACCCCTTTAACTTATATTTGTTAGGCCTTTAGCTTTGTTAATTTCTAATATTTTTGGTGTTTTTAGTGTTTTTGAGTTGTGCAGGTCTTTACAACAAAAGTTGGCCACAAGAGAGCAAAAAGACAATAAGTGAAGAATTGGACCCCTGCCAAGTGCGTTCGACCGCACTTGGTGCGTTCGAACGCACCTGCGGTCGAACGCAAAGACACGGTCGAGCGCAGTCCCCGTCAGCCCGCGTATCGCGCGGGTGCCCTAGGAGTCCATCGCTTCAGCATGCGCCGTTACGGTTCTCTGCGGTCGAACGCACATTGTGCGTTCGAACGCACAACTCAGTAGTACGTTCGAACGCACCACCTGCGTTCGAACGCACTCGTAGGAAATTTTGCCTATAAATAGGACCCAAGGCCATTTGGTCGAAA
>CM017326.1:18247837-18313979 GCA_006937295.1 Carpinus fangiana
GATTGCAAGGCTATTATAGGCGTCCAGCTCTTCTTTCCTATTTTAGCTTATTTCCTATGCTGGAATTTTAATTATATTTGGGTCTCATTAGTTAATTAGGTTATTTATATTTAAATGGATGTTTTATCTATATTTTAAGAGTTATTGTAATGGGCTTGGCCCAAAGTCATCTTATCTAGGGTTAGAGATATTTTATGATTGGATAATGGGCTTAGCTCAAAGTCAGTCAAATTAGGGTTAGGTTTTATTTCACAGCCTCTATTTAAATACTCTTTGTACTCCTATGGAGAACAGATTTTTGATTATTCATAAAACTTGTGAGGTTTATTCTCTTTGGTTCTTTGTAGAACTACTTAAACTTATCGGGATTTCCCGTGGCGTTCATCTTGACTTATCAAACGGAAATTCCACCACCGTTTGTAGTGTCTTCCTTATACCGAGGTTCTTGTTTGTCATAAACAACGGGTCGAGGTCTTCCATTCGAATCTGTCCATAGAACGATCTTGGGTTCCCTTTCGTTGTTGGGTCTCGTTATTCTTGGTGGGGTTCACATCAATTTCCCGTGGCGTTCATCTCGACTTATCAAACAAAAACTCCACCACCGTTTGTGGCGTCTTCCTTATACCGAGGTTCTTCTTTGTCATAAACAACGGGTCGAGGTCTTCCATTCGAATCTATCCATAGAATGATCTTGGGTTCCCTTTCGTTGTTGGGTCTTGTTATTCTTGATGGGGTTCACATCATTTGGTATCAGAGCACGGTTTCTAGTTCAGGTTTGCTTATCCTTTAACATCTTTCATTCCTTTGTTTCTTCTTTAGCCGTCCACATCATTGACTACGGATTCAAGTCAACTATGTCTAACAAAATTTTGGAAGAATGTCTCATAGAGTTTCGCCGCCTTCTCAAAGAATGGAGGGATGACATTGCAGCTCGCCGTGAGCAACAATTAATCTCACTCTCATCTTCACCAAACATCCTCGGCGACAACAACTCCATTGATCCACATGATTTGATCGCCACATCCGAAAATCCATCAACAATACAAACTTTTATAAAACCGCCACGAACAACGTCATCCCCACGTCCTTGCCAACCAGAAATTCTCATTGCTTCTAGCCACAAACCCGTCAATTTTACACCCTCACCACCAACAGTGAACCTATCACACAAATTCCTGACAGAAAACCAAACACCCAAAACTCAACCCAAAAATCACTCTACCGGTTATGTATACAAAAACCCATCAAAGCCACCAAAAACCCCATCACAAATTCATCCCCAGAAAACCCATCTTGTCGCACAATCTTCAACAAAATCACCATCACCACAAACACTGTCCTACCCACACCCATCTCCACCGGAAAATCCACTAGAAAAACAACCGTGCAAAGATCCAAACCCAAACGACCACAATCACTCCGTCAACCTACATGATCCGACCCGCCACATTGAAGTCTCACCACCACAGACCATCCCATCAGCACAGCCACCACCAACAACCCAAAGAAAAAGCACCTCCAGGCCAAACCCCACCAGACAAACCCAAACTGCATCGCAACATCGCACCAAGCCGCTGCCATGGTCCCACCATGTACCACCGTCAAAGAGGCCAAAAAGAAAGCGTCTAAAATCGAAGGAAGATGCCCAAGCCCAGCCACTATGTTCAAAAATCCGGCCAATTACACACCTGGCAACCCAATGTTTGATTCACTTACCCAGTCCCCACCATGTGCTGGCGAGCAAGCAGAGGCCCGATAGTCAAATGCAGCAGCGGCGACTTGCAGAGAAGGAAGAGAAACCTCCTACGAAAAGGCCACCACGGAAGCGTTGGAAACGCTTACTTCACTGCCCACATCCCAGATGCATCCCCAAGCACCGCCTCTGCAGATCCTCAAGTGCCCCCGCATCAGTTGTCACCCAGTTGGATCGCGCAGTCGACTCTCAGTCTTTCATGTTTCGTGTTTTGTGGTTCAGAAGAAGGAAGAAAAAGAAGTTGCTCTTGTTTGGTTGGTTCAAGAAGCGAAAAAAAAAAAAAAAAAAAAAAAAAAAAGAAGAAAAAAAAAAAAAATTTCGTGCTGAGAGAAGATAGACCAATTTGACTTAATTGTCTCCAATTACTGTTGCCCATGTGATCTTCATTAATTTTTCAAGGTGATGATTTGAGGGCAAATCCTTTTCAAGAGGAGGGGAATGATGGAGATCAAGGCACCACTTCGAAGGATCTCGTTCAAGTACCAATTGGGCCGGTTACGAGGGCACGAGCAAAGAAGTTCAAGGATGTACTCAACGGACTCATTCAAGAGTTATGGGCTCAAGCAAATTCATGGAGGCCCATTGAGCATGATCCACGTGGGCAACAAAGAATCGTCACCTTGATTCAAGTTCTAGAAGGATCCGGTCAAGGCTAAGAATTGGCAAGAAATAGTTTGGGTCTATTCGAGAAGGATCGGATTGCAAGGCTATTATAGGCGTCCAGCTCTTCTTTCCTATTTTAGCTTATTTCCTATGCTGGAATTTTAATTATATTTGGGTCTCATTAGTTAATTAGGTTATTTATATTTAAATGGATGTTTTATCTATATTTTAAGAGTTATTGTAATGGGCTTGGCCCAAAGTCATCTTATCTAGGGTTAGAGATATTTTATGATTGGATAATGGGCTTAGCCCAAAGTCAGTCAAATTAGGGTTAGGTTTTATTTTATAGCCTCTATTTAAATACTCTTTGTACTCCTATGGAGAACAGATTTTGATTTTTGATAAAACTTGTGAGGTTTATTCTCTTTGGTTCTTTGAAGAACTACTTGAACTTATCGGGATTTCCCGTGGCGTTCATCTCGACTTATCAAACGGAAACTCCACCACTGTTTGTGGCGTCTTCCTTATACCGAGGTTCTTGTTTGTCATAAACAATGGGTCGAGGTCTTCCATTAGAATCTGTCCATAGAACGATCTTGGGTTCCCTTTCGTTGTTGGGTCTCGTTATTCTTGACGGGGTTCACATCATGCACTAAACATCGTTGCTGAAATCACTCATCTAGAAGCTACCATCTCTGGCCAGCTCCATCTAGTGAGGGCACCCCTCAGCGAAACATGCTACCAAATCAGCACGAGCGGAGAGATGATCGATCGAATACAGGTAAGTCAGGTCACGTACACGAGGTACTTCGTTGATTGCGCTGATGAGCGTAGGGGTCACCTTTATTGCAGTCCCCCTGAGCCAAGTACAGAACAAGTCGCCGCATCTTTGGTGGAGGTTCACGTAGAACTTCCACACTACAGCTTCTACCGTAGGGCGGTGATCCTCTACCATGTCTGTCCACCCTTGGGCATCCAGCACTGCCCGTACCCTCAGTGCGCGCTCGTCGAACTCCTCTATGATGGCCTCACGCTCGACGATGATCCTACGCCCATGATAGTAGCGGAAGTATCGGCACCTAACCTTATCCCTCCGGAAGCGGGTGTGGTCGTATACAAGCTCGGCATCCTCCTCGGCCATGGCAGTACTGGCCTCTCTGATCGGCTCACTAGGGACTGTCCTGTCTCTGCCAACGTCGTCACTCTCTATGTCCTCAATCACAACCTCTGGCTCAGACTCGGGGTCTTGAGCCTCCTGTAAAGGTGCTCGGCATGGTCACTGGTGTGCAGCAGAGGAAGAAGCGGCCTCACTAGCGCATGTGCGTACCATCGCCCTGCACGGAAAACCCTTATCAACACTAAGCTAACAATTCTATGCAAAACTACCCCACGCAAAATCCCATGCAAACAGTCCTAGTTCTACATGCCCTAAATGCAGTACAGGAAAAAGAAAATGAAGTTGTATTGGTGGATCCAAACTTAGGTGGCTTTCAATGATGCCGGAAAATTAGGGCATTTGTAGGAATATTGAAATATCCTAGAATTCAGTTAGCTAGATAGATATGAAGTACCTAGCAATGATTTTAGGCGTATTAGAATAAGGTAAGCCTAAAAGGTCTAAATTGCCCCTTCTAGGAAAAGAAGGGTATTTTCGTAATTTGAGGTTAATCGAAAATAATGAGTGTTACAATTAACTAGGTGTATTGGATCCCATGGTGATCAATTAGGACCCATTTGATTAGGTTACGTGCTAAAAGACAAGAATGCCCCTTCTAGGAAAAGAAGGGTATTTTGGTAAATTGTGAGACTTGGACGGGTCTCCAAGGACCAGGTTAACAAATCAAGCCCTTGAGAAAATTTCATGCCTCCAAAAATTTAAGTAGGATCGAGTGTCCGCTTTACGGATCGTATTAGGGCAAAAATCCTATTTCATGGGGATGAGGGGTATTTTGGTAATTTTACAAAATTGGGCGGAATTTTGGATCAAGGGTCAAAATCATAGATCAGAGTCCCAATTACAATGATTGGGTCTCAATTGGTCCAAATGACCCAAGATAAGCCATAAAATCAACAAAATCCAAATTTAGGCAAAAATCCCTAAATTCAAGAACTAGGGTTTGGGTCGATCAAAATTGATCAAATTGGTCGGTTTTCATTTAATCTCAACAAAAGCACTAAGGAAATCTAACGAACACATCAATGCTGGGTTTCAAGGGGGTTGTAGGAGGTTTTCTCGGATTTAGGGCAAAAACCCCCCAAATCCGAATGGGTATGATTCAAGCAAAAATGATGCAAGAAAATGATCCTACACTCTCAAAAGTTCACAACCAAGCCAACTAATATGCAAAAATGAAAGAAAATTCAAGATTACAACTCAAAACCCTAAGTTGCAAAAAATTAGGGAAAACTTTGGAAAATCATATATCTCGGGTTTAATCCGAAATGTGAGCTTGGAATCCTTTTGAAATCACAGAGACTTTGCTGAAATCCCTTTGAAGGTGTTTGGGTTTGAGAAAAATGAGAGAAAATAGGAATGAATAGAGTTTGAGGACGTTCGGCCGTTTTTATAAAACGCTAGGTTAATGGTGTACATCCGGTTACGAGTGCGTACGTCTGCTTAACCCTAAATGTTTTTTTTTTTTTTTTTTTTTTAAAGCCTTTAGAAATTTTCAAGGCATAGAAAAGTTAGAAATAAACAAGGTATGTCAGAATGATTTTATTTCTGAAATTCGGGGTACAATGAAAATTCTTTTGTGCTTTACAATCAACCCTAGATGTCCAAACGCAAAACTCACCACTGCTAAGGGTGAGGGAAAACCTAGCGCTATCTAACATCTAAGGATTACAACCCCAAGACCTATCATTCCTCGAACGAGTCCTCAGACGGGTCTTCCTAGTCCTTAACCAGTGCCTCGTAGTCCTTGTTGATACTGGAGAAAAATGCAGTCTTTTGACGATCAAATCCTTCTGGTAATGCTCCCGTCTTCAGCAATCGGATTTCCTCTAGTTCCGTATTCATCCAAAATCTGAGTTAGATGAGTATGCATTGCTCACTAATCAGTGGCAAATATTGTATATTTGACACTCCTTAATATTTATTAGGCTCTTAGCTTTGTTAATATTTAATTTTTGGGTGTTTTACTGTTATATGGTGTTGCAGGTTCTTGCATTCAAACTGAGGTTAAAATGGTGAAAAAGAGCAAAAAGTGAAGATTTGGCCCTACAATTGCATTCAAGCGCACTAGGTGTGATCGAGTGCATTGTACTTGAGCCCAAGGGGCACGATCAAGCGCATACCTCGTCAGCCCGCAAAGCTCGCGTTGTCCTAGCCGCCGTCGCTTCACCCGCTGCGCTGTGGGTTCTCAAAGCAGTTACGTGCACTCGAGCGCATTGCCTACAATCGAACACACATAGGGCTATGCGATCAAGCGCAACCCTAACCTGGCAACACATTTAATTTTGTCTACAAATAGAACCTTGTGTCATTTTTGTAAACTCACGTTTTATGGGCGCATTTTGAGAGCACCATCCACTGTTTGGCACTGCTCAGCCTATATAATTGTCAAAACTTTACTTGCTTTATTTAAATTAATGCGTTGTTTTAGCTTTCTTTTGTCTCTCTTTAGCATGGGAGGCTAAATCTTCAACTAAGGTTGAACATGAAGCCTCACCTTTAATTTTATGCTTGTTTTTACATTAAGTTCATTTAATTCAGTCATTTAATATCGTTTACTTGTTTCAATTCGGTTTAGTGACAAGATCGAGATTGATTGTGCCGTAGTTGTTTATTCATTGTGTTTTGTCCGATGGATACATTTCATCTTTTGATTTAAGTTTATTTATCCATTGTCGTTTGTGTTAATTATATTCACATTGGATCCTTTGAACTAAATTAGATATGTTTTGTCTTTTGTCAAAAGGATGGATTCTTTGAATCCTTCAATAGGCACAATAGAGTATGCTTTGATTATAATCGATAGACGGATTAGTGAACTTAGTGTATTTGACTTGTATTTTTTATTTGGTGAGGCAGAGTCTTAAACCTTAGTATTTCCTTTGTTTATTTTACCGCACTTTAATTAGCTTATGTTTTCTTTCTTTAACAAACACTTAAACTTTTGGAACTAGGTTAAACTAAGATTAATTTAGACATAGGATTAATTTTAAATGAACACGATTCCCTGCGGATACGATCTCGTACTTTCGCAATGCTACATGAACAACGACTCATTCTATTGCGAGTACAAGTAAATTCGTACACCATTCGCTTCCTTTCGTCACTGAGATAAGGGTTAAACCTTACAAGGATAGGTGGAAAATCTCATATCGGCGAGATACTGTGATACTTAGGTATAGCTGGTTTCTTCTTAGTCGCTGTGCGTGCCTCCTTTCCTTCAACTGTCTTAGGGACAGAAGAAGACTTTTGCTCCTGGTTAGCTCGGGTTGAAACCCTCCGTTTACCAGAGCGAGGTTGGTATCCAGGTGCATAAGCTCCGAACTCAGTTGGCCACTCGCGAACAGTCGGTAAGCGTCTACAACCATCGCACATTTGAGTATGAAGTAGGATCAGGTGCCTATAACGCAGAATAGGTGATCCCGTTCATCCCAACTCAAACAATCAAATAGGCCGTTATATTGGCCTACACCCACAAACATGGGAACTAAACATATCCTATGCTCCAGTTCCTTTAGATCAAACCTAGACACTACATCCTATTCTCAAATTTACAGCTACGGTTGGCAAGACCGTATGCTCTGATACCATACTGTAACGCCCCCAAAATTAGCCTCGACTAATCCGGTGGAGTCACTAGCAATTTACTCAGTTGAGCCAACTTGTGACCAAACGGAAAATCACCCTTATAAAAACGTCAAAGTAAATCTAATGGAAGGTGAATAAATATGAGTCACTATAATTCATCAAATAAGAATATTGAGCTACTAAATAGTAAAGACAAACTTGTAATAGCATCTCTTGCCACTTCCGTAGCAATAAACCAGGTTACCTAAAGAATGATAACCAAGTCTCACGACTTAGTAAGTAAACCTTGCAATTTAGGTATGACATGAACTCAATTAATTAAATAAAACATGGAAGTTAAGTATAGCCAAAAAGAGGAAACTACCTCCATTAATACACCATTTAATAGGTTTTAGGGTTTTCAAAGCTTATGGTGTAGAACCGGTGATCATTGCCTAATTATTTTAATGCAGAAAAAGGTTAATGCATTATAAGTCATAACTCCCATACATGATCTACCCGAGATATTACCCCTTCTCAGCAGGGTTGGTGCTGTCCCAAGGGACCTATAATACAATGTCAGTGCCCCAGTCATTGCGCAACATACTGTATGTAACATTAGTGGCACGATCGAGTTCGACCTCGAGTGGCCCACACCAACTAATGACGTCCGTCCTATAGTGATTGAACCATTGGGAATGGTTGCACCAAGGTTATGAAATCAATGGATTCGAAGCTCCCATATAACACACACATTTGTCCATAATACGTAGTTTATATGGTATGCCCATGGCCGTTCATACCACACGTACCAGCGTACCATGTCTTACGATGCATGTTAACAATTAATTAATAATGCAGTTACCAAGTAATTACAGAAAGTAGGCATGCTCATATCATACTCGTGGTCAGTCAACTGACATATCGCACATTTTACGTAAAAATGGTGTGAGTGTCTACTTACCTCGCGCACTTGATCGAATCCTCCGACCAAGCTAATTCCTGTTATAACGAATACAAGACACCGTTATTCTAAATCTTACGAAACTTAGAAATATAACTAAGCCTAAGCATACACGTGTGAAACTTAAGAAACAGTGCTCTGCCCACTAACCGTACGTCAGCCTCGATGGCGTACGTCCACTCAGTGTGTTAAGCACACCGTTTTAAGATTCGGACAATGCATGCATGTTTCTAATGGCATTTATAGACCTCTAAACCTCTTCTAAGCTAGCAAAACAGCACATGCAACACCAGAAATTAGAACACAACAAAACTTTGAGAAAATCTTTTGAAAACATCATTATCTTTAAAGAATGCTCTCAAGGCAGAAATATAAGTTAAAATAATGCTAAAGACGAAGAGAACAAAGCTTACCCCGAAGCTAAGCACAGACATGGTCTCCCCTCCTCAGAAACTCCTCTTTGAAGTTCACTCTCACCAATTTCTCACTCAAAACTCAAGGGAAGGATTTTGGCAGCCTAAGGGCATGCCTGGGGAAGAAAACAAGAAGGGCTATTTATAGGGAAAGTTCGCCACCAACTCTCTGACAGAGCAGCGGACGTCTAGCAACCCTAGAGTATGTCTGGTGGTCTTTGCATAGTGGTCCAGAGGGTGTCTCATACGTCCAGGTATTACCCAAAGGGTATCCCAAAAAGTAGCGTACGTCTGGTGGTCCCACATACGTTCGTTGTACTATTTGCAAAGCATACGTCCAGTGGTCCCCCCCGTACTTCCGCACTACAGACAGCAGCATACATCTGGCAGACCTAGCGTACGCCCACCTCTTTACGGATAGGGTTTAGCTTTTATTTTCTAAAGGTTCAAAGCGTGATTAGGTTAACGCTAAGGGTTTTTGGTCTCATTAAAAACCGTTATTGAGAACTTTTATTGATTGCTCCTATGGAAAAGATTTTGTCTAATAAAAAGATTAGTTTTTATCGGAGTATTACAACAAGTGCGATCGAGCGCAAGTAATATGCGAACGATCGCTCAAATAGAGGCCGAATTTAACAAATCTTTCAACAAACTCAAAAACACCCAAAATTTTTTTTTTTTTTTTTTTAAGAACAACACAGAAAGAAATAAAAAATAAAGTAAAATTGCAGAAAGAAAATAACAAGTAGAAAAATAAAATCAATCTAAACAAAAAATCAACTTCCACAACAACAAACAACTCCCCGGCAACGACGCCAAAATTTGGTGTACAAATTTAATTGTACTCGCATGCGCACGAGTTGTTTGCTGTAAAGTGTGTGCAAGTGCGAAGTTAAATCCACAGGGAGTCGTGTTTGCAAAAATCAATTCTCTATCTAAATTTACTTTATCTTAACCTAGTTCCAAAGTTTGTAGTTGTGTCGTGCAAAAATATAAACTAAACTAAATACTTGAAAACAATTAAATGAAAGCACTAAGGTTTTCAGAATCCACCTCACCAAATCAAAGCATACATTCTCATGCTTAGTTCATAAATCCGACAAAAAATTAAAAACAATGCATGTTCTATTGTTCCTATTGAAAGATTCAATGAATCCATCCACTTGACAGAAGATAATGCATATCCAATTTAGTTCAAAAGATCCATTGTATCCATGCTTTGCACAAAAGACAATGGATATTCAAAGTAAATCAAAAGATACAATGTATCCGTCGGAGGAAACACAATGAATATCTAACTTCGACACAATCAAACACAATTTTGTTACACAATTGAATTGAAACGAACACACATGACATTAAGGGCGGAATTGTACGAACAAAACATGAAAACATAAAACTAATCAATGACGAGGCTTTATCTTCAACCTTAGTTGAAGATTCTAGCCTCTCATGATAACAAGAGGCAAGAGAAAATCAAGTGAAAGCATTATAAAATGAAATATTACAAAGAAATGACGTTTGAAAGGCTAAAAAATGACAAACAATGTAGTTTCTGCTCTCCAAGGTGCCTCCCAAACTTAGGGTTTAACAAAAGAAAAGAGTGCTATTTATAAGCAAAATAAAACTAGGTTATGTGCTGCCAGGTCAGCTTGAGTGCGCTCGAGCGCACTTGATTCTTCAATATTCCCACGGCGCAGTTGAGTATGCGATGGTGCTAGGGCTACGCGGATAACTCGGGTGTACATGTCTTGCGATCGATCGCGGCCTCTTGGGCTTGAGTGCAGATGCACTCGATCATAGCTCTGCGCGCTCGATCGCACTAACAGGGACCTCAAACTACATTTTCTGTTAAATGACCTGCTGCACACTAAAACACTAAAACTAACAAAAACATTAGAAAATAACAAAGTTAAGAGCTTAACAAACATAAGCTAAGGGGCCCAAATATACAATATTTGGCACTCATCACTAACCTAGAGTAATTCTTAGGCCTAGCCTGTGTAGACAAGCTTAGGGTTGTATAATATAATACCCCGATAAAAATAACCCTTTTAATTCTAAGAGAATTTCTACAAAAAACGATTGAGGAAGTTCTTAACAAAATTGGTTTTAACAAAAACCCAATCCCTTAATAGTTGCATAACAAGCCTTAAACCCCTTAGAATATTAGATCCTAAACACTGATCCTCTGGAGTGGACGTATGCTAGGTTTAGCGATGTACGCTCCTGTTTCTAGTGTGAACGTACGTGGGGGGACCACTGGACGTACGCTTTGCAAATAGTACACGGATGTATGTGGGACCACACGGACGTACGCTACTTTTTCCATAAGGGAAAAAAAAAAAAAAAAAAAAAAAAAAAAAACCTTTGTTAATACCTAGACGAACACTACACCCTTTTATCCACTATGTAAATAGTACCGGACGTCCGCTGCTTTTCTAGAGAGTTGGTAGCACCCCTCCCTTATAAATACCCCCATAAACCCGTCTTCCTCTCACACCATTTTCCACTGGTTAGCATGCCCCCAGGCTGTCTGAAACTTGTGAGGTTGGGTTATTGAGAGTTTTTGAGTGAGGGTTTTGTGAGAAATGGGCTCATGTCCCTGCCTAACTTTGAGGTATCTCTTGCATGTTTTACATTTCCAGTACTGCTTTAATGTTTGTAGATATGGAGGGTTTTCCAAAAAGAGATTTTGCTAAACTTTCTTGCAAAACGATAATGTTTTCAAAAGCTTCTTTCAATTTCATGGTGTTAAATTCTCCTACATTACATGTGTTTATTTATTAGCTTAGAAGTAATATAGTAGCCTAGAAATATTGTAGGAGTCCTAAAGCACTATTTGAGTCTTGGCAGATTGCTTAACTCACTGAGCAGACGTACGCCCTCGGGGCCAGATGTACGATCAAGGAACAGAGTATTGTCTTGAGCCTAGTTCACATGCACATTAGAGTCTAGCCACCTTTTAGCTAAATAAGGCTTAGTGTAATGACGTGTTATATTCCGTTATAATAGGATTTAGCCATGTCAGAAGATTCACGTGAATGTGAGAGGTAAGTGAATACTTACGACCCTTTTTCCTTAAAAACGTGGGATATGTCAATTGATTGACCACGAATATGATATTGGCATGCCTACTTTTTGATGGAGATCAAGGCACCACTTTGAAGGATCTCGTTCAAGTACCAATTGGGCCGGTTACGAGGGCACGAGCAAAAAAGTTCAAGGATGTACTCAACGGACTCATTCAAGAGTTATGGACTCAAGCAAATTCGTGGAGGCCCATTGAGCATGATCCACGTGGGCAACAGAGAATCGTCACCTTGATTCAAGTTCTCGAAGGATCCGGTCAAGGCTAAGAATTGGCAAGAAATATTTTGAGTCTATTCTAGAAGGATCGGATTGCATGGCTACTCTAGGCGTCCATCTCTTCTTTCCTATGGTGCATCATTGGTAATGACGCAGAAGGAAAAATAAATAAGTTGGAATTTTAATTGTATTTGGGTCTGATTAGTTAATTAGGTTATTTATATTTAAATTGATGTTTTATCTATATTTTAAGTGTTATTGTAATGGGCTTGGCCCAAAGTCATCTTATCTAGGGTTACAGATATTTTATGATTAGATAATGGGCTTAGCCAAAATTCAGTCAAATTAGGGTTAGGTTTTATTTTACAGTACCTATTTAAATACTCTTTGTACTCCTATGGAGGCAGACATTGATTATTCATAAAACTTGTGAGGTTTATTCTCTTTGGTTCTTTGAAGAACGACTTGAACTTATCGGGATTTCCCGTGGCGTTCATCTTGACTTATCAAACGGAAATTCCAACACCGTTTGTGGCATCTTCCTTATACCGAGGTTCTTGTTTGTCAAAAACAACGGGTCAAGGTCTTCCATTCGAATCTGTCCATAGAACGATCTTGGGTTCCCTATCGTTGTTGGGTCTCGTTATTCTTGACGGGGTTCACATCAATGACTCACGATAGTGGTAAGAGCATTGCCGAAGATGATACAAAATTGGCTGATCCGAAAGTGTTTATGGAGGCCATGATGAGTGAGATGAGGCCTGTGATGAAGATGGAGATGGAGCAGATTCACGAACGGATAGATCAGATGGTGAATAGACATGAGGAGCAACCACAAAACGATCGTAATTTGCGTAGAAGGGGAAGAGTTCCACCGAGGGAGGAGGATGAAGAGCGTTATGGGTCTGGTTTTGATGAAGAAGAAGATCGGGAGTCCATTGTTAACAATAGGAGACCCGGAGGAAGATTTGGAGAAGC
Organism: Carpinus fangiana; assembly: GCA_006937295.1. Taxonomy (NCBI): domain Eukaryota; kingdom Viridiplantae; phylum Streptophyta; class Magnoliopsida; order Fagales; family Betulaceae; genus Carpinus; species Carpinus fangiana. The sequence goes on from CM017326.1 coordinate 18,260,599, forward strand.
TAGGAATCGCGAAGATAACAACTTGGGTGGTATTAAGATGAAGATTCCGTCCTTTCAAGGTAGATCTGATCCTGAGGCATATCTTGAGTGGGAGAAGAAGATGGAGTTCGTGTTTGATTGCCACAACTACTCGGAGACAAAGAAGGTAAAATTAGCCGTGATTGAATTTTCTGAATATGCTATTACTTGGTGGGATCAGCTTGTGATAAACAGGAGGCGGAATAGAGAACGACCAATAGACACATGGAAGGAGATGAAAGTAGTGATGAGAAAGCGGTTCGTTCCAAGTTACTACTACCGAGAGTTGTACAAAAAGCTACAAGGTCTTAGACAAGGGAGACGAAGCGTAGAGGATTACTACAAGGAGATGGAGATTGCTATGATCCGCGCTAATGTAGAGGAGGATTGGGAGGCCACAATGGCTAGATTTTTACTTGGCTTAAACCGGGAGATCCATGATAAGGTAGAGATGTAGCATTATGTGGAATTGGAATATATGGTGCATATGGCTATCAAAGTGGAACAACAACTCAAGAGAGGGAGTGGGACATGTGCAGGCCATAACTCTAGTTCTACCTCTTGGAAATCGAGTCATGCCAAGCAGCTGGACAAGTCACAAACGCCCAAACCCGAACCCAAGTCCGCGACCACCAGCCACGTTCCTCAAGGTAAAACCGAAGCCTCTACCTTTAGGAATCGTGATATTAAATGTTTTAGATGTCAAGGCAGGGGCCACATAGCAAGTCAATGTCCAAACAAGCTAGTCATGGTGTTGCAAGCCAATGGTGAAATTGTGACCAATTGTGAAGATTCCGACACCGACGACATGCCGCCATTGGAGGATGTTTTCGAGGAGGAGTATTTAGCCCCTAGCGCATTGACATTGGTGGCAAGGAGAGCATTGAGCTTGCAAGAAAAAGGAGCTGATGAAGTACAGCGGGAAAACATATTTCACACTAGGTGCTACGTTACGGACAAGCACAATTATGGTGGAGAAATTGGGATTGCCTATGGTAAAGAACCCTAGACCGTACAAGTTGCAATGGCTAAATGATAGTGGTGAGATAAGGGTGAACAAGCAAGTGTTAGTTGCATTTCGAATCGGTAAATACGAAGACGAGGTGTTGTGTGATGTAGTACCGATGCAAGCGGGACACTTATTGCTAGGGCGTCCATGGCAGTTCGATAGGCATGTGAAGTATGATGGCTTTACGAACAAGTACTCTTTTGTACTTAATCAACGATCAATCACTCTTGTACCATTGACACCGCAGCAAGTATACGAGGATCAAGTGAGATTACAAAAGGAGAGTGATCAAAAGAAAGAGAGTGAGCAAAAGAAAAAGAGTGAAAATCAGAGAGAGGCCGAGAAAAATGAGAGAGAAAAAGAAAATCAAAGTTCGGCCCTTGAGAGAAAATCAGAGAGAAAACAAAAGAATTTCTATGCAAAAGTGAGTGAGATCAAGCGAGCAATGTTTTCAAATCAGCCGATGATTGTACTTTTGTACAAAGAGGCCCTTTTAAACACTAATGAACTTGACCTTGCTTTGCCTAGTTCTATTGTTTCTCTTTTGCAGGAGTACAAGGATGTCTTCCCCGAGGAAACACCACATGGGTTACCTCCAATCCGAGGGATTGAACATCAAATTGATTTTGTTCCCGGTGCAACCATTCCAAACCGACCAGCTTATAGGAGCAATCCTGAGGAGACAAAGGAGCTTCAACGGCAGGTAAGAGAATTATTGGAGAAAGGGCACGTGAGGGAGAGCATGAGCCCATGTGCGGTTCCGGTCTTACTTGTACCTAAAAAGGATGGGACGTGGAGAATGTGCGTTGATTGCCGAGCCATCAACAACATAACGGTAAAGTATCGTCATCCTATCCCACGCTTAGATGATATGTTAGATGAGCTGCATGGTTCTTGCATATTTTCTAAGATTGATTTAAAAAGTGGTTATCATCAAATTAGGATAAAAGAAGGAGATGAATGGAAAACCGCCTTTAAAACAAAATATGGTTTGTATGAATGGTTAGTTATGCCTTTTGGTTTGACTAATGCTCCGAGCACCTTTATGAGACTTATGAACCATGTTTTGCGTGCATTTATAGGCAGATTTGTTGTTGTCTATTTTGATGATATACTCATTTATAGCAAAAACCTAGACGATCATGTAGTACATGTGAAATCCGTTTTAGATGTGCTAAGGAAAGAAAGGTTGTTTGCTAATTTAAAGAAGTGCACTTTTTACACCGATAAGCTTGTATTTTTGGGATTTGTTGTTAGTGCACAAGGTATACAGGTTGATGAAGAGAAGGTACGTGCAATCCAAGATTGGCCGAGCCCCACAAGTGTAGGTAATGTTCGTAGTTTTCATGGACTTGCTAGTTTCTACCGGCGGTTCATGAAGGACTTCAGTAGCTTAGCCGCACCGCTTACCGAAGTGGTCAAGAAGAACGTTGGATTTCGGTGGGGAGAAGAACAAGAGAAGGCATTTCAATTAATCAAAGAGAAACTGACTAACGCACCTTTGTTGTCTTTACCTAACTTTTCTAAAACGTTTGAAATTGAATGTGATGCTTCAGGTATTGGTATAGGCGTCGTTCTTATGCAAGAAGGACGACCAATTGCTTACTTCAGCGAGAAACTCAGTGGGGCAGCCTTAAACTACCCAACTTATGACAAGGAGTTGTATGCATTGGTTCGGGCTTTCGAGACGTGGTAGCACTACCTATGGCCTAAGGAGTTCGTGATTCACACCGATCACGAGTCCTTGAAATACTTGAAGGGCCAACACAAGCTAAACAAAAGGCATGCGCGATGGGTGGAGTTCATAGAGACGTTTCCATACGTCATTCGGTACAAGCAAGGTAAGGAGAATGTAGTCGCCGATGCACTTTCTCGCAGGTATGCCTTACTCTCCACACTTGATGCAAAATTGCTTGGTTTTGAACACATTAAAGAATTATATGCCGAAGACCACAAATTTTGTGAGGAATATCGAGCTTGTGAGAAAATCGCCTTTGGTAAGTTCTTTAGGCTTGATGGATTCCTATTTCGAGAAAATAAGCTATGCGTGCCTAACTGTTCTATGAGGGATTTATTAGTGTAGGAATCACATGGTGGGGGATTAATGGGACATTTTGGAGTTTCAAAGACTTTAGCTATTTTGCAGGGCCACTTCTATTGGCCTCATATGTCGAACGAATTTGTGGTAGATGTGTCACATGTAGGCAAGCTAAATCCAAAGTACAGCCCAACGGTTTGTATACTCCTTTACCAATTCCTAGTGAGCCTTGGATTGATATTTCAATGGATTTTGTGTTAGGATTGCCTAGGACTAAACGTGGAAGAGATTCCATTTTTGTGGTCATAGATAGATTTTCTAAAATAGCACATTTTATTCCATGTCACAAAACGGATGACGCTTCGCATGTTGCTGATTTGTTCTTTAGAGAGATTGTAAGATTACATGGCATGCCTAAGACAATTGTTTCAGATAGAGATGCCAAGTTCTTGAGCTATTTTTGGAAGACTTTGTAGTGTAAGCTAGGTACTAAGCTATTGTTTTCCCCAACTTGTCATCCACAAACTGATGGTTAAACTGAAGTACTAAATAGGACTTTGTCTACTCTATTGAGGGAAATCATTAGAAAGAACATCAAAACATGGGAGGAATGTTTACCACATGTTGAGTTTGCATATAATAGAGCTGTTCATTCTGCTACCAAATTTTTGCAATTTGAAATTGTATATGGGTTTAATCCTCTAACTCCATTGGACTTATCTCCTTTACCTTTAACAGAGCACGTTAATCTAGACGGCAAAAAGAAAGCTGACTTTGTGAAGCAGATTCATGAGAAAGCAAGACTCAACATTGAGCGAAGAAAGGAGCAATATGCCACACAAGCCAACAAGGGACGTCGCCAGCTGGTTTTTGAACCCGGAGATTGGGTTTGGCTGCATATGAGAAAAGAAAGATTCCCGGCGAAAAGACGTTCCAAATTGCTCCCGAGAGGAGATGATCCTTTCCAAGTCCTTGAGTGTATCAATGACAACGCTTACAAGCTAGATTTACCTGGTGAGTACAATGTAAGTGCCACTTTTAATGCTACTAATTTGAGTCCTTTTGATGTAGGTGGTGATTTGAGGGCAAATCATTTTCAAGAGGAGGGGAATGATGGAGATCAAGACACCACTTCGAAGGATCTCGTTCAAGTACCAATTGGGCCGGTTACGAGGGCACGAGCAAAGAAGTTCAAGGATGTACTCAACGGACTCATTCAAGAGTTATGGACTCAAGCAAATTCGTGGAGGCCCATTGAGCATGATCCACGTGGGCAACAAAGAATCGTCACCTTGATTCAAGTTCTAGAAGGATCCGGTCACGGCTAAGAATTGGCAAGAAATATTTTGGGTCTATTCTAGAAGGATCGGATTGCATGGCTACTCTAGGCGTCCAGCTCTTCTTTCCTATTTTGGCTTCTTTCCTATGCTGCATCATTGGTAATGACGCAGAAGGAAAAATAAATAAGTTGGAATTTTAATTATATTTGGGTCTTATTAGTTAATTAGGTTATTTATATTTAAATTGATGTTTTATCTATATTTTAAGTGTTATTGTAATGGGTTTGGCCCAAAGTCATCTTATCTAGGGTTAGAGATATTTTATGATCAGATAATGGGCTTAGCCCAAAGTCAGTCAAATTAGGGTTAGGTTTTATTTTACAGTACCTATTTAAATACTTTTTGTACTCCTATGGAGAACAGACATTGATTATTCATAAAACTTGTGAGGTTTATTCTCTTTGGTTCTTTGAAGAACTACTTGAACTTATCGGGATTTCCCGTGGCGTTCATCTCGACTTATCAAACGGAAACTCCACCACCGTTTGTGTCGTCTTCCTTGTACCGAGGTTCTTGTTTGTCATAAACAACGGGTCGAGGTCTTCCATTCGAATCTGTCCATAGAACGATCTTGGGTTCCCTTTCGTTGTTGGGTCTCGTTATTCTTGATGGGGTTCACATCACTTTTATAAATTACTTGGTAATTGTCTTATAAAATGATCTTAAGATGAATTGTATGACATGGTACGCCGGTACGTGCAGTATAACGGCCATGGGCTTACTATATAGATTTGATGATATGGTCAAATGTATATGTGTTATATGAGTCTTGGATCCAATTGTTGTTTTATGACCGACGCAGCCTTAACGGGCGGTCATTGCAGGACGGGCATCATTAGCGGTGCGGGCCACCAGAGGTCGGACTCGGTCGTGCCGCTAGTGTTATGTACGGTAGCGTACAATATCTTGGGCACTAGTGTTGTATTACAAGTCCCTTGGGACAGCACCAACCCTGCTAGGAAGCTGTAAAATTTTGGATAGACTATATATGATAGTTATGACCTATAAAACATTATTCTTTCTGCATTAAAATACTTAGGCGATTGTTGCCGATAGTACACCACACTCTTTAGTAAACAAAACCCTACTATATGGTATATTAACGGAGGCTACATCAATCTTTGATTTCTTACTCAAACTGCACATTTACTTCCGCTTAATTAGGCTCATGTCATATAGAAACTGTGAGGTTTACTTATTAAGTCATTAAGCTTACGTTGTTGTCACCTTTTTAGGAAACTTGCCTTACAATCCAGAAGTAGCACAACTGCTACTATTAACTAGTTTAGGAGTTGCTTGTTGACATCAGGTTTGTTTACTATTATCGGTTAGTTGCTCCATGCTTTTATTTCGATGATCTATAGTTTTCTCAAATTTATTTCACATTCCCATGGATTTACTCTGGTAATGCTAAAGGCGTGATTTCCCATTTAGTCACAAGTTAGCTTAACTAGGATAATTGCTAGTAACCCTACCAAATTAGCCAAGGTTAATTTTGGGGGTGCTACATATAGGCCCATTAATTTGAATTGATTATCTTAGTTAAATAGATCAAAATACCCTTAAGGTATAAAGTAGATATTTTGATTTAAAGCTTTACCTTGATCGACTTAATTAGCTTAATGGTTAGTATGGTATAATTTTCCTAATAGATCATTGTTGTTCTATCATAACAACTACCAATATAAATAACTTGAACACATGACTACTTAGCATTGACTTTAAATCTTGATAGGAATGTGAACTCAAATGTAGAGTGTATACATTTAAGAGCGAGATCGCTAATTATCAAAATCTAGGTGTGTTTGGTGATCACATGTCACTACTCCTTAAGATGGAATCTATGATCCTTTGGTTTAATCAAAGAGTGACAATTTACCTAAGACTTTAATTTGACTATGGATTATTTTATGGATGGTCAAATACAAAATATAAGAAGTCATTGAGAATATTTGAATAATAAAAATAAATAAATATTAGGGTGCAATTACAATTATCTAATGGAATTAATTGTATTTAATAGTAACCTATGACAAAGTCATGAGATGATAAGTGTACTATGCTTGTTGGAGCTAGTTTTATATTTCCTCTAAGACTTTCCCCAAGCTGATTATTACCAAATTTCTATCCTCAGCCAGGTATGTTGCTCCATTTTCCTTATTCCATATGATCTGGTAGCATCTGTATGACTGGAATAATATTTCTCCAACCAAAGTCGAACTTTAAGAAGAATAAGTAAATCCGTTGGTACTTCTTCTTGCACACCAATTTCTCAGAATATGCTTGGGATGCTACAATTTTTGTGATGGAGATCAATGTACCACTTCGAAGGATCTCGTTCAAGTACCAATTGGGCCGGTTACGAGGGCACGAGCAAAGAAGTTCAAGGATGTACTCAACGGACTCATTCAAGAGTTATGGGCTCAAGCAAATTCATGGAGGCCCATTGAGCATGATCCACGTGGGCAACAAAGAATCGTCACCTTGATTCAAGTTCTAGAAGGATCCGGTCAAGGCTAAAAATTGGCAAGAAATAGTTTGGGTCTATTTGAGAAGGATCGGATTGCAAGGCTATTATAGGCGTCCAGCTCTTCTTCCCTATTTTAGCTTATTTCCTATGCTAGAATTTTTATTATATTTGGGTCTCATTAGTTAATTAGGTTATTTATATTTAAATAGATGTTTTATCTATATTTTAAGAGTTATTGTAATGGGCTTGGCCCAAAGTCATCTTATCTAGGGTTAGAGATATTTTATGATTGGATAATGGGCTTAGCCCAAAGTTAGTCAAATTAGGATTAGGTTTTATTTTACACCCTCCATATAAATACTCTTTGTACTCCTATGGAGGACAGATTTTGATTATTCATAAAACTTGTAAGGTTTATTCTCTTTGGTTCTTTGAAGAACTACTTGAACTTATCGAGATTTCCCGTGGTGTTCATCTTGACTTATCAAACGGAAATTCCACCACCGTTTGTGGCGTCTTCCTTATACCGAGGTTCTTGTTTGTCATAAACAACGGGTCGAGGTCTTCCATTCGAATCTGTCCATAGAACGATCTTGGGTTCCCTTTCGTTGTTGGGTCTCGTTATTCTTGACGGGGTTCACATCATTTTGTTTGTTTGTTTTACAAAATGATGTTGCAGTATATAAATGGTAAAATGATTAAAAGTGTATGATTCATATGTCAGCCACTAGCTAATTAAATTTGACAAATCAATTTTTTTTTTTTTTTTCTTAATCATTTTCAGCAATTATATACCGCCACACCAATTTGTAAATAACTTAGGAAATGATGTGATACTCTTTACAAGTACTCCCAATATATATACATAATCGCAAAACGAAAACCATTCTATACTCTAATCTTTTACACCAAAACTTATATGTATATATATATGTACAGTCAAACAAAAATGAAAAAACTGTGGAGGCCATATCATGTTCCTAGCCTTTTAACACCGCATTCTGAGCAGAACTTTGAAGTCTCTCTCAAGTACGGGGCCCCACATTCGTCACAAAACTTTGCTAGGCTGGATGGCTGAAATAATAGCAATCTTAAAGGTTGGTAAAGACATGAGGTAGAAAGAAAAATATTTCAAAAAAGAAAAAAGAAAAAATGCACAAATTATTATCACTCATTACAAATAAATAAAATAAAATAAAATAAAAGCGAAAAGAAGCTCTTAATCAATTGACCATTTATAAAATGAACCAAAATTGATATATAGTTTAAACACAAGTATGCAAAATGGCTATACATCTCTTAAAACATCCCTCCCTATAGTTACTTGCCATTGAAACTATAAAAGAAAACACAAATAAATAACAGGCTATCCAAGGAGTCCTATATATGGTCACTTATCCTGCAGCTACCACCTCCTACAAACTTTGTTTTAGCTACTATAATGATGGCAAATAAATACTCAAAACAGAAATAAAATTCAATGTATTTGATTTAGATACCATGAAGCCATTATTGTCATCAAAGGTGTCATTACTGCCAACAGTTTTGGCTTCTGCATTTGTTCTTGGATGGAACGAGAAATTGGCTTCAGTTACTACACAGTTTTTGAGTTTGGGTCTTCATAAGCTAAGTAATTGTCTAAGAACTCCTATGCTCATCGAGAGAGTTGACCGTTAATGAACATGACCCAGTAGAAATGTGTTCTAAAGCAGCAATATTACCAATTTACTCAACCTAATATCCTATCTTCAAGAGCAACATGCAATTTGTCATGCAAACAAATGTAAAACCCAAAGTTTACATAATTCAACTAGCTGCTCTCATTATTTATATTAGATCAAGTCAAGGCAATACAGCTCTCACCAGTACATGCAAGCGCCCTCCAGCATGGACACCTGTGAGGGGTTGTAGGCAAGCCATCTGTTGTGATATGGTTGGTTGATGAGCATGAGCAATTGTAGGTAAGTGAGAAGGTGGAGCACATTGATGATTGTGAGCATAGTGGGATGCGTGGTGCATGGTTTGATGATGATTCTGGTGAATAGAGTGAAACTGGGGTTGATGAGAAAGTGGTTGCATGGGATGCTTGCAAACAGTCTGCTGCTGATTTTGTGGCTGCAAAGGCTTTAAAAAACATTACAAAATAAAAATTAGCAAACAAGTTCATGTATTAAATGCTGAAAAAAAAAATATCAAGACATAAGCATACATCTCAAGCACAAACATAATAAGATGATACCACAATTAATCTAAAGAGTGAAGTGAATGAAAATGAGGCCAACCCCACACCTGAGCTATTCCCATCGTAAAAGCTTTCATGTCCTCCAGCAAATGGATGCAAAATAAACCCAAATTACTCTTAACAGCCTTAACCACTTCAGAATTACATCTCCTTTGGCAATACAGTGCATGAAAAGATCTCTGGAATTTTTCCTTGGTTCAACTTGTAGTTTGAGCACATGGGAATTGGAAAGAAGTGAACCTATACATATTAGATTTTCCAAGCTCACCAACTGCTCTCAGCTCAGATTCATGTCAGTCTTCACTCCCACCAAAGCATTGGCTGGCCAAGAAAAAGTTTGGCATCAACACGACTACAGTGTTAGGCTTAGGCTGACACCATTATTGTAGGGGATTATAACTCCAGATTCAGATTCTGATACCCTAGTGCCCACAAGCCAAGCTCTATGGATGTTGATGCTAAGCAACTATGAATTTTTGCATTAACCTAATTCCAATATTTTCTTACAGGATCTAATGCATATCATGTGAACAGAAATATCCACATATTTAAATTGCCCGAAATTTCATTTTTAGTTGGGTTGTACAATATTGATTGCAATGTCCTATGAGTCAGATAGTTATTTGAAATTAATACAGTATAGGCAACGATGATTTGTCGAGAACTAAAACAAAAAAATCATCACTAACAGAGAGTGGGGAGAGAGAAGAGGAGGAACTCTCCTTAATTTTTTTTTTTTTTTTTGGGGGGGGGGGGTCTGCAACAAGGCATTGGAATTCTAAGGAATCAGTTTGGCTTCACATTTCAACCTATAGTTCATTCCACCACAAAGAGATCCAAACATCAACCTTATTAATTGATGATTACAACACCACCCCTTCACCAGCTTGCCTATATAGTCCCCTTCTAATATTGGAATTGCCCCTCATTATGCATTAACCTACACAAATCATCATTTCGAAAATGGTTCAAGAAAGGCAGTCTGGGAGATATGGTGTCCCCTAGGCATCCTTGTAGAGAACTCACACAAATCTAAAGAGAATGAGATCTACCCATGCAATTTCTGAGTATCCTCGCCTATATTTAGTATTTCGTTGACAACTAATAAAGAAGCTAGAAACAAACCCACCAACTACCATGTTGTACAAAGCCAAAGATGTAATGCTTGACTCTTAATTTTTGCCACAAGATAAACCATAATCACAGCTAATAAGGTAATATAAGCACAATCTTGTCTATAACATCTACCACCAAATGCCTTATCTCAATCGGAAGAATACACAAGACCAATTTAAAGAGGATTAATAACCAGCAATGTGATTTTGCTAAGCAAGGAACAAGAATCATTTTAGCCCCTAAAATTTTTGTATTGCTATTAATTTGACGCTCAACTTTCACTTGCAATTAATAACCATTGTCAATATAGCCCTTCCTTCAAGACCCATCAACCTTCAAGCCGCTTACTGCCTAAAATGATAATGTTTTAGCCACATTTTAAATTTTTTTGACGTTTTAGACCCTTTTTTCCCATCAAATCACCTTCTCAAGTATCAAACTCTCTTTTTCCTTCTCCTCATATCAGACATCCACATAGCCACCCACACACCTCCGATAACGCATGTGATCTCCAACATCATGTCCTCACCTTCTCTCTCTCTCTCTATCCTCCACACACGAAAAGCCACCACTCTCTCCACCCCCCCTTTTTTTTTGATAAGTAATAACCAGTCTTATTGAAAGTGTAAGGCACCCTAAAGTACATAGATAGTATACAAGAGGATCACCCTAACTAGAAAAAGAAGAACGAGTAAGGAAATTATCATAACTAATCAACACCGGGGACAAATGTGCTACAGTCCAAAGATACAAAGCATGAAAACAACAGGATAAAATGTCCTCCAAAGACCTCTCCAAATCCTCCTATTGTTCCTTTCCTACCATAAACACAAAAAGAGGCATGTAAGCACCATCTTCCAAACCGCAGCACTCTTTCGCCTCCCAGGAGACCACCAACAAGCTAGCAAATTAGAAACCCGTCTAGGCATCACCTAAGCCAACCCAAAGCGACTAAAAATGGCATACCACAAAACAGAAGCAACCTCACAATGCAGAAGGAGATGATCCACCATCTCCTCACTTCTCTTGCACATGCAACATCTGTTTATCACAATAATGTGACACTTCCTGAGATTATCCAAAGTCAAAATTTTACCCAACGCCACTGACCAAACAAAAAAGACTGATCTCAGAGGAGCCTACGTCCGCCACACACTCTTCCAAGGGAAGCTCCTACCTTCATTACAAGCCAAAGAATAAAAGATGGCCTTGACCTTGAAGAGACCCCTTTTGGAGGAGGTCCATCACAATTTATCTTCACACACTCGTCTCACTCTAACAGAATGCAACACCTGGAAAAAGGACGCAAAGACTTCCAACTCCAAATCATGTGCCTCTATAGATAAACTCACATTCCACTTATTTGAACCTCCCAAGACCTCCATATTATCCGCAACTGAGGCATCTTTCAGACATGCAATACCAAATAAGACTGGAATGGCTACCTTGAGAACCATATCTCCACACCACAAGTCATGCCAAAAGCTAATCCTAGCTCCATCCCCCACCACATGTCTAGTAAAGCTTTTGAAAGTCTCCCACATTCTTCCACAACCCAGCCCCAAAAGCTCCTCCAAGCTCAAGAGAGCACCACCCGCCCCATAAGCCCCCATACTTAGAATCTACCACCACTCTCCACCAAGCATCTCTCTCAACCCCATAACGCCACAACCATTTCCCTAAAAGTGCGTGGTTGAACAACATTAGGTTTTTGATGCCCAACCCTCCCTCCTTGATAGGGGTGCAAACCTTCGCCCAATTCACCAGGTGAAACTTGAACTCTTCACCTAAACCACCCCTTAAAAAATTGCATTGTAACTTCTCGATGTGCTTAGCAACACTCATCGGGATAGGAAAGAGAGACATAATATGTGGGCAAATTAGCCAAAGTACTCTTGATGAGGGTGACCCTCCCTCCCTTCGATAAATACATCCTTCTTCCAGCTGGCCAACTAGTGTTCTAGCTTCTCAATAACTCCATCCCAAATATGACTGGCCTTATAAGAGGCCCCCAACGAAAGACCAAGATACTTCAGTGGCAAAGAGGCAACCCCACATCCTAAGATATCGGCTAACATACCCACTTGCTCCACATTCCCCACTAGAATTAAAACCGACTTAGCCAGGTTAACCTTCAACCCGGAGGCAGCTTCGAACAGCAAAAGCGCACCCCGCAGATAACGCAAATGAGGCATAGCATTGCAAAAGACCAAGGTATCATCGGCAAACAGAAGATGAGAAAAAGAAATGTTACCTAATTTGAATCCTTCTAACAAACCCCCATGCACCGCCGCTGAAATCATCTTACTCAAGGCCTCCATCACAAAGACAAACAACAAAGGAGAAAGAGGATCCCTTTGTCTCAAACCCATAGAACTACTAAAAAAGCCATTAGGGGATCCATTAACTATAATCGAGAACCACACCGAAGAAATGCAATGTTCTATCCAAGACCACCATGTCCTCCCAAAACCACACCTCCTAAGCACAACAAAAAATCCCAATTCACATGGTCATAAGCTTTTTCAAGATCCATCTTACAAATCACCCCTGGCTCCCCAGACCTTAGCCTACTATCAAGGCACTCATTAGAAATCAAAATAGGATCAAGGATCTGCCTACCCTTAATGAAGGCACTTTCCGACTTGGAGATATCCAAAACTATCTTTAATCTGTTTGCTAACACCTTAGCAATGATTTTGTAGATACCTCCCACAAGACTAATCAAGCGGAAATCTTTGAGGTCAATAGCACCTAGAACCTTCGGAATAAGCGAAATGAATGAAGCATTCAAGCTCTTGTCGAACAACGCTCCTGCATGAAAAGCCCCAAACACCTTCACGATATCCACACTCAGAAAATCCCAACAAGCTTGGAAGAAGGCCATAGAAAACCCCTCAGGACTGACGCCTTATCACCGTTCAACTTGAACACCACCTTCCTAACCTCTTCCTCTTCAAATTCTCTCTCCAATCAACCTACCTCAACCTCCGAAATGGAGTCAAAGGAAATACCATCCACCTTAGGCCTCCACCTACATTGGTCAGAAAAAATCTTTTGATAGAACTCAACAATGTGCTCATTGATCTCTGTCTGGTTAGAAAGGGATGTCCCCAATATCATAAGTGTCAATAGCATTATGCCTTCTATAATAGTTGGCTATGGAGTGAAAGAATTTAGTGCACTTATCCCTCTCCTTTAGCCACAACACCCTAAATTTCTGCCTCCAATTCACTTATTCCATAAGAGTACACTTCTCTAATTCACAGACCACCTCTGCCTTCCTCCCTAACTCCTCATTCAAGGCCCGACTTTCTTCATGCATGTCAAACACCTAAAGATCTTGAAGGAGAATTCTCTTATTCCTCACTATATTGCCAAACACCTCCTCATTCCACCTCCTTAAATCCAGCTTCAAAGCCTTGAGTTTGCGAGCAAGAACAAAACTCGGCGTGCCGTGAAAAACATAGGAATCCTACCATTGTTTCACACGAGCCACAAACCCCTCCACTTTAAGCCACATGTTTTCAAACTTAAACAGCCTTCTCCTTCTAGACACATCCCCCGTATTAAGAAGAATTGGGAAGTGATAAACAAAGGTGTGGAAGCCTCTTCTACATAATCCCTGGAAACTAGGCTTCCAACTCTGGAGACACAAGAAATTGATCTATCCTCCCACAGGGACGAAACCAAGGGGCTGCAGGACCATGGCCCCCCAATTTTGAAATTTTCCCTAAAAGTATTTATAAAGTAAAATATATATATTGGGCATAAAAATTAGGCTTGACCCTATCAACATTAGGTTTAGCCTCTCATTCATACTTTGGCCCTGCCTAGAGAAATCATGTTTTGTCCCAGCTACCCTAGTTGGATTTCCCCCTCCACCAAGGTTCTCAACATAAGCCCATGATTGATGGTCACAAACCCCATATACTAGCAAAAATGCGACCAAATTCAACCAATCTCTCTCTCTCTCTCTCCATTTCTTGTAATTTAGAAAATTTCCTAGTTTGCAAGCTCGAATGGAAAGCTAAAAGGAAGCACGACAATGAATTTGTATCAAGTCCTAAACCATTCCCATTGCGCACAAGATTCCCCCTCCACCAAGGTTCTCAACATAAGCCCGTGATTGATGGTCACAAACCCCATACTCTCTCTCTCTCTCTCTCTCTCTCTCCCCTATTTCCATTTCTTGTAATTTAGAAAATTTCCTAGTTTGCAAGCTCGAATGGAAAGCTAAAAGGAAGCACGACAATGAATTTGTATCAAGTCCTAAACCATTCCCATTGCACACAAGATTCCCCCTCCACCAAGGTTCTCAACGTAAGCCCGTGATTGATGGTCACAAACCCCATATACTCGCAAAAATGCGACCAAATTCAACCAATCTCTCTCTCTCTCTCTCGCGCTATCCAGCCCTATTTCCATTTCTTGTAATTTAGGAAATTTCCTAGTTTGCAAGCTCGAATGAAAAGCTAAAAGGAAGCACGACAATGAATTTGTATCAAGTCCTAAACCATTCCCATTGCGCACAAGATTCTAGCTTTAGTAATACATGCCATGGATGTTCCAAAGCTCAAATGTCCTTGAACATGATTTTGACCATAATTTCTTCTATTTCACCATATGAAACCCCAAATCGTCGAGTGAAACCCCAAATCGTCGAGTGAAAGTTTTGAATTTACCTGACCCTAGTGAACCCCACCTCCCCTCCTAGGCCAACATCAACTCAATTGCAAACAATGGCAAAGGCATAAAATTCTAGAAAGAAATCTATTCTCTTTCTCTCGATGAAAAAGAAAAAAAGAAGAAAAGAACTCTGAAAAATTCAGCTAATAAAATGAAACTCTATAAGAGCATCTTTAATAGCCTCACCAAATTTTACTAGCAAATAATCACTTTTTTCTACTTTAGCTATCAACTTTTTTAAAGTATTCCCAGCAATCTCACCATTTTAACTATTCACTTTCACTATTCCATTTAAATATTATTTTCCAAAGATTTCTTGATTCTTTCTCTAAACATCTATATTTTTGACTGTTTGTCTTTTCTTAATTGTCATGTATTTGAAAATTATTTAAAGACCTTCTGAGAAAACGAAATTAAAAGCTAGCCAATAATTTTAATAAGATGTAAACCCAAGTCCTTAAAATTCTTCCAATCTATGGGTTGATGTTTTAATCGGAGCAGACATTCATGCTAGAGAATTAAACTATATGTTGGCTAAATCTACAACATTTATTCAGGCACTTGTCCAAGTGAAATAGAAGAGGAGAGAGAAAAAACAATTAAAATGATTTTTTGTTGCTCTGGTGAGTGAAAAATGCTCACTATAGTTGGTGAGTACTGTTCACTCACCAAACCTTCCTCACTATTTTAGCTAGGCTGCTGGGGACTCTTTCTTTTACATTTTCAGCAAATTAGCTCACCAAAATAGCTTTTTACTAAAGATGTTCTAAAGAGTTCAACTACCACGTTGAACTCTTTAGAACAGGTAGTTCATTGGAATGTTCATTTTATCCGAGAAGCTCAGGATTGGGAGGTAGAGGTGGTGATGGATTTTTAGGGTAAATTGTATGAGACCTGGTGCCATGTCCCGGTGGATCGGATTTGTTGGAGTCCTTCCAAGAGGAAGTTATTTGAGGTTAGCTCCTTCTTTGGTGTGCTTTCCATTTCTTTGGATAGGTATGAGGCAGGGTGTTCTTATTTCCCGTGGAAGGGCATTTGGAAGGTTAAAGTACCGCGCCAAATTAGTTTTTTTGTGTGGACGGCTTCTCTTGGTAAGATTCTCACTTTGGATAATCTTCGCAAGAGAGGTTTGATTGTGGTGGAGTGGTGTTGTATGTGCAAGAGGAGTGGTGAGTCCATCAATCATCTTCTCCTTCATTGTGAGGTGGCTCGTACTCTTTGGATGTGCTTTTTTCACTTTTTGGTGTGAAGTGGGTAATGAATGGGAGGGTTCTTGATCTCCTGGCATGCTGGAAAGGTCAAAGAGGTAATAAAATGGTGTTGGGGGTGTGGAGAATGGCCCCTTTGTGCCTTATGTGGACTATTTGAAGGGAGAGGAATGCTCGGTGTTTTGAAGATAAAGAAATGACAATGGCGGAGCTTAGCAATGGATTTCTTCAATTGTTATTTTTTTGGGCGGGGGTTTTGAACATTCCTCAAGTTTCTAATATGCAACAATTTGTAGAAGTGTGTTCTCTTTCTCTTTGAAGGGGTGGGCTTCTTTGTATACTTTCTGTGTACTATGGTTGCGCCCCTCTATGCTTTTTTAATCATATCCTTACTTATTGATCAAAAAAAAGAGTTCAACTACCACGTTTCGTGACAAAATGTTTCAAGATATGCTAGGAAAGATTGAGAGGTTTGATTGGTAAAGGAATATCGGATTCAACCTAGCAACTCTCTGACATGAACATGATGTCAAACATGTGTTTTAGCCAAAAGGGCTGACTTTCACTCCTTTTTTTATGATAATCAAAGTATCATTAAAAGCATAAAGTGTACCCAAACACAAGGAAGTATACAAGAGAAAATACTAGCTAGCTAGAAGGAGAAAAAAGAAAAAAGATATCATAATAACTAAGCACAAAAGGACAAGGTTGACTTTCACTCCTAGAAAGAACTCTCTCCATTCTGATGATTGAGGGTCAACCTCAAGCCAGGCTCTAATAGCTCTATAGTTTGACCCCTTTGCAATTGTTTCTTCACCCATTTGAAAATATCTGTCTCGTGTGAACATAGTAGTTGCTAAGAGATGGATTGAAGTAAAAAAAATAAAAAATAAACGTTAAAAATAGGAAAATGACCAATATGTCTTCATTTTTGGTATTCACTGCCTCAGCGTTGACAAATCCTAATGAAAGGGCCACAATGATAGTAATTCAAAATTTCAGGGTGTTCATAGCAAGTTTTGGAACTTGAAGGACCAAGTTGACAGCAGCCAAAGTTTGAGGGAGTAAAATGTGTTTTAGTATTTTTTTTTTTTTTAAAAAAAAAAAGTTAAGTAATACTTGATAATGAGCATTGACCCAATCCCACGTAGATGTGGTTGTTTATTAAAAACAAACCATAAACTCACGCATTAGAAAACTCAATTGCATAAAATTGAGCAAGAAAGCAACTCTTACTTCACTTACAGAGTGGAAATCTTGAGCAGTAGCCAATGGACAAGAATTGTCCGCAACAGGAAATGTCTGAAAAATAAGCATATCAAATACAAAAAGTTACCTCCACACCAATTTACACAGTAAGGCACAGCAATCAAGATGTGTAACATCCCACTAAAGTTGAATGGCCCTGTATATTCTATACAAACTTTTTGAACAGATAAATCATCACTGTGGAGACAAGAAAATGTTGAAATAAAAAAATATTTAAGAAAATAAAAAATAGGGGTAATAACCATTTGCCCCATGAACTACCACCCCTTTTCAACATGGCACCATGAAGTGACACTCTTGACATTCGGCTGCGTTGAGCTACAATTTTACTTGCAAAAAAACCCCACCTTTGGGAAATATCATTAAATCAAACAGAATATTCATTTTTGAGAAGTTAAATATCGTTTTAAGGACGGAAATACCTTCGAATAAAAAAATAAAAACATTTAAAAACTTTGAAAAACCAAAAATTTAAGAATTAAATGAAAACTTTAAAAAATAAAACTTAAACTTTAAATTATTAAAATAAAAAAATAAAAAACAGATTGGGGGTGGGGTGGGCGGGACCACCCCCAAGCGGTGGATCGGCCAACCCCCAAGCCCATAGGGAGCCACCCCAAAAAAATTCATGGGGTTGGCTCGGCGAGCCACCGCCACCCCCTATGGGCTTAGGGGGTGGCCAATCCACCCCAAACCACCTCGGGGTGGTCCGGCCACCACCCCCTCTCTGAAGTGTATTTATGTAAATTGTGTTTCTAAACTTAGGGTATTTGTGTCATTTCAAGTTTTTTGAAATTGACTAACATAAGGGGGTTTTAGTAAGTACAAGGTAGTTCAATGTAACCGAGTGTCAAAAGTGTCACTTCATGGGGCCATGTTGAAAAAGGGTGGTAAAAGGTAATTACCATTAAAAAATAATATGGTCATTACCATCAGTCGGTGATCTTATTCTAGAAGGTGAACTGTTACTTCTCTTTCTTTCTTTCTTTCCATTTTATTTTTAATATAAGCACCTTTAAATTTAAATGATTATAGGAAACAATTCAGTCATAAAATTTCAAAGACACATTCAGGATGATCCCTTAGTTTGATGATTACAGGCATATCACACTTACAGGCAAACCAGGCATGTTGGACACTAAGTTTGATGCAACACGCCTATACTTGTGTCTTGGAGAGTAGAACTTATAGTCTCGAGCGGAGACAGCTACTTCATTTCGACCAGTCAATCGTTTGAACCTGCATTCATGAGCAAACAAGTTAGGAATATATAGGCACATATCAAATAGTGAAGTGATTTGAAATGTACTCCTTCTCAACATAAGAAACAAGCATATAACTTACCACTCGGCATCATCAATTGGCATGCTATTTGGTTTTTCAACAATATCCAAACCATTGACTACCACGAAACGAACTCGCTTTTCTTCTTGTATCACTAATTCTGGAAATCTTGTCCGAGTTTCCAGAGAAGTAGCCAATTCTCTCCTTCTGAAAGTACATGGTCCTGTTGACAAAAGCATTAAGATACAGACACTAAATTTATGGAGAGGCTAGATGTCATAACCCAAAAATAAGACCCAAAAAAAACCATCAAAGTTCACTAAACTTACCATTAAACACTATTAGCAATATTATAGAAGCCCCCAGACGCTATATGTTAAAAAAAAATTCAAAGTTCAAGTGCATACAAGTAGATGAAATTCAAATTGTTTATCTCAAAGGCGCATAAGGAGGGAAAATGTAATACCTCTCTTAGGAAATTTCTTAGCCAGCCTTCTATACAAACCACCAGCTGCCTCAAGGGCTACTGCAATGGTCTTCTCACGAATACCATTCAAGGAAGCAAGCCTATTATTTACATCATTAACTAAAGTTTCGTACAAATTTGCCACATACATCAAGGGTAAAGCGAACCTTGGGTCGCCTTCATACTGGACCTCTCTCGTCTTCCTTTTATTTAGTTTATCTTGTCCAGACTGAACAGTATAGTCAGCCTCGGAATCAGCCACTTCAATCACATGATCATGAATGAAATGATCCACAATAATTTGTAGAAATCTTGCCCTTGCTGATTCAACAGGCGAAATATCTAGTTCAAAGTTGAACAATTCAAATTAGCAATCCCATACAAGGCACAATATTCTGTAGAAATTCGATTTGAAATCCAAATAAGAGTTCCATTTGTAAATCAATTTTACCATCAATTGTCAAGATATCATAGGAACCCCTTGCGGATCCATTGTTCTCAAGGCTAGTGCGATCTTCTTCAACTCCTACACCGTGAAGCGGTAAAGAAGTCCTATAGGAATCATGCATGAGGTCCTGAAAGAAAATATCACATAAATTTCATTAATTTGCATAAAGTTGATAAACAGCTTAGACAAACAAATTCATGACATCTATCAAGTCTCAGAGCCTCAAAATAAAATTAAAAAATCTTTTAAATTCACATATCCACCATCCCAATCCACTCATGTTGAGTTCTAAGCACAAGCACGAAACTTGGAATACAGTCATCTAAAATTTTCCTTCTTCATAAACAAATTATTTCAAACTCAAATTATAGTAAACTGGTTCAACCATTTCAGTTCTTTTATATCGCAGATGCCTCTACTTTCCTCAGCTTTCTCAGAAACCATTAAATTATATAAGAAAAAAAATACAAACTCAAGATGTCTATAAGGTAGTGTAACCGAAGAACAAAGAGAAGCTCACAACGGCATTGGAATCATCGTCGTTGTCCAAGCTGTCGTCAGTGACGGCGTCGCGATCGACGTCGCTGATGGCTTCGATGTCGGCGGGCCGAGCGTCGACAGTGTTGAGGTCATGCAAAGGGCTTCCGATGAAGGAATTCGTTGATCTAAGATTATAGTGCTGCACCGGAACCCTAGTCCCCATTCCTCTTTGACACTTTCTTTTGATGAGAAATTCGAATTCGAGCCCCAAGAATGAAGATTGGTTGCAGATATAAACCCCAGCTTGCCCCTTGGATCTTCTTCTCCTGTGAAGGACGGAGAGAGAGATTGAAGGGTTTGTCGATGTTTTGGTTTTGAAGAGGAAGGAGAAGTTCAACGGCTATACAGACTGAGGGGGGAGTGTTTGAGTAATCCAAGCCTGAAACCTGAGACCGTACCTGCGCTTTCGGATGCCAAAAGCGGATTTCCAAGCCTCACTCCGATCTCCACACCAGCTCCCAAGCCACCAGGTTCTACACTGCTTGCTTAGTTGCTTTGACTACTGTGGGAGTGTTAAGGGTAACATGAGTGCAACCTCACCTTTGTTAGCATGAGCTCTCCTCCTTATTACAATTCAAAGGGTATCAAATATTTTGCCCGGAAATGAAAATTATTAAAAATTAAAAATTATTAAAACAATTATGGTATAGGTTCCTTTTTTAAATTTATGGTACTTATTTTATTATCGAGATTTAGAGACTGTGCATTTAATAATGAATAATAATTTTATTATTTTTTTATAAGGCATGTTAACATTATCATCATATACACAGTTAAATGCATCAACTTTAAATTCTAATTATGAAATATATGCTATCTATTTTATTTAAAATTGATTGGATCCTTATCTCACTTTTAGTACATGTGTTTAATTATTGTTGAAACAAGATCGGAGAATAGACAAATTAATAAGAATTAGCTATAATTATCAAATCCGTAAACAATTCTCAAAATCAAGGGTGGGAAGGATTTGTGGATGAATTTTTTAAATTTTTATGTGTCATGGGCTACCTTTAAACCAGCAAGGCCCCATGATCCAATTTAATTTATGATTTTCCATTAGATCCAAGAGGCTAGTTAAGTAACCACGCGTAGCCATGTTCATATAGTGGTTACAACATACATTAGCAAAGTAGGCCACTCAAGGTTAGACTTAATCGGGTTGTGTGATGATAACCGCTAGTTTGTTCATATTAGGGCACTGGTGCATACCAAAAGTTTTTTTGAAAACGCACAAACCCTATTGAGAATGAGAAGGATCCTCTCCATTTCAAATGAAATGGAATTTGAAATGGAGGGGATCCATTTAGTTACTTTTAAGGAGCATTTTTGTCCAAAAATGTAAAATGACAAAATTTGTAATACCCTGATAAAAACAAACATTTTTATTAAACAAAATCCTTTCCATAAAGAGCATTTAACAAAGGCCTTCTATAAAGCTACTTAGACAAGGACCAAGACCCTTAGTGTTAACCTAATCACACTTTGAACCTTTAGAAAATAGAAGCCAAACACTAACTCTCAGGAGGCGGGCGTACGCTATTGTTTGTAGTGCTGACGTACATGGGGGGACCACTGGATGTACACGGGACGTACGCCATCAAGGCCGGACGTACGGTTAGTGGGCAGAGCATTAGTTTTCAAGGTTCGCACGTGCACGCTTTAGCCTAGCTATATTCTTAGGTTAAATAGGGTCTAGAATGACAGTATCTTGTATCCGTTATGACAGGACTTAGCTTTGTCGGAGAATTCGCTCAAATGTGCGAGGTAAGTAGACACTTACACCCTTTTTACTTAAAACGTGGGATATGTCAGTTGACTGACCACGAGTATGATATGAGTATGCCTACTTTATGTAATTACTTGGTAACTGTGCTATTAATTAACTGTTAAGATGCATCGTAAGACATGGTACGCTGGTACGTGCGGTATGAACAGCCATGGGCTTACTATATAGACTGCATATTATGGTCAAATGTGTGTGTTATATGAGGACTTTGGATCCATTGGCTTTGTGGCCACGGTGCAACCATTCCCAATGGTTCGGTCTAACGAGAATCAATAAGCATCATTAAAGGATCCATTGCTGGCTGATTGATCGTTGATTAGAAGGATTAAATGACTGATTGAAATCCCTATTTCAGACTTTTCCAATTCCATACCAATTGATTGGTTGATTGATATATCTATTGAAGACTATCCATAGGTGATTTCTTTTCTTGGAGGAGCTGCTAATTTAAGACGAAATCAGCCTTAATTTTAGGATTCTTTTATTTAGTTTTTTATTATTTTCCTTTAGTAATTTGTATTCCTATTTCAACCATGCATTATAAATAGGATGGACTCATTGTATTAAGGGACAGGACATGAAATGAAATGAAATATTTTAAAATGTGAGGTTTGCTCCATCTATTGGTTCTTCAAAGAACCTCTGAACTTATCAAGGATTCTTCCTTGTGGCGTTCAAATATTATACCTTCGGTTCATGATTCAATTATAATCATTGGGTCAAGGTTTTGTTACTTTATACTTTTGGTTCGCGTTTTATTTATAAACGTTGGGTCAAGGTTTTGTTATTTTATACCTTTGGTTCGCGTTTTATTTATAAACGTTGGGTCGAGGTTCGTAACTTTATACCTTTGGTTCGCGTTTCAATTATAAGCGTTGGGTCGGGGTTTTCTATCAAATCTGAATTTTAGCTTTCTTTGGTCTATATTCCAATATTGTTGTTGGGTCTCAACGGCATATCATTGAGGTTCGCATCACGGTCACTATAAGACAGACGTCATTAGTTAGTGTGGGCCACTCGAGGGCGGACTCGATCGTGCCACTAATGTTACGTACGGTATGTTGTGCAATGGTTGGGGCACTAGTATTGTACTGTAGGTCCGTCGGGACAACACCAACCATGTTGAGAAGGAGTAATATCTCTGGTAGACCATGTATGGGAGTTATGATTTATAATGCATTAGCCTTTTTCTGCATTAAAACAATTAGGTAATTAATTAGGGTTCGATCACTATAGGACTGACGTCGTTAGTTGGTGTGGGCCACTCGAGGTCGGACACTCGATTGTGCCACTAATGTTATGCACAGTATGTTATGCAATGGCTGGGGCACTAGCATTGTAATATAGGTCTCTCGGGACAGCACCAACCCTGCTGAAAATGAGTAATATCTCAGGTAGACCATGTATAGAAGTTATAACTTATAATGCATTAGCCTTTTTCTGCATTAAAACAATTAGGCAATTAATTAGGGTTCGGTCACTATAGGACGGACGTTGTTAGTTGGTGTGGGCCACTCGAGGTCGAACTTGATCGTGCCACTAATATTACGCACAGTATGTTGTGCAATGGTTAGGGCACTAGCATTGTACTATAGGTCCCTCGGGGTAGCACCAACCCTGCTGAGAATGAGTAATATCTCGAGTAAACCATGTATAGGAGTTATGACTTATAATGCATTAGCCTTTTTCTGCATAAAAACAATTAGGCAATTATCGCCGATTCTACACCATAAGCTTTGAAAACCCTAAAACCTATTAAATGGTGAATTAATTGAGGTAATGCACTCTTTTTGGTTATTACTCATATTGCACGTTTATTTTCATTAATTGAGCTCATGTCATACCTAAGTTGTAAGGTTTACTTACTAAGTCGTTAGACTTATGCAATTATTGTTCTCTAGGTAACCTGGTTTATTGCTATGGAAGTGGCAAGAGATGTTACTGCCTGACTGGTTAGGCTTTACTTATAATTACAAGTTTGTCTTTACTATTTAGCAGCTTCATGTTCTTACTTGATGAATTATAGTGACTTAGATTTATTCACCTTCCCTTGCATTTACTCTGACGTTTTCAGAAGGGTGATTTCCTGTTTAGTCACAAGTTTGCTTAAATGGGTAAATTGCCAGTGACTTCACCAAATTAGCCGAGGCTAATTTTGGGGGCGTTACAGTATGGTATCAGAGCATACGGTTTTGCCAACCGTAGCTGTAAATCTGAGAATAGGATATAGCGTCTAGGCTTGATCTTAAAGAACTGGAGCATAGGATAGGTTTAGTCCCCTTGTTTGTGGGTGCAGGCCACTGTAACGGCTTATTTGATTGTTTGACTTGAGATGAACGGGATTGCCTGTTCTGTGTTACAGGCACCTGATCCTGCTTCATACTCAAATGCGCGATGGTTGTAGACACCTACCGACTGTTCGCGAATGGCCAGCTGAGTTCAAACCATATTCACCCTGATACCAACCTCACTCTGGTAAACACAGGGTTTCAACCCAAGCTAACCAAGAGCTGAAGCCTTTGCCTGTCCCTAAGCCAATTGAAGGAAAGGAGGCACGCACAGGGACTAAGAAGAAACCAGCCATACCTAAGTACCGCTGTATCTCAGCGATACGAGATTTCCCACCTATCCTTGGGAGGTTTAACCCTCATCTCAGTGACGAAAGGAAGCGAGCGATGCATGCTCATCTGACTCAGATTTTGGATGAATACGCCCAAATGGAACTAGAGGAAATCCAACTGCTGAAGGTGGGAGCATTACCAGAAGGATCTGATCGTCAAAGGACTGCGTTTCTCTCCAGCATCAACAAGGACTACGAGACACTGGTTAAGGATGAGGAAGACCCGTCTGAGGACTCATCCAAGGAATGATAGGTCTTGGGGTAGTAATCCTTTGATGTTAGATAGATAGGTTTTCCCTCACCCTTAGCAGTGGTGAGTTTTGTGTTTAGGCATCTGGGGTTAACTGTAAAGCACAAAGGAATTTTCACTGTACCCCGAATTTCAGAAATAAAATCATTTTGAGCTACCTCGCTTATTCTTAACTATTCTTTTTTGAGCCTTGCAAAATTTCTAAAAGCTTTCAAAAAAAAACACAAAAGGTTTTAGGGTTAAGTGGATGTTTGCGCCCGAGCTCGGACGTACGCCTTAACCAGCGTATTCTCTTTAAAATGGCCGAATGTACCCTAAACACTATTCACTCTATTTTTTACTATTTTATCTCAAACCAAACACCCTCAACGTGGATTTTGGCCAAGTCTCTGTGGTTTCAAATGATTTTCAAGCCCACATTTCGGATTAAAACTGTGACGACCTCGATGGGCAAATCAATTAACTAGTAATTGATCTCACGGTGTGCCATCCCAGCCTTGTCCCTCCAAGACAAGACCTTCGGGAATTCACTTTTCTCGTCGTAACAAGAAAACTGCAGCGGAAGACTTTACTAAGGCTACAGGATTTAAAGATAGTAAATGAAACATCACACAGCAAATATCAAAGATAAAGTACTAAGTTACCATAATATCATAAATAGTCATCAAATGTACTAGTCATCGGACCATCATCAGGAAAATAGTACAACCTAGAATAACAAAACATCAACATAGTTCACAAAAAATCAACAGATCAAAGCCTAGACTTAAGCTCAAGAAGAGCTAATGAGATCAAAATCTCTATCATATCATCACGAGCAGATCCTCCATCTTCCCACATCGTCCTAAGCCAAACGGAATTCAAGTCCTCAAAGATCACCCGTGTCAAGTCCTGGCGATCACCCAAGTAATCTCCAACGGCATCTTCGTCTAGTGCAGCTAAACGGCGCAATTATTCGTAATGATGGGGGAAAGACATAAATAAAAAGGGTAAGTCTAAGACTTAGTGATTTTTAACACAGATAATACCCATGCCAATTTAGTAATGAACTTGGATATTTAATAAGTAAAAGCAGTTCCATCATGACAACTTGCATTATATGTGATATATATATAATAGATGATATATGCATATAATGTAAATAACAGGCATAGTTCAATATATGGTCTACCCGAGATATTACTCCTTCTCAGCAAGGTTGGTGCTATCCCGATGGACCTATAATATAATGCCAGTACCCCAGTCATTGCACAACATACCGTACGTAACGGTGTACCATGTCATACGATGCGAATTATCTTGTCTCTA
Source organism: Carpinus fangiana (assembly GCA_006937295.1). Classification (NCBI taxonomy): domain Eukaryota; kingdom Viridiplantae; phylum Streptophyta; class Magnoliopsida; order Fagales; family Betulaceae; genus Carpinus; species Carpinus fangiana. The sequence goes on from CM017326.1 coordinate 18,286,703, forward strand.
TTTTACATGCATGTTATTTTACAAGTCTCATTTGCTTAACATGTTCAGCACAACGTTTTTCTCAAAATGCTAGAGTTCATGTGCAATAAGTATAATTGTGAGAGTTGTAAAATATGCATGTTTTCTCGATACACAAAATAGATGTGTAGTGCATGGAAAATAACAATGAGTATTATGTGGGTTAAAACTCACCTGGATCGATAAGTGTCTCCGAATACTCTAAAAGATCCGGGTTCTCCAAATCTGTAGAAAATCTTCTATTAGTCCCAATTCCACTAAAACGACTCTAAAGTAAGGAAAACAAAAGCTATGGGACGGCTGTCGAAAATAGGGTTTCCCTATCACACATTGACCATACGTGTGGGCTCAGGGCCGTACGTCCATCGTATTATGATGGGCCGTACGCCCAGTCACTATACTATACGTCCGCTTTGAGGATTTTCAGAGAGAACCTCATTTTCTCTCCACTGTCTGCCTATTCTTCGACTCCTAGGGCTACTAGAAACACCCTAAAGCCTTCTAGCCTAGTTTACAACCTCTATGCAACGTAACAACGCTAAGCTAACAAAATACTAACCCAAACAAGGTTTAAAACGAATCTAAGCTAACAACTACAATTAAACAGAAATCGAGCAGCACAATGACGTATTTAAAAAGCTAAGGATCGAACGTTACCTCCTTCAAACAAAACCGCAAGAGTTTCGCCTCACAAACATTCCAAAACACACAAAGACCTCACACACGCTCACAAAACACACTCAAAACACTTTGGGAACACTCTGGCAGCCTGGGGGCATCCGTAACTTATGCAAAACACGATGTGGGTAGGGGGTATCTATAGGCCCAAAAAGCAGCAGCGAACATCTGGCCAAAGGGCATACGTTCGGTGGTTCTTGCCCAATGGTCCAAAGGCTGCCTTGTATGTCTAGGTATTAACCAGAGGGTATTCAAAAAGTAGCATACGTCTGGTAGTCCCACGTTCGTCCGCCTGTATGATTTGCAGAGTGTACGTTCGGTGGTCCCCCTTCGTACATCCGCATTATAGACAGTAGCGTATGTCCGCTAGACCTAGCGTACGTCCACAATTCAGTCCAAATTGCCCCTCTAGTGTCCTTAGTGACCCAAAGCCCAAATTAACTCCCTCAACTAAGCTACTTACGCCTAGTTAATAATATGGGTCACTACAAAAACCGAGGTATGCGATTTTCCAAGCTTTTTCCCAAATTTTCGCAACTTAGGGTTTGAGCTTTAAATCTTGTTTTCTTTTGCATTTCATGCACTTAGATGGCTTGGTTGTGAACTAGGATCACATTTTAGGATGTATAGGGTTGCATTCTTGTATTTAAACTGATTGGATTGAAGTTTTTTTTGGATTTGGGGGTTTGGCTCTAAAAATCTGAAACCCTTGAATCTCTCCAATTCTCTCATGCAATTGATGCATGGATTGGCACCCAATTTCTTCTATGACGACTTAGGAACAAAACTCATACCACCCACTGCCCAAAATTGATTGATTTTAAAAAGCCCAAACCCTAGTCATTGAATTTAGGAGTTTTTGCCTAAATTCAGATTTTGTTGATTTTATGGCTTATTTTGGGTCATTTGGACCAATTGAAACCCAATAATTGTAATTGGGACCCCAAACTATGATTTTGACACTCGATCCGAAATTCCGCCCAATTTTGTAAAATTACCAAAATACCCCTCACCCCCAAAGATAGGATTTTCACCCTAATTTGACCCCGTAGAGCGGAAATTCAAACCTACTTAAATTTTTGGAGTATAAATATTTTTCTCAAGGGACTCAACTTGTTAACCCGGCCCTTGGAGATCTCGTCCAAGTCGCACAATTACCTTAATGCCCTTCTTTTCTAAGAATGGGCATTTTCGTCTTTTACCACTTAACCTAATCAAATGGGTCCTAATTGATCACCATGGGATCCAATACCACCTAGTTAATCGTAATCCTCATTATTTCCGATCACCTCAAATTACCAAAATGCACTTCCTTTCCTAGAAGGGGCAATTTTGACTTTTAAGGCCTTCTAATACACCTTAAACCAGTGCTAGGCACTTTAAAACTATCTAACTAACAGAAATCTCGGACATCTTGGTGTTCCTAAAATGCCCTAACTTGAGTAATTCTATTTCGGTATCAACCTTCTAGGATATCAAGCCCTTGAAGCTAAAATCCCTAACCGAACCATCCGATAAGTGCTTAGGTACTCTTTGTCAGACATTAATTCTTAGCATCGGTCATGAGTTCAAGCGCCCTAATTCCTTCAAGCACTATTTGAACCACCTAATCCTACCCAACCGATAATTTGGAAATCCTTATTTACCTTTTGAGTTTTCCATACATCTCATAGTAGCATGTAGGGACAGGACGGTTTGCATGGGTTTTGCATGTCATTCTGCGATCGTTTGCAGCTCCAGAGTACTCTGCTTCTAGTCCTCCGCTGCAGCTCTGGTCTGGGAGCGTTTCGTCATCCTCCGAGGTGGTTCCACTTCAACATCTCTCCCCTTCTTCCTCCTGTATTCCCAAGCATCTCGGTCAACATCAGACGCCCTCATCAGATGGGAGACCGAGGGTGAAAGCAGCTTCCAGATCCCCGAGTTCAATAATGAGGTCTGATGCGTAGTGATGAGCCGTGTACTCCTGGTGTTGAGCCTCACGCTGATCACCATGGATAGGGCTCGATGCCTCTACGCTCTCTTGATCGAGGCCACCATCGATTATGGCTCCATAGTCACAGTCACCATGATGTATGTTCAGCACACAGATTCATGTACCGCGCTACCTTATGGAGCATTGGTCACCCGGATCATTCAGCATGCTAGAATGGCTATCGACGGCATAATTGAGCTAGCGCCTGCGAAGGGACCTATTACTGCACGGTACCTCAACGCTAACAATGCTCACCTTCGAGATGCTGCACTGGCACAAGGCCTCGACAGAGGAGGACAACGAGAGTAGATGGAGCATCCACCTTTGCTAGCCAGGAGGAGCGGCTAGACAGGATAAAGGCTACGCTCCAAACATATGGGCAGGCAATGCAGAGCCTCACGCAAACCATTTAGGAGCTGCGAGATCACTTGATGAGGCCCATCGATGTCGGGACTACGGCATCTACAGTTCCAATTTCAGCCGAGGCAGAGGGAGCCCTAGTGCGAGAGGGAGCCCTGGAGGGAGAGCAAGCCCGAGTACGTGAGGGTTATTGGGATGAGCTTCCTATGAGCTGAATTCGAGGAGGTGATCCTGCTCTTAGCTGTTATTGCTTTGATGTGCTTATCTTTTAGGATGTTGTTGTATATGTTTGTTCCTTTTCTTGTTTCAGTTAAGTCCACCATGGGTGGTGGCAATTTTGGGATGTATCTTTCTATAGCTTAAGTCCACCATTTTTGGGGTGGCAATTTTGTCTTGTGTATATTTACGACTGTTTACATTTGCTAGTATGGTGTGATGCAAAGCTTGTTCACCTGTTTTACTCTTTCTTTCAAAATTGCAAAATTACTTAGTGCGTTTTCTGTCATTTTCAAATTGCAAGCCTTTTTAACATGATTGGTGACATCTTCTCCTTTTCTAAACTTTGGATTGTAAAACTTTTTTCAAGAACGGATGTTTTATCTTTGGTTTTGAAAACTCTAAATTTTGAGGACGAAATTTCTATAAGGAGGGGAGAGTGTAATACCCCGATAAAAACAAACCTTTTTATTAAACAAAATCCTTTCCATAAAGAGCGTTTAACAAAGGCCTTCTATAAAGCTGCTTAGACAAGGCCTAAGACCCTTAGCGTTAACCTGATCACACTTTGAACCTTTAGAAAATAGAAGCCAAACACTAACCCTCAGGAGGTAGACGTACGCTAGGTCTAGCGGATGTACGCTGTTGTCTGTAGTGTGAACGTGCCTGGGGACATATGTGGGACCACCGGACGTACGCTACTTTTGAAATACCCTTTGGGTAATGCTTGCATGTATGAGACATCCTTTGGACCACTATGCAAGAACCACTGGACGAATGCTAGGGTTGCCGGATGTTCGCTGGTCTGACAGAGAATTGGTGGCAGACTTTCCCTATAAATACCCACCCCCACCTCTCATTTTTCACGCCCATTTCCACCCTCTGGTGTGCCCCTAGGCTGCCAGAACCCCTTTCTATGTTTTGAGAGAGAATTTAGTGAGAAAGAGTGCTTCCAAGAGGTTTCCAAGGAGGGGAGGCCATGTCCATGCTCAACTTCAGGCTAATTCTTGTTTCCCTTGTATTTAACACTGTTGTAGCCTTTGGTTTATGCCTTATTGAGTTTTCCCAAAATGTTCATCAAGTTTCTTCAAGAAATGATAATGTTTTCAAAAGACTTTTTCAAAGTTTCATTGTGTTGTGATTTCGTATGTTGCATGTCCTCTTTTATTAGTTTAGAGGAGGTTTAGAGGTTTAGAAGTGCTATAGGAACCATGTACTGTTCGAATCTTAAAATGGTGTGCTTAACACACTGAGCGGACGTACGCCATCGGGGCCGGATGTGTGGTCAATGGGCAGAGCACTAGTTTTCAAGCTTCGCACGTACACGATTTAGCCTAGCTCAATTCTTAGGTTAAATAGGGTCTAGAATGACGGTGTCTTATATCCGTTATGACAAGACTTAGTTTCGTCTGAGGATTCGCTCGAATGTGCGAGGTAAGTAGACACTTACACCATTTTTTACTTAAAGCGTGGGATACGTCAATTGACTGACCACGAGTATGATATGAGCATGCCTACTTTTTGTAATTACTTGGTAACTGTGCTATTAATTAACTGCTAAGATGCATCGTAAGACATGGTACGCCGGTACGTGAGGTATGAACGGCCATGGGCTTACTATATAGACTGCATATTATGGTCAAATGTGTATGTTATATGAGGGCTTTGGATCCATTGGTTTCGTGACCACGGTGCAACCATTCTCAATGGTTCGGTCACTATAGGACGGACGTCGTTAGTTGGTGTGGGCCACTCGAGGTCGGACTCGATCGTGCCACTAATGTTACGTACGGTATGTTGTGGATTATACTATAGGTTGCTCGGGACAGCACCAACCCTACTGATAAGGAGTAATATCTCGGGTAGACCATGTGATGCAGCGTGACTTAGTAGGCTGCAGCGAAAAACAACAAATACGCAGCGGATAACTAATTCTAGATCTTGAGACTATCAATGATCTAAGAACTCTTCTTGAAAATCTAGATACTCTCTAGCATTTTGAAGGAAAAAGAGGAATAAACTCAACTCTGAGTATTCTCATATGTGGGCTTCTTCTCATCTTCCCAATATGGGACCGGGGTGTTATAATGTCCCTCCAGGACACGATCTCTAGGAAATCACATTCCTCGTCGTAACGAGAAAACTGCAGTGGAAAACTTTACCAAGACTATGGGATTAAGAGACAATAAATGAAACATAACACAACAATACTAGAGATAATGTACTACGCCATCATAATATCATAATAGTCACCAAATGTACTGGTCATCAGACCATCATCAGGGAAACAGCTATAACCCAGAATAACAAAATGTCACATAGTACACAAAAGATCAACAGATCAAAGCCTAGACTTAAGCTTGAGCAAAGCTAGTGAAATCAAAATCTCTATCATGCCTGCACGAGCAGATCCTCCAGTCTCCCACATCGAACGCAACCAGATAGGGTCCATGTCTTCAAAGATCACACGGATCAAGTCCTGAGCTAGCACCCAAGTCTGCTCCGACGGCATCCTCTTTTAAAGCGGCAAAATCGTATAACAATCGTAATAGGAGATGAAACATAAAGGAAAAGGGTAAGTCTAAGACTTAGTGATTTTTAACGCAGATAATACCCATGCCAGTTTAGTAATGAACTCAGATGTTTAATAAACAAAAGTAATTCCATCATGACAGCTTATTTTATACATGATATATATAATAGATGGTATATGCATATAATGTAAATCGTCATAGTTCAACAGTATGGTCTACCCGAGATATTACCCATTCTCAGTAGGGTTGATGCTGTCCCAAGGGACCTATAATACAGTGATAGTACCACATCCATTGCATAATATACCATACGTAACATTAGTGGCACAGTCGAGTCCGGCCTCAAGTGGCCCACACAAACTATTGACGTTCATCCTATAGTGACCGAACCATTGGAAATGGTTGCACCAGGGTCATGAAACCAATGGATCCAAAGCCCCGTATAACATATACATTTGACCATAAAGCTAACGTGTATAGTAAGCTCATGGCCAATACTACCGCACGTACCGGTGTACCATGTCATATGATGCAAATTATCTTGTTTATGTTTTACATGCATGTCATTTTACAAGTCTCACTTGGTTAACATATTTAGCACAACGTTTTTCTTAAAATGACAAAGTTCATGTGCAATAAGTATAAACTATGAGAGTTGTAAAATATGCATGTTTTCTTGATATACAAAATAGATGTGCAATGCATGAAAAATAGCAATGAGCATTATGTGAGTTAAAACTCACCTGGATCGAAAAGCGTCTCTGAATACTCCGAAAGATCCAGGTTCTCCAAATCTATGAAAAACCTTCTATTAGTCCTAATTCCACTAAAACGACTCTAAAGTAAGGAAAACAAGAGCTATGAGATGGTTGGTGAAAATAGGGTTTCCCTGTCACACACTGACCATACGTCCGGGCTCGGGGCCGTACGTCAGATCACGATACCGTACGTCCGCTATGTGGGTCCACAGGGAAAACCTTACTTTCTCTCAACTGTCTGCCTATTCTCCGACTCCTAAGGCTACTAGAAACACTTTAAAGCCTTCTAGTCTAGTTTAAAACCTCCATGTAATGTAACAACGCTAAGTTATCAAAAACGCTAACCCAAACGAGATTCAAAGCGTAACTAAGCTAGCAACTACAACTAACATAAAACGAGCAGCATAACGACGTATTTACAAAGCTAAGGGTCGAATGTTACCTCCTTGAAATAAAACCGCAAGAGCTCCGCTTCACGAATGTTCCGAATCACCCAAACGCCTCACACACACTCACGAAACACTTTGGAAACTCACACCGGCAACCTAGGGGCGTCTGAAAAACTTGTGAAGAATGAAGAGGGGTAGGGGTATTTATAGGAGAGGGCTGCCAACAACTCCCCTAGCAAAGTAGTCGACGTCCGGCCAAAGGGGTGTATGTCCGGTGGTTCTTGCCCAACGGTCCAAAGGCTACCTCTTACATCTAAGTATTAGCTAGAGGATATTCCAAAAAGTAGCGTATGTCTGGTGGTCCCACGTACGTCCACCTGTACGGTTTGCAGAGCGTACGTTCGGTGGTCCCCACTGTACGTCCGCACTATAGACAGCAGTGTACGTCTGCCTAAAAGTTCAAATTGCCCCTCTAGTGTCCTTAGTAACCAAAAGTCCAAATTAACTCCTCCAACTAAGCTACTTACGCCTAGTTAATAATTTGGGTCACTACAATATGGAGTTGAGCTATGACGATATTATCATAATTATCATGTATCCATATATCTATGCTACGTTTGATATTCTTTTCGTTTTTTTTTTTTTTTTTTGTTGAAGATACGTTTGATATTCTTTTACTGATATCAACTGTCTTGCACTATGTTACGTTTTAATATGAAATAAACCTTTTGCAAATCATGAATTCACAAATTATATAACTGTCTTCATATAGTTTTACCTCACTAGGTGGTGGACTTACACTTGATCTCCTTTCCACCTGTGTAACACAATTGTGTTTCCCACATAGCTAGCATCTAGATGGCAATGCCATGTAGACAATTTGTACTTGTGAAGAATATAGTAAGGATCTTCGTTGAGGTTTTAGATGCTGAGTGGCTACCAGACATGTGGGAGCATAGTGACGAGGATGCTCAACCTCGAGTTGGTTGATATGATTTATCTTATTTATATAGTTAAGACTAGATATTGATTATGATGTTTTGATACTTTTTTCCATTTGGAGTTTCTTTCTAGTGTGATGCTTTGAGGATATTTGAAATTGTAACGTTTTGACTTAGTTTAATTATTTTGAAGATTTAGTTCTTGCTCTGGATAATAATTGAATAATAGATTTATTTAGATGTGCTATCTTAATTTAAGTTGAGAATTCTTCCAATATGATTAATTAGATCTCCTATGACTTATTTACTTAGTGAATGAGTCTTGGGATTTATTTACCGAGGTAACTATAGGTTGGTTAACTTAGCAAGGGCATTACAATAATATTAATTCAAAAATTAACAGTAAAAAATAAATAAAAGAATGCAAGAGATAAAAATTAGAGTAAGAAAGATCTCACAATACTGTAGAATCACGCAAGAACGTTGTTCTTTTAAAGATTGATTTCATGCTTCCCAGAGCATTCAACTCGGTGCAATTGGGTCTTTTGACTCATATAACCTTCCAGGATTAGACTATAATATCTACTAGATGCATGTCGGGTTCGGGTCATGTCAAATCATGTGTATAAGATTATATAGGTTAATCTATTTTGCCCCATTTAATTAAATTGGTCAAACCCTTTAACCCTAACCCTCTAATTTTGTATTAGGATTGTGTCGAGTTCGCGGATCATGTCAAAAATTGTCTAGCATTATCTAGCGTGTTAGGTTCGAATCCTGTCGAAGCATAGGTATAAAACTATATATGTTAACCATAACCAGAACAGTTTAGTTAAATGGGTTAGCACTTTCAACTCTTTGCAATCATCCCCTAAACTTTAGAAGAAGTATAGGTAAAAATTATTTAATTCTTAAATAATTAAAAATTCTATAAAAAAAAAAATGGAACCCAGGGCTTGGTTATGGGTCAACAGTAGGTTAGCCTAGCAGCAAATGTTTTAATTTTTAAATAATGGTATTTTGGATATCTTGATCATCAAAAACTTGATATTGTTCAATGAATAAAAAAATAAAAATTGTTTGTAGCACACACTATGATTCAAACCCTTGCCATTGGTTTTAGAACCAATCCATTGGGCTATTACTTTACTATGTAAACTTTATGCCATTAATCTTTTATTACTATTCTGTAATAAATGGTATTGGCTGAGAACTATTTAAATATGCCTATGTTAATAATGTTTGAATGCATGTTATAATCTATGTAATTTCTTTATGGGAATTCAGGCATAACCTCATTATCTTAATATGATTGCTCATAATTTTTTTTCCATAATGAGAAATAAATTTGTTGCCCAGAATTGCATACACTATTTGATGGATATAGTGGGAGTATAATTGAATGGAGGTTTTTTTTTTTTTTTTTTTTTAAATAAAATAAAATAAAAAAATTCCTCCCATACACAATTTGCGCGTTACATAAATGAGTAATGTTACATATACTCTTATTCTTTCAGTCTCACTTTCACACACATTTAGGTAGCTCTCACTCTCACAATTGGATCAAAATTTAATAATAATATATCACAAATTTAATTGTGAGAGTAGGAGCCACCTAAGGATGTATGAGAATAGGAGTTGAAGAGTGAGAATATGTGTCACAACATTACTCTGAATGAATTAGAGACTAATAGAAACCAATCAACTGACATCCAATAGTGGTTGGTGGCTTGACATTGGGGCTACTATCCATATCTCGAAGAATAAAAGTACTAATAAGGTAATTGATAATGGGACTAAGGTGAAAATGAGTAACAAAATTTGAACCAATGTGTTACGTGAATGCGTAACGATGATAGAATTTAGATTTTGAGGAAACCTAAACTTTATATTCTAAAAGAACCTAAACCTTTTAGATTTTGAGGAAACTTAAAACTATTTTTCAAACACAAAGTTTGGGATTAATTCTGCTTACTTAGTTATTTATGATCATCCTTTAAATATGAACATTACAACGACTTAGACTTAGAAAAGAACTCCTACAATCCTACTCACTTGGAGATAAACTCCTCCGAAGACATAATAGAAACATACTACTAAATGACTTTTGCACCATAGTGCTACAAATAATTAAAAGATTGACTTAAATAGATAACTATAAATATTATTATTTAATAGAATTCTATTATAATACTTTTAACTTATCTCCATATTACTTCTTTCGAAAAAAAAGGAACAGTTGTGCTCAAATTCATCTTTCAAATGATTAGCATCAAGTTATCATGGCCAAGATCTGGCAAATATATTAGTTGAAGTAATTTTTTTAAAACTCTGTTTTTTATGGTTGTAGGCAGTATGCAGGGCCGGCTCAAGCCTAGGCAAGTTAGGCCCTTGCCTAGGGCCCCCAATTTAATAAGGCCCAAAAAAAAAATTGTTTGGGCCAAAAAAAAAAAATTTATTTTGGACTAAAATAAAATTTAAGGCCCAAAAAAAGTTCTCATCAAAATTTAAGGCCTCAATTTAAAAAGGCCCAATCAATAAGCCCATTATAAATTCTAAAAATAATTCAAGAAAAAAACTATAAAAAAAAAAAACCCGACAAAGCCTTAATTACACACCTCAACCCTTTTTTACATACTATGAGCCATCAACACACGCCAACTGCCTAGTGCAGCAGTGCCTACATGCCACCAACAATACATGCTCTTCCTGACATGTGTTTTTGGTGAGAAAAAATTTTCATCATTACAAATAAAATATTATTTATTTATTTTTCTCTATTACGTCATTAACATGCTCTTTCTAGCATTTCTGCATTTTTTTGTGAGAAATTCTCATCATTACAAATAAAATATTATTGATTTATTTCCTATTTTATTATCTAGGGATAGGCAACAGCCAAAAACATAGACTCCATAGTGTATAAAATTGATGGCTACCATTGGCATTTTAAATACCACAGTGTCTCTCTATCTACCACTCTGCCTCTCCTCTTTGCTCGCCCTTTTATGAGTTTCTATTCTTTGCCTATCTCATCTGCTAAGTGCTAATTTTCTCTTCCTCTCCAAGTCTCCTGTCCTGTCTCCAAGAACTGCTTCATAATTCCTTTGCCAAATCAGGTTTTATTATTCTATTTTTGTGATTTATTTTATTACAGTCATAATTTTTTTTTTTTAATAAATTGTGTTTGTTTAATTTGTTAGTATTTTTAATTAAACATGTCTAATAGAAAATATGTATCTGGATATGAAAAACTTTTCTTTTAAAAAAAAAAAGGAAAAAAAAAGAGAGAGAAAAGTAGACAAATTGATTGAATCTCAAAGAGAAGCTCTAAATAAATTTGTTATTAGAAATAAACAAAATACTGAGGATAATTTAGGTGAAAAACTCATAAATGAACAAAAAATTCATCAAAAAGAAGATACAATACTATAGATTTTCCTAAAGATGAAAACTCTAGGCATTTTTCTAGTACATATTATATACGAAAATTATCAAATGGGGAGCAACATAGTAGAAAATAGCTAGTCTATTCAAAAGATGTAGATAGAGTATTTTGTTTTTGTTGTGAGTTGTTTAATTCAAAACCTAATAGAATGCAACTAGCTAATGAAGGGACTAATGATTGAAAAAATCTTAGTGCTAAACTAAAAAGTCATGAAACAACCAATGAACATATTACTAACATGAATGACTGGAATGATTTAGAAATGAGATTGTTAAAAAATAAAACAATTGATAAAAATGTCAAACAACAAATTAACAAAGAGAAAGATCATTGGAAAAGAGTATTGTTGAGAATTATTGCTGTAATAAAGAATCTTGGTAAGAATAATTTGGCATTTAGAGGACAAAATGAAAAGATTACCAAGAAAATAATGGAAATTTTTTAAGTCTAATTGAAATGATTGCAGAATTTGACCTAGTAATGCAAGAGCATATTCGTCGTATTAAAGATGGGAAAATTCATAGTCATTATCTTGGACATAATATACAAAATGAATTGATGCATTTGTTAGCAACAAAAGTAAAATGGAGTATTATTGAAAAAGTTAGAGAAGCAAAATATTTTTCAATTATACTTTATTGTACCCCAGATACAAGTCATCAAGAACAAATGTCTCTCATTCTAAGATGTGTTAATATTTCAGAAAATCCAATAAAAGTAGAAGAGCATTTTGTAGAATTAATAACAGTAAATGATACTACTGAAAAAAAGGTCTTTTTATTGAAATGATTGGGTTAATCAAAAAACTTGAACTTAACCTTAGTGATATACGAGAACAAGGCTATGATAATGGATCCAATATGAAGGAAAAAGAATGAGGGGTGCAAAAAAGACTACTAGATATAAATCCTAAAACATTTTACAGACCTTGTAGTTGTCATAGTTTTAATCTTGTACTATGTGATATTGCTAATTCATGTCCTAAAGCTATATCTTTTTTTGGAATTGTACAACATATATATCCTTTGTTTTCATCATCTACAAAACGATGGAAAATATTACTAGATAATGTGTCAAGTTTAACTCTTAAGCCATTATCACAAGGGAATTTATATTAGATAGGCATGGGTCGGCAGCCTAAAATTATTAAATGCTTAAGTTTTTTTCTTTGACAAAACACTCCTTGGGTAAGTCAAATCCTACCATAAAATCTGTGCCTTCTATTTTGCTAACTTCAGTTAGCTGCCGTCAATTTAGGTGAAACGCACCATTTTTTGCAGGTTCCACGTCAGACTTTTTGGAATGCCCACCTGTCCACACATAGACTTGCTGGACTAAAACGCACCGTTTTGGACCCCAGCCAAAACGGTGCATTTCAACTGGGTTTAAGGGGCAATATGATTGGTCGAGACTTAGGGCCCTACTTCAAAATTCCGCCCCCCACATGCTCGGTCCCCCACCCCGCGATAGCGACTGCTCTCCCCCACCGGCGCGCCGAGAAACCACCCACCCATCAGCACAGCTGGAAAACCCCCCACCCATCGATGCACCGAGAAAACACCCACCCACGCACCAGCACATCTCGAAAATCCACCGACCCGATTCGTCGGCGAAGCACGAAAAAGGCGAGAGTGATGGAGCTCCTTCCACCGGCGCACCCAGAACTGACCCACCGGCGGTCTCCGTCAGATTTTTCGGCCTAACCCACTGGCACAGGTAAGAAACCCGAGATTGGGGCTAGGGCTTCGTTGTGGAATTTTTTTAGGGTTTTTTTTTTCTTTGAATTTTTTTGTGTGGGTTTTGTTGGTTGAAAGGAATGGATGTATTTTTGTGATGCCTTGCATTTTTCTGTAGTTTTATGCGGTAATTTGGCCGAAAGTATTCAAGATCAAAATGTTTTTTCTACTTTTCCTACTTTTTGCTATATTAGTGCCTGTTGTGTTGGAATGTTCAACTGAAAGTTAGTTTATTGATAGGGATTGACAGGGGGTTGTTGACTGTAGTTGTTTAGTAGTCCATGCATTTCTTGGTCATTGCCCTGGAATGAGAAAAAAATCTGATGTGGTGCTTTATTAAAGTATAGTGGCAGACCGTGTGTTTGTCTTCTTTTGCCAAATTTGTCTTCTTTTGCCAATTGGTTGTTGGTAGTAGGGAGAGTTGGGGGTAATTATGGTGGATAGGGATGGTAGTTTGGTACTTACCAATACATGAAAATTGTCCACTATTATCCATTGGTTTCAATGTACATTCTCAAACACGTGCAAACTTGCATGTTGCATGCAGCTNTTTTTTTTTTTTTTTTTTTTTTTTTTTTCTATTATGTAGTATTTATTTATTTGATAATATTTTGTTGTTGTTTTATACTTACATATAAATGGCGTGTATCAATATAACAATCCATCACGGAGGGATAGTGCGCCATAACTCATTTACATATATTGGTGGTGACATACAACAAGTCAACGGATATGATGTTGACTACATAAGCTTATGGGAAATTAAAGAGCTGGTTCGTGATTTAAGGTATGTCAACTACATTAAATGCTGGTACAACATTAGTGACCACCATCAGCATGTGATACTTTTAAACAGTGATGCAGACGTGGTAAACTTTATAAATGTTGCGAAGGATTACAAATATGCGCAAGTTCACCTATATGTTGAGCATATGGTGGATCATGCTGTAGTGGTTGAGGAGCGTTTCCTTCTTGAAGCAAACGCTCAAGATGGACATGTAGACAGAGATGTTTAGATAGAGATGTTGATGGGGATGGACATTGATGCGAACCTCAATGATATGCTGTTGAAACCCAACGAACAATATTGGAATATAGACCCAAGAAAGCTAAAATTCAGATTTGATAAGAAACCCCGACCCAACGTTTATAATTGAAACGCGAACCAAAGGTATAAAGTTACAAACCTTGACCCAACGTTTGTAAATAAAACGCGAACCAAAGGTACAAAGTAACAAAACCTCGATCTAACGTTTATAAATAAAACGCGAACCAAAGGTATAAAGTAGCAAAACCCCGACCCAATGATTATAAGTAAATCATGAACCGAAGGTATAAAGTTTGAACGCCACAAGGAAGAATCCTTGATAAGTTCAGAGGTTCTTCGAAGAACCAATAGAAGAAGCAAAACCTCACATTTTTAATCTTTTCATTTCATTTCATGTCGTTTTGTGTCCCTCAATACAATGAGTCCATGCTATTTATAATGCATGGTTGAAATAGGAATACAAATTACTAAAGGAAAATAATAAAAAACTAAATAAAAGAATCCTAAAATTAAGGCTGATTTCGTCTTAAATTAGCAGCTCCTCCAAGAAAAGAAATCACCTATGGAATGTCTTCAATAGATATATCAATCAGCCAATCAATTGGTATGGAATTGGAAAGGTCTGAAATAGGGATGCCAATCAGTCATTTAATCCTTCTAATCAACCACCAATTAGCCAGCAATGGATCTTTTAATGATGCTTATTGATTCTCATCATTTTCACTCTCTTCAAAAGGATTCGTCCTCGAATCATCGCCTACATCAAAAGGAAAAGGACACTAGAAAATAACTGCTTTTTTTTTTTTTTTTTTGTGACGTCTCTCTCTCTTTTTTTTTTCTTTTTTTTTTGACGTCTTTTTTTTTTTGGAACTTGGTACACAATACAAAACAAAGACAAGGAATAAAGAACACAAAAGAAACAAGATAAGATGATAACAAGAAACAAAAAGTAAAATGATAGTAAACCTAATTTTAGAGCCTAGGCTCTGATACCAAATGATGCAAACCTCAATGATATGCCGTTGAGACCCAACGAACAATATTGAAATATAGACCCAAGAAAACTAAAATTCAGATTTGATAGAAAACCCCGACCCAACGTTTATAATTGAAACGCGAACCAAAGGTATAAAGTTACAAACCTGGACCCAATGTTTGTAAATAAAACGCGAACCAAAGGTAAGTAACAAAACCTCGACCTAACGTTTATAAATAAAACGCGAACCAAAGGTATAAAGTAGCAAAACCCCGACCCAATGATTATAAGTAAATCATGAACCGAAGGTATAAAGTTTGAACGCCACAAGGAAGAATCCTTGATAAGTTCAGAGGTTCTTCGAAGAACTAATAGAAGAAGCAAAACCTCACATTTTTAATCTTTTCATTTCATTTCATGTCGCTTTGTGTCCCTCAATACAATGAGTCCATGCTATTTATAATGCATGGTTGAAATGGGAATACAAATTACTAAAGGAAAATAATAAAAAACTAAATAAAAGAATCCTAAAATTAAGGCTGATTTCGTCTTAAATTAGCAGCTCCTCCAAGAAAAGAAATCACCTATGGAATGTCTTCAATAGATATATCAATCAGCCAATCAATTGGTATGGAATTGGAAAGGTCTGAAATAGGGATGCCAATCAGTCATTTAATCCTTCTAATCAACCATCAATTAGCCAGCAATGGATCTTTTAATGATGCTTATTGATTCTCATCAGACATGGACATGGAGATGGAGGTGGAGGTGGAGATGGAGAAGGAGAGAGGGGTGGTAGTGTGGATGAATTACCTAGGGTTGATACGCCTATGTCAAGAAATCAAAAATTCATGCCAAGGGTCAAAGTTAGGGCTAGCAGTATTGTTACACCCTCAAAGAAAAGGACATCCACTGAATCTGCATCTAAAAGTGGGTAACCAAACATACAGCCGGCCAGCACTCAAGGAGGTACATATGATAATATTATTTGATAATAGTTTATTATTTTCAATTGATTGTATGTTAATTCATGCAATGTTTTTCCATTTTCTTTTGTTTTTATTAGAAAAAGGAAGGAAAGCCACCAAGAGGAGAACCAAGAGAAGGACCTCCACAAGAGAAGAACCAAGAGAAGGATCTCCAAGCGGGCAACCAAGCATGCAACCGAGCACAAGTCATGGAGGTACATCCCGGTTTATTGTGAAGTTTAGTTTATTTCTTTTAATTTTATATTTTATTCCCTAAAAATGGTTATATTTATGATTATTATTTTCTATTTATTATTTTTTTTGTTTTTTAGGCAAAGGAAAGAATGTTAATGTCGATGTGGATGTGGATGTGGATGACAATACACGTGCGGGTGTAGAGGCCAATGTCAATGCAGATGCGAATGCCATTCCTGCAAGTAGTAAGCAAAAAGTGAAACGTGGTAGGCCAAGGAAGACCACAGTGAATGTTGATATTGATCAAGTGATCAAGGAATTGTTGAGCGACATTGAACTATCTGACTCTGAGCCTGAGGACCTATTCTATAATGCTGATGAGGTCAGCAAAGAAAAGGATGGAAAGGCTCACTAGTGGGAAAACATTGACTTGGGGGTAAATGAGAGGGGAGCCGACTTGGGGGATAAGGAAGTCGACAATTCAAGTGATGGTCTAGGAAGTTTGCAAGGAAGTGATTCAAATGATGTTGGGAGGAAGAAACGGTACAGGCAATTTAACGAGAAGTTTGACTTAAATATTCCAATAACTTTTGAACTTGGGGATGTGTTTCCGGATACGTATGTCTTCAAGCGGGCATTGAAGACAGCCTGTCCAACAGGGGTACAATTACAAATTCACACACAATGACCGGTGTAGGGTTAGTGCAATTTGTATACAAGAAAATTGCCACTGGAGGATTCATGCTTCTACAGATGCCACTCGGACTTGTACTCAAATTAAAACATACTACCCCACTCATTCTTGTGGTTTTCAGTTCAAAAATACAAAATGTGATGTAGAGTATCTTGTGCATAAGTACAAGAGGGACTTTAAAGATGATCCGACGTAGACACCGTATGCACTAAAAGAGAGGGTGAAGAGAGATTTGAACATAAATGTGCCAATTCAACGTTGCTATAGAGCAAAGAGGGAGGCCTTGCGTCAAGTATTTGGTAGCCACTCTGGCCAATATCGCCTCACTAGGCGATATGCAAATGCAATCCGGCTCACCAACCCTGGCAGTAGTGCTTTTATATAGAGAGATGGAGTATTCTTTCAGAGGATGTATATCTCACTTGATGCATGCAAGAAGGGGTTCATCAATGGTTGTCGACCCGTAATTTGCTTAGATGCTTGCCATCTTAAGGGGGACCATGGGGGGCAATTGCTGTGTGTCATAGGCACGGATGGCAATGACAACATATTCCCCATCGCATTTGCTGTGGCTGAGGCGGAGACAAGAGATTCCTGGCAGTGGTATATTACAATTTTGTTAGAGGACTTATGCGGGCCAGCCGGCGGACTTGGTTGGGTAATCATGTCAGACAGGCAGAAGGTATTTATGTCGAGAACAAATTAATTAATTTTGTGTTATTTGTTTATTAAACATGTTATCAAGTGTTTTAAACCTAGGTTAAGTGTCTTATATGTGTTATGGTATTTATTTGTTAACATATATATATTTTATAAGTCAAAAGGAATTTTGTTAACATATTGATTTGTTTATTATATTTGTTTATTTTCGTACGTATGTGTGTAGGGGCTTGGAACTGCAGTTGATGTTGTGTTGCCAAATGCTGAGCACCGGTTTTGTGTTCGGCACTTACATGCCAATTTGAAATTGAGGGGATACACGGGGAAGGCATTTAAAGATGAGGTGTGGGGGGCAACTCGAGCAACCAATATTCACACATTTAACCACCACATGCAGAAGATCCTAGCAATGGATAAAGGTACACACAAATACCTATGTGATGTACCAAAGTCATCATGGTCTAGACATGCTTTCAGCTGCCACACAAAATCCGAGTTGTTGTTGAATAATTTGGCTGAAAGCTTCAATGCCTGGATTAAAGATGCTAGGTCTAACCCCATACTTACCATGTGTGAAGAGATCCGTCGGCAGTTAATGGCACGCTTCCAACAAAAGAGAAAGGGAATCCGGTCGACCCATTATGTAATATGCCCGAAGGCCCATAAGAAGTTGGAGAAGGCAAAAAGTGATGCAAGAAATTGCATCAGTTGGTGGCAAAATGAGCTCCAATTTGAGGTTGACCACATGTATGATGCACGACGTTTGGTCCAATTAGATGAGAGGACGTGCACATGTTGGAGGTGGCAGTTGAGTGGGATCCCATGCTCACATGCTTGTGCTGCGATCTACATGCACAAGGAAACGCCGGAGGAATATGTTGATGATTATCTAAAGATGGGAAAATACATGCTAGCCTACGCAGATCGAGTTTATGGAATGGAAGGTCCACAAACATGGCTAGCTGATTATGAGTACGATCCAATCTTGCCACCGAACAATAGAAGGGCTCCCGGGAGACCAAAAGTGAGCCGAAAGAAAGCTACAAATGAGCCACCAAACTCGTACAAGCTAACACATAGTGGATACGTTGTGAAGTGTGCAAACTGTGGGGGTTTAGGCCACAATTACAAAGGTTGCCAGTTACCGTTGAATCCGGACAGAAAAAGATGGAAACAAAAGACAATCAAGAAGAAAAATGATGCTGTGAAAACACAGGTAAAACTAAGACATTTTTCAACATTTCTATGTGTTTTCTTTCGATAAATATGAATAAAAGTTTGTGGTTATGGACTTGGTTGTGAGGTACTCTCATTGAGGAAGAAGTGTCTTTTCCTGAAATTATGTGCTGTGTTGTTGTAGAATAACATTTAACAATGTCATAGAATGATACATGGTCTAAACATAATATGCAAGTTCTTGTTACAATTGGTCTTGACAGGTGGGTACACAACCCTTGTTCTTTGTAATTGATAACTGAATGTAATTTTTCTCTGTTTTCTACCATATTATGAGATTTCTTATTGTATATTTGAGATGTGTCATGCTAGGAAATAAAGATGTTCCTTAGGTTGTTGCTGCTTTTTAGATACATTATTTATATGTCTTGTATGATGATGCCATAGGCACGGATGGCAATGATATGAGTATGATGATGCTTAAAGGAATAATTAATACTTAGATTTTATTGGGAAGGCTAGATCAGAGTTACTGTAGATTTGTCACATGCAAGGTGTATGGGGTGTTTAAGTGGCTAGTGCTATTAAAACTCATGCTATTATCATGCTCACATGTACTTGTTAATGGTCTTCTAGTTTTATGCTTAGCATGAAAATATTTGAACAAGTTTAGTTAATGCATTCAAGGGATCCCAAGTTCAACCAAATGCGAATGAAGAGGCGGGCTCGTCACAGCCTCGTGGTCCTACACCTGTGGCGACTGAGTCGCATGTAAAATCGGTATTCTTTTTATCCCATGCTCACATTCTTTTATTTTGGTAAAACTATGTACTAGTAACTAATTAATTACATTTTGCGCAACAGGTGGATGCTCAGGCGGGGTCGTCACATACTCAAGTTCGTACCCGTAGGACAACTCAATCGCAAGTAAATCCGATACTTTTTTGTTCATTTTTCCTTTTTTCATAAGAAGTGTTGTGTTTTACTAACTAATTAATATGTCATGAACAACATGCAGATGCAGAGGTGAAGGCGTCAGAGACTCGAGTTCGTACCCGTAGTGCAACTCAGACGCAGGTAAAACAACTATTTTTTTCTTCTATTTCTTATAAAATTGTGCAATATGTTGTGTATTACTAACTAATTAATATGTCATGCACAACAGGTGGATGCAGAGAAGGGGCCGTTACATAATCAAGTTCGTATACGCAGGTGGAGTCAGGGTTAAAGAATGATGATATTGTCAACTACTTTTGTTTGTGTGTTAGCGGATGACTGTTTTTTGCTACAATCTGAAGATATCATTTGATGATATCAAGATATCAATTATGGAATCACCTAATTTTTTAATACAATATGTTATGTAATATAAGACAGGTCAAATTTGTATGCCACAATGATGCCATATAACTTGGCAATCTTCTTTTGGGATACGTCATGAACAATAATATTATTTTACGCTTTCAATTATTTTGGTATTATAGTCAGGTCTTGTGGATTTATTTTCGTGGTATAGTCAGGTCTTGTGAATTTATTTTGTATAATTAGTTAGCCAAATATTACAAACATGTATAATTAGTTAATTCATACTACAAAAATGTAAACATAAACATTAACATACATTTTAATCATACAAGTTTAATTTGGTGATACAAGAAGTTTTGCTTGCCTAATACGGGGATAACAACATTCACTTGAAAGCTTACACATCAATGTCCCAACTACAACATTCTCATGCCTCGGTGACCCCGATGACAAATGAGCAATAAACATATCACCAACAAAAATACCAATATATATGTTTGAATCTTTAGTCTGAATTTAAGTGACGACACTTCACCCTTCAGAGAATTAACTTGTTTATACAACTCAGGTAGGACCTCCTGTCCGCGAGCACATATTTCGTCGTCATACCATTGAAAAAAACGACATTGTCCGAGTTTCTGTCATTACACCAAAAATTCACAATCAATACAATATCACAAACTATAAAGTAACAACCATTTCTCAACACGAAATTAGCCAAATTAAAGTACATTTTTATGGTCATACCTAGCACACCTATAGAATCTCCTCCCAGGATTTTTTGTAGTCGTGGACGTCATAATTTTGGTTGTAAGTCCGCACTTACATTGCACAGGTTCCGTATCCTCTTTCAACGATGATATTACAGATGCCGACGACATTGACTGTTCAATATATAATGAACCCCTAAATCATCAGCAGTAATACACCAAAATCAAGCATGTGTTTCACGAAATAAAATCAATCAAATTCACAAACCTTTGTTGGCCTCACACTATGGGATTCGGCTTCATTGTATCCTTCTCCAATAATTTTCTTCTTCTTGTTCATCTGCATTTTTTTTTTCTTCATTTTAAAGAAGATATATGTCCATTAGCCCTAATAAAAAATGCAGTTTAGAATGAAAAAAAAAACATAATTCGGTGCAAACCGAGAAGTTGTCCAAAAAATCCAACACATGATCAACATAAGTAAAACAACAACATGCATTAATAATGTGGGGCACTAATATAGCAACACATAATCAACATCAAAAAAGTAGGAAACGTAGAAAAAGCATTTTGATCTTGAATACTTTCGGCCAAATTACCACATAGAACTACATAAAAATGTAAGGCATCACAAAAATGCATCCATTCCTTTAAACCAACAAAACCCACACAAAAAAATTCAAAGAAAAAAAAAACCCTAAAAAAATTCCACAACGGAGCCCTAGCCCCAATCTCGGGTTTCTTACCTGTGCCAGTGGGTTAGGCCGAAAAATCTGACGGAGACTGCCTGTGGGTCAGTTCTGGGTGTGCCAGTGGGAGGAGCTTCGTCACTCTCGCCTCTTTCGTGCTTCGCCAACGAATCGGGATGGGTGGATTTTCGAGATGCGCCGGTGGGTGAGTGGGTGGTTTCTCAATGTGCCGGTGGGTGGGTGGGGGGTTTTTTAGTTGTGCTGATGGGTGGGTGGTTTCTCAGGGCACCGATGGGGGAGAGCCGTCCGTCGCTATCTGGGGGGCAGAGTGTGTGGGGGGCAGAAATTTGAAGTAGGGCCCTGAGTGGTTGACTGATGATATTGCCCTTACTCCAGATGAAACGCATCGTTTTGGTTGGGGTCCAAAACGGTGCGTTTTAGTCCAGCAAGTATATGTGTGGACAAGTGGGCATTCCAAAAAGTCTGACATGGAACCTGCAAAAAACGGTGCGTTTCACCTAAATTGACAGCAGGTAACGGAAGTTAGCAAAATAGACGGCATGGATTTTATGGTAGGATTCGACTTACCCAGTAAGTGTTTTGTCAAAAAAGAAAAAAAAACTTAAGCATTTAATAATTTTGGGCTTCTGACCCATGCCTATCTAATATAAATTCCCTTATCACAAACATGTTGGAAAAGTCAGATTGAAAGTATAAAAGCAATAAACATTCAAACTTCACAAATAAGGGAGGCTCTGCTACAATTAGCAAAAACAAGTGAAGATCCTAAAAACAAAAGGGGAAGCTAATTGTTTAGCAACCTATGAGATGAAAAGTTTTGAATTCTTATTGAGTATGACTATTTGGTATGATATTTTATTTGTTGTTAATACTGTTAGTAAAAATTTACAATCGAAAGACATGCATATTGATCTTGCTATATATTAATTAGAAGGTCTTATTTCCTATTTTAAAACTTATAAAGAAACTGGATTTACATCTACTATGATTTCATCTAAAGATATTGCAACCATAATGGAAATAGAACATTTTTTCATGAAAAACATGTAAGTCGTAGAAATAAACAAGGAAAAATTACTGTTCACACCCCCGAAGTTGGCAGCGATTTTCAATTCGACCCCCAAAGTTTCAATTTTCTCAATTGAGCCCCCAAAAATTTTAAAAATTTTCAATTTAGGCACTCTGTCAGTCAAAACCACTATGACTAACGAAACAATGGTCACTGCGACGCACGTGACCACTTTTGAATTTTTTTTTTCCAAAATGCCCTCAACAGTGATTCCAGTGAAACCTTGCCGGATTCCGGTGAAATTTGGCAAGCTTCTTTTTTTTTTGTGTTTATTATTATTATTATCTCTAACGAAGAGCTTGTTCGGTGAAGGTTTGACTGACGGGAGCAGCAGAGGCATCAGCTTCCCGTCAGAGAAGAGATCGTCGGCCGGGTGTGACGACCCGCTTGATAGAAACATGATTAAAAATTTTTCTTTTTAAAACCAATAACCCACAATGAAGCAGATTGTCACAGTGGCATGACTATACCGCAGTATGCCACGAACCCATGTATTAACCTGATTGACAAAATAATAAGTCTACCGGAGCTATATGCATCGTCTATGATAAATCAGAGTTTACATCTTTGCAGTAGAATATAATTAACATTAGACATAACATAACACATTAGAGCTGACAAATACATCAATGTAAATAAAACTTTACATATAAAAGAATGGCTATACAAAGGTGTCAAAAGCGACACGCGCCATATACAAAAATACTCACATCTAAGCATATACATATGTGCTCTACCAAATAGGACTAACTAGTCCCACAACATCAACCTCATCTATTGTCTCTGTACCTGCATCCACATCATCATCTGCACCTCGAAAACCCGAGATATAGGTGAAATTATGAGCCCACCGTTTCTATAAAATAGAGACCTCAGTAGTATAGAACTCACTATGCTTTTCCAAAATAGTCATTTAACTCTGTTCACATTTACATATCATAGCTCAACAATAAAACATATTAGATGTCATCATGCAATGTCTAGCTATAACAATATACATATGTGTTCCGTCCCATACCAGTCACATATGCATACTGATACGTCTAATACCAAAGTCATACAAAATTAAGCATCATCATCATACAACCATATGCTATACATGCTCATGCTTATGCTGATCATCATGTGTCTTTTCCATAGTGAGGCTAACCCTGCGGTAGGAGACTTGTCATCACTACCGGGAGCCATCACCACATTACTCTTGTACACATGAGGCCAACCCTGCGGTAGGAGGCTTGCCATCACTACCGGGGACCGTTATACGTAGTTTTCATTTCGTTTCATTGCTCATGCCATGTTCACGATCATGTTAACAAACTTGAACTTATATACTATCATAACATCATCGATTCATGCCATAAACCATGTAAACCAACCAATGCTCATAACAACATAATCATCTTATTATCTTGCAATCTCACGAAGCTCATAAAAACATTACATCAAACATTCATCCAACTCATCTCATAAAACATCATTACATAAGTATATTATCACAAAACTCTTTACATCAACCATCCAAACATCAATACATAATCATATTATCTCAATCACTTTACATCCATCATTCATCTAAATATCTCAAGAAATATCATAAATAATCATAGTATCTCAAACACCATACATCAATCATTCAACCATAATGTCTTTTATACTTTAAAAATAGTAACCTTTTTCGCCCAATAAGTAAAATACTTACCTTGGTCCGCTTGAGTTCTCTTAGTAACCTTGATCCTCTTGTGTGCACCTATGTATTTACATAATAAGCACATAATTAATCTCAACTCAAACTTCACTAAGGTACTTGAATCCCACAAGCATCTCTCACTTTCTCACAACTAAGTAGACATCATAACATTCTTATCTTAAATCATTTTATTTAATACATATTCTTTAATCAAGTAAATGCATTACTTAACCATTTTAATTAGACCAAGTCTTTAACCATTTAATGTCTTAATAACTTTATTAAACTAAACTATTATCTTGTAACATAATATATATTTAATCACTAACTCTAGAGGCATAAACATAAATTCTAAATTAGGCATTACACTTAACCTTATTATCATTATTATCCTCTAATGCTCATTTATTCATTTATTCTATAACCTTATCATACTCTACCTAATCAACATGCTTACTAGTGGAACTCATTATCATTGTTAAATCCTTAAACCCATTTACTTATCTACTTACTACTTAATCACATTATATAACTATTTCTCCCTTATCATACGCTTCATATATATATCCATACCCATTGTTGTTTACCCCCAATTTATAATACTAATAAACATTTATAATAATCACTATGATTCTAATATGACTTTAGAACCTAAACCCTATAGGTATTAATTTACATGGAACCCATAAAACTCTAGAGTTAATTAATACTTTAAATGCAATTAACCAATTTAAACAACTCTCTTAGTGTTCACTTACCAAAGCCCTAAATTAACTCAACATATATAAAGCTAGGGTTTATGACCATACTTTACCCATATATAAAATTAGAGTTCAATCCATTAATTCATTAACCTGACCTAATTAGAGATTACCCAAATCACTATGATTTCAAGCTTATAATCTAACGGGTAGTACAAAACCTTAAAGGGAAACTAAATACTTCAACAATATAATAAAATCCCCAACAAATTAGTTCCTACAAAAATTAGAGGATAATCTCATTCACAATGGAGATTCACGTGTTGTGAATCTCCTTGCAAAATTTCAGCTCGATCGGACCATGGATGATTGTTGATCGGAGCCGTTGATGCCGACTAGACGGAGCTTTCCAGAAACCCATCTTTTTCTTCTCTCTTCTCTTCTTCCATACAGCAACTCTCTCTCTCAACCTCCGGAAGTATCACACTCTCACCATGTGTGTGTGTTTCGGTGAGAAGGAAGAAAGGAGAGTGATGGGAATCAACAAGCATCATGAAAGGATCCATTGCATGTTCCAGTTGGGCCTATTACTAGAGCAAGATCCAAGATGATCAAAGAAGCAATTAGTGGGCTGATTCAAGAGATTTGGGCTGGTTCCAAAACGGAGCATTCAAACNACCAAGAATATTTTAGAATTGATTACTTCTTATATATAGTAGATTAAGTTATTTCTTCAATTCAAAGTAGATTTGAAAAAATTTGAATATACGAAAATATTTTTGATTTTTTATTTAGTTTTAAAAAATTAAAATCACTAGATAATGATGATCTGTAAAATAAATGTCTTAATCTAGAAGGTTTCTAAAACATATTCTTGATAATTTAGATTTATTTTCAGAATTAAAAATTTTTTTAATAAAATTTACAAATAGAAGAAAGTTAAAGAAGAGTTAGCGGACAAACCCTTTTGTGAGTATTTTGTATTTATCTCACGCTTCAAATAAATATCTTTACTCGTTTTGATCAACAAAAGCGGGCTTGACTAGGATGCAGTTGAAACGTGGAAGGACGGAATTGGCTGGTGCTTGCGAGTTGCGTCTTCCAGAAGACGCACCTCGCAAGCACCACGTGGGAGCTTGGCTGCAGACTGAGAGTGGTTGGAACTACCGACGAACGTGAGTCTCTCGGGAGCGGGCTAGTTTGTAGTTACAAAAATACTCTAAATTATTTAAATTTTATTTAATACAAAATTACTGCTGCAGAAGGAAAATAAAGTGAACTTCAAACAACCTCCAAACCTCCATTCTAATTTTAATAGAATCTGTTAGAATTGCTTACTTCTTATATGTAATAGATCAAATTATTTCTTCAATTTAAAATAAGTTTGAAAATTTTTGAATATACGAAAATATTTTTGATTTTTTATTTGATTTTAAAAAATTGAAATCACTAGATAATGATGATTTTATTTAATTTTAATATTAGGCTATGTTTGACAATGGCCATATACTACTATTCATATCAAATTCAACTTCCAACATTCCATCAATCAATTTTTACTGCTATTCAAATAAAAATTTATTAAAAAACAAAAATTTTAAGTTTGCCTACAAAATATTTTTACTTTTTTTCCTAATCAACAAAATCTTGAAACATGAAAAGGCCAACCAAAGTCCAAAGGCCAATACCAAATAGAGCCTACCATTCTTTAATGAGGTACTGGCTTGTTTGACAAAGGCCTTGTTTGGTCCACTCTTTTTTTAACACTCCAATAATCTTTATTTTTATATTAAATCAATAATGTTTTTATTATTATTTAAACAAAAAACTCGCTATAAAATAAAATTTTCAATTTTGGTTCAAAGTTTTTTTTACAACATAGAGAGCAAGATCCTAGTAAAAATATACTCAATTTTCAATTGTAACCTACCCCATTTTTAACAGGTGACATGTTTCAAGCGTTTTAATGTTCAAAAATAGCTAAAATTGTATAATTTAAGAATCTACTATTTCTTTAAAATTGTAGGGATCCTAATCCCTCGTAGCGTCCAGTAAATGGGTCTCATATTTTGAACAATTCAAAAATCTGTATCGACACATTTAGATTCACGTCCTTCTCTTCAAAATTGTCTAAAATAAATAGAGTTTTTTTCCAAATTGGGTTTGAGGAATTTCCTTCAACCTACTCTATAAAAGTGACATATATCCTTTCAACAAATGATATGTACATATTTTTTTAATAGTATAGACAAAGTTTGAATAAATTTTATTAAAAATTCATATACATTTCACATGCTATTAAAAAAATAAACCATATCATTTTTATAT
>CM017326.1:18316994-18333247 GCA_006937295.1 Carpinus fangiana
TAAATAAATAAAAATTAAATTAAACTAACAAAAACTAAAAACAGCAAGCAAATAAATTAAAACAGGCAGAATTAATAAATAAAAGAAAAACTAATAATTAAACAACAAAAAAAATGAAAGCTGAAACACATACACTGCCTCGGGTCTGTTGGTGCTGCCAGCTGAGGTGCGTTCGAGCGCAGGATCCTATGTTCGATCGCAGACACGCAGATATGAAGAAATGTAGCAGTCTTGTGCTCGTGCGTTCAATCGCAACTGAGGTGCGATCGTTCGCAACGACGCACTGCGGTCTGTCAGAGGCGCGCGCGCTCGCACGCAGCAGCGCATAAGGCGAGCGCAAGTATGCAACTGACCTGGAATAAACTCAAGTGCGTTCGAACGTAGTGTGTGCGTTCGAACGCACTATCACAGGCTGAAATTCCAGGGACTCAACAGAAACTGAAAATTGCAAACAAACACTAATCTAATTTTTTTTTGGATTTTTTTTTTTCTATACAAAAGCACGAAATAAAAAAAATAAATGCACAATAAAAATAATTAGTAGAAAAATAAAATTAATCTAAGCAAAAAAAAAATCAATTCAAACAAAACACCGACTCTCCGGCAACGGCGCCAAAATTTGATACGTACAAATTTAATTGTACTCGCCAATTGCACGAGTCGATCGTAATAGAGTGGATGTGCAAGTGCGAGTGTCGAACCCACAGAGAATCGTGTTTCTTTAAAAACTAATTTTAAAGTGCCTAAACTAATCCTATCTTAACCTAGTCCCAATATCAAACACAAGGCGTGCATAAAAATAAACTAAATTAAAATGCAATAAAAATAAATAAATAAAAATGCTAAGGTCCCTAATCTACCTCACCACAATTTAATCAACATATAAACATGCCTAGTTCATACTGCAAAATAATTACGCTACTAGGCGTATTCTATTTGCTATTAACTAGTCCATACATCCGTCTATCGATTAAGTACATATGCATATCCTATTGTTGCTACAAAATCTTGTCGAGCTAACCAACGCAAACACTGTTTAGAGGTCACAACGGATATTGGTCCGAAGACGAATCATCCGATGTATCTCCGGTTGTAGCGAAAGTCGACGTTAAACGATTTGCAAACAACAATCAATACACTTTTGTCACTAAAATGCATTGAAACGAATAAACATAAAATTAAATGACGAACGGAGTATTAAACTAAGCATAAAAATAATTAGATAAAAAGCATGGTGAAGGGAATAAGAGACTAAAGCAAAATAAACAAAAGCATTAAATTAAATTGACGTTTAGAGGGTTTTACAGTGATGAACGGGGAGGATTTAGGCCACAAGGGGCGCCTCCAAGCCTTTTCCAAACGTTCCGTTCGTTTACAAGAGAAATAGGGATATTTATAGGCTAAATTTAGGGTTTCAGCGCTGCCAGGTCAGATAAGGTGCGTTCGATCGCACTAGGTGCGTTCGATCGCACTCGTGCATGAATTTTTGGCATTTGATGGGTACAAGTGCGTTCGAACGTAAAACGTGCGTTCGAACATAAACCGTGCGTTTGAACGCACTGCCTTCAGAATTAGCCCTCACATGTGAAATACAAAGTTGTGGATCTTTGAGTTAGCTTTCCAAAAACACCAAGATCACCCCAATCGGAGTTCTACAACTCCAGATATGGCTGTTTTGGTGGGACTCATCGGGTGCGAATTATCGCTCGACTCAAATTTGCTGTCAAAGCTCCCCGAATTGTCTTAAGCCCTAGAGTTGATGGCATTAGCCCCAAATGCAACTTAACAACCTGCAAAACACTAAAACACCAAAACTAACCAAAACATTAGAAATTAACAATACTAAGAGCCTAACGAATGTAAATTAAGGGGTTCAAATAAGCACTTTTAGGCACTCATCAAACGTACGGCCCCGAGCCTAGACATAGATGTAATGCCCCCAAAATAAACCTTGGCTAATTTGGTGGAGTCACTGGCAATTACCCCATTTATGTCAACCTATGACTAAACGGGAAATCGTCCCTCTAGCATCATCAGAGTAAATGCAATGGAAGATGAATAAATATGAGTTACTATAATTATTCAAGTAAGAACATGGAGCAACTAAGCAATAATAATGACAAACCTGTAATAATGAGCATGTCCTAAACCAAACGGGTAGCAGTAGCCATACCACTCCTAGAGTGTTGAGTCAAGTTTCCTAGAAAGTAGTAACAGCATAAGTTTAACGACTTAGTAAGTAAACCTTACAACATGGGTATGACATGAGCCCAATTTAGCGAAAATAAACGTGCAGTTTTGAGTAAGATAAAAAGGGGCATTGTCTCTGTTAATACACCATTCAGTAGGGTTTTGGGGTTTTCAAAGATTACGGTGTACTATCGGCGACAATTACCTAGGCACTTTTAATGTAGAAAGAATAGTGCTAATTATAGGTCATAACTATCATATATAGTCTACCCGGGATATTACCCATTCTCAGCAGGATAGGCGCTGTCCCGAGTGACCTGTAGTACAATGCCTGTGCCTCAGCCATTGCATACTACCACACATAACACTAGCAGCACGACCAAGTCCGACCTCGAGTGGCCCACACTGCTAATGATGTCCTTCCTATAGTGACCATCCTTTAAAGCTGCGTCGGCCACGAATAACCATTGGATCCAAGGCCCATATAACACAACACACGTTTGACCATATTATGAAGTCTATACAGTATGCCCATGCTGTTCATACCACACTTATCGGCATACATGTCATACGATGCATCTTATCAACCAATTCATAATACAATTTACCAAATAATTATAAAAGTAGACATGCTCATATCATACTCGAGGTCAATCAACTGACATATCCCACGTTTTAAGTAAAAAGGTTGTAAAGGTTCACTTACCTTGCGCACTCGAGTGAATCCTCTAACCAAGCTAAATCCTGCTATAACGGAATACAACACACCGTTATACTAAGTCATCTGTAACCATAAGGTGGCTAAACCAAACTGTGCACGATCGAAGCTTAAACTGATGCTCTGCTCCCTGACCATATGTTCGGCCTCGATGGCGTACGTCTACTTAGTGTGTTAAGCACACAAGTTTTCGGATAACACTTGCTCCCTATAACATTTCTAGACCTCTAAGCATCTTCTAAGCTAACAAATGAGCATATGCAATGAAAGAAATCTCAACACAACAAAACTTTAAGAGATTTTTTGAAGACATTAACACTTTTAAGAAAATGCTTAATGAACACTTTGGAAAACTCATCAAGGTAGAAGCTGGTAGGTAAAACATTAGTGAAATGTAAAAAAAGGTGAAGCTTACCCCGAAGCTAAGCAAAGACATGATCTCCCCTCCTTGGAATCTCCTTTTTTAAACTCACACTCACCAAATAACACTCAAGCAAGCAAGGATACAATTCTTGCAGCCTAGGGGCGTGCTAGAGAGTTGGAATGGGGTGAGAATGAAGGGTGGGTTGAGGGGTATTTATAGCTTTGGGCTGCTACCAACTCTATGAAAAGTAGCGAACATTCGCTCAACCCTAGCGTAAGTCCGGTACTATTTGTCCAGTTGATAAAAGGGTGATACGTATGTTCAGGTATTACCCAGGAGGTATTCCAAAAAGTAGTGTGCCTCCGTGTGGTCCCATGTACGTTCGCCGTACTATTTGTAGAGCGTACGTTCGGTAGTCCCTACACATACATTTGCACTAAAAATAATGGCGTACGTCCGCTCGAATCTAGCGTATGTCCGCCCTAGAGGATTAGTGTTTGGCTTCTATTTTCTAAGGGATTAGGGTCTTGTTGGGTTAAGACTAAGGGCTTGGGTCTTTGTTAAAACAATTCTATTGAAAACCTTATTAACCACTTTTGTGAAAAGGTTTTTGAATAATAAAAAGGGTTGTTTTTACTGGGGTATTACACTCTCCCCTCCTTATAAGAATTTCGTCCTTGAAATTAAGAGCTTTTGAAATCGAAGATTAAACAACTATTTTTGAAAAAGGTTTTGCAATTTGAAGTTTGAGAAAAGAAAAGACAATATCAAACATGCTAAAAATTAACACAAGTGACTATATATATATACAATCAAAATTGCCACCCCCAAGGTGGACTTATACTATAGCATGATACACCAAAAATTGCCACCACCACCGTGGACTTAACCAAAACTAAAAAGAAAACATAAACAACAGCAACAACAAAGACGACAACAAACTAATAGCATGATCACCTCCTCGAAGTCAGCTTTCGAGACGCTCACCCCAGTGTCCCTCTCGCACCGGGGCTCCCTCTCTCTCCAAGACTCCCTCTCCGTCATTGATGCTGGAGCTAGGGATGTCGTAATCCCTGAGGTCTAGAGCCCCCATGAGGTGGTCCCGTAGTGCTCCAGAATAGCGCAGTCAGCAACCCGGGCTTTCTTCAGCTCTTGAAGGGTTAGCCACGTCTCTCAGAGACCTCGAAGTGATCCAAACGCTCCTCTATCCTCGCAGATGCCACACTAGCTCGAGCTGCTCTCAATGGTCACTGCGGCCTCTTCTCCTGCTCAACTTCCCTCAAGTGGGCATTACTCGCATTTAGGAAACGCTCTCCAATGGGTCCCCTCTCTGGCTGGATCTCCCTTAAACCTGCCAGAGGTACTTCTGCTTGCTCAGCAATCCGGGTGATCAGGGCCCCTTATGGCAATGCAATGCCCTTATCTATGAGTCAAACCGACATCATCGTGGTGGTGACTAGGGAGCCATAGTCGATAGGAGTCTTTCTCAAAAGGGAATAGAGATAGCAAGCCCTCTCCATGGTGATCATAGTGTGGCTAATCACAGGGTGAACTCGGCTGGACAGGAAGTGGTAAATGCACCAGACTTCGTTGCTGAAGTCGCTCATCTGGAAGCTGCCTTCACCTTCTGTCTCCATCTGGGGAAGGCACCCTTCGGTGAAGCACTTTACTAACTTAGCATGGGTGGGTAGACGATCGACTGGCCATGGATAGACAGGGTTACGCACAAGGGGTGGTCCTGTGATAGTACTGATGAGGGTGGGAGTCACCACAATCTCCTTCCCTCTAACCCAAGTCCGAAAGTAGTTGCCACATCTCTGATAAAGGTTCGCATAAAACTCTCAAACTATCTCCTCCACAGTGGGGCGGTGATCCTTTACCATGTCAATCCATCCTTGGGCATCCAGCACCGCCCATACCCTTGTTGTGCGATTGTCAAAATCAGACACAATTGCTCCTTGCTCAATGAAAACCCTACGCCCATTGTAGTAGAGGTTGTAACGGCACCGGATCTTATCCCTCCTAAAACGCGTCCTGTCATAGACGAGGTGATTGTCCTCCTCATCGGTGGTGGTACTGGCCTCCCTAATAGGGCCTCCAGAGTCTGACCCGCTACTGGTGGTGTCATCAGCCTCTACGTCCTCCATTACGACCTCCGACTCGGACTTAGGGTCCTGGGTGTCCTGTAATAGGGTACGACGAGGTCGCGAGCGTGCGGAAGAAGAAACGGCCTCACTAGCTCGTGTTCGTATCATCGACATGCACTAAAAATCCTTATTAACACTAGGCTCACAAATTCCATGCAAAATCCTACCCCATGCAAAATATTTTCCCCTACTGAATGCAAAATGTCTTGTTTCTACATGCCTTGAAATGCAAGGAATAGGGTAAAGCATCACAAAGCATTTATTTGTGAATTCTAATATGATGACCTAAACTAGATAGGGTTAATGGATAAGGTAATGATGCCAGAAGAAATAGGATGATCGGACATCATGATTAACCCTTTAGGTAATTGATTTGAGTTGGGAGCATCTAGATATTTGCCGAATGGCGTGGCTTAAAAAGGCTTGGCACCCTTGTGGAAGCAAGTTGGTACCGGAGAAAGGATTATTCAGACTAAGGGCATTTTGCTCATGTTGAGGGCAACCAAAATGTTTGAGATTTCAAATAGTTTGGTGGACTTGGGATCCCTATTGGTCAATTATGGCCCATCTAACTAAGTCAGGCTATAAAGGACGAAAATACCCCTTCTTAGAAAAGAAGGGCATTAGGGTGATTGTAGCGTTCAGACAGGATTTCGAGGACCGGGTTTGCAAATTGATTCCTTGGAAAAGATTCACATTTCAAGTAGTTAAATAGGTTCAAATTTTGCTTTACAGCGTCGAATTAGGGCGAAAACCCTATTCTTTGGGTGTGAGGGGCATTTTTGGTAATTTTTAGAATTGGGCGAAAATTCCAAATCCAAATGGTCTAGGTTGTAGACCAGGTTTCTAATCACAAGTTTTAAGTTTCAATTGGTCCAAAGGACCCAATGGAAATCACAAAATCATCAAGGTCCGAATTTAGGTAAAAACCCCTAAATTTAAGAACTAGGGTTTGGGTTGATCAAAATTGATCAAATTGATCAATGGGTTTCAGTTTAATCTCAACAAAAACATCAAAGGAGTCTATAGAACACATCAATTTCAAGCATCAAAGGAATTCTAGATGACTTTCTCGAATTTAGGGCAAAAACTCCCAAATCCGAATCAACATGATTTCAAGGAGAAAAATGAACAAATGCATGCACTACTATCCTCTAACATGATCCCAGTTCACAACCAACACATCTAGATGTCATGAAATGCAATTAAAATCAAAAACCAAAACCAAAACCTAATATTGCGAAAATTGAGAAAGCTTAGGAAAAATCTCATACCTTGTGTTAATCTTTGAAAAAGGGAATGGAAATCTTTGAAACCCTTGGAGACTTGGCCGAAAATCACTCTGGGGTGTTTGGTTTAAGAGAAATGGAGAGAAATTGAAATGAATAGGGTTTGAGGACGTTCAGCCACTTTTTAAAAACGCTGGGCGTACAGCATACGTCCGCTCAAACCTTAAAATGCATTTGTTTTTTTTTGAAAACTTTAAAGCATAGAAAGGTTAAAAAGAAACTAGGTAATTCAAATTGATTTTATTTCTAAAGTTCGAGGTACAGTGAAAGTTCATTTGTGCTTCAAAAACAACCTTAGGCGCCTAATCACAAAACTCATCACTTCTAAGTGTGAAAGGGGGCCTAACTACCTAATCCTTAAGATACTACCCAAAACCTAACTCTCCTTGGACTAGTCTTCAGACGGGTCATCTTCATCCTTAACCAACGCCTCGTAGCCTTTGTAGATGCTGGAGAGGACGGCAATCCTCTGATGGTTGGATCCCTTCGGCAACGCTCCCGCCTTTAGTAGTAGAATCTCCTCCAATTCCATCTGGGCGTATTCATCTGAGATCTGGGTCAGATGAGTATGCATTTCTCCCTTCCTTTCCTCGCTAAGATGAGGGTTAAACCTCCTAGGGATAGGTGGGAAATCTCGTATCGCTGAGACGCTGCGATACTTAGCTACTGCTGGTTTCTTTTTGGTTGCTGCTCGTGTCTTCTTTTCCTCAACTGGTTCAGATTTAGGTGAAGGCTGTGGCTTCTGGCTAGACTGGGTTGAAACCCTGCATTCACTAGAGTGAGGTTGGTATCCCGGTGCATAAGGTCCGAACTGAGCTGGCCACTCACGAATAGTCGGTCGGAGTCGACAGCCATTGTGCATTTGAGTATGAAGTAGGATCAAGTGCCTGTAATGCATAATAGGCGATCCCGTTCATTCCCAAGCCAAACAATCAAAAAGGCTGTTACATTAGCTTGCACCAACAAACAAGGGAACCAAACCTATCCTATGCTCCAATTTTTTAAGATCAAACCTAGATATTACATCCTATTCTTAGATTTACAGCTACGGTTGGCAAGACTATTAGCTCTAATACCATACTGTAACGCACCCAAAATTAGCCTCAGCTAATTTGGTGGAGTCACTGGCAATTACCCTATTTATGTCAACTTGTGACTAAACGGGAAATTGCCCTTCTAGCATCATCAGAGTAAATGTAATGGAAGGTGAATAAATCTAAATTGCTATAATTCATCAAGTAAGAACGTGGAGCAACTAAGCAGTAATAATGACAAACATGTAATAATGAGCATGTCCTAAACCACACGGGTAGCAGCAGCCATGCCACTCCAAAAGTGTCGAGTCAAGTTTCCTAGAAAGTAGTAACAGTGTAAGTCTAACGACTTAGTAAGTAAACCTTATAACATGGGTATGACATAAGCCCATTTCAGCGGAAATAAATGTGCAGTTTTGAGTAAGATAAAAAGGGGCATTGCCTCGATTAATACACCATTCAGTAGGTTTTTGTGGTTTTCAAAGATTAAGGTGTACTATCAGCGACAATTACCCAGGTACTTTTAATGCAAAAAGAATAATGCTAATTATAGGTCATAACTATCATATATGGTCTACTCGAGATATTACCCCTTCTCAGTAGGGTCGCCATTGTCCTGAGGGACCTATAGTACAATGCCAGTGCCCCAGCCATTGCACGCTACCGTACATAACACTAGCGACATGACCGAGTCCATCTGGGTTGGCCCACACCGCTAATGATGTCTATTCTGTAGTGACTGCCCTTTAAGGCTGTGCTGGCCACGAACAACCATTGGATCCAAGGCTCATATAACACAACACACATTTGACCATATTATGAAGTCTATATGGTATGCCCATGACCGTTTATAACGCACGTATCGGCATACAATGTCGTACGATGCATCTTATCAGCTAATTCATAATACAGTTTACCAAGTAATTATAAAAGTAGGCATGCTCATATCATACTCATGGTCAGTTAACTGACATATCCTATGTTTTAAGTAAAAAGGTTGTAAAGGTGATGCACAAATTTAATTGTACTCGTCAATTGCACGAGTCGCTATGCAGTGTAGCGGGTGTGCAAGTGCGAGGTCGAATCTCACAGAGAATCGTGATTTGTGTAAAAACCAATTTAAATTGCCTAAACTATTCCTATCTTAATCTAGTCTCAAAATCAAACAGTTTGGTGTGCATAAAAATAAACTAGATTAAAATGCAATAAAATAAATAAATAAAAACGCTAAGGTCCCTAATCTACCTCACCACAATTTAATCAACATATAAACATGCTTAGTCCATACTCAATAATGATTATGCTACTAGGCATATTCTGAGCGCCAACACATTGTTCATATTTTCATCTATCAATAAAGCACATATGCATATCCTATTGTTATTGCAAAATCTTGTCGAACTAACCAATGCAAACACTGTTTTAAGAGGTCACAACGGATATTGGTCCGAAGACAAATCATCCGATGTATCTTCGGTTGCAACGAAAGTCGACGTTTAACGATTTACAAACAACAATCAACACACTTTTGTCATTAAAATGCATTGAAACGAATAAACATAAAATAAAACGACAGAATAATACGAACTAAACATGAATATATATAAACAAATCCATAGTGAAGGGAATAAGAGACTAAATAAAAGAAAAATAAAACAAGATAAATTAATGACGATTTAGGAGGGTTACACAGTGAAAACAGAAGGTTTGAGGCCCTAGAGGCGCCTCCCAAACGTGAAAAATACGAAATACATCAAGGTCCTATTTATAGACAAAATTAAGTGTGCTGCCAGGTCAGGTGTGTGATCGATTGCAGGTGGTACGATCGATCGCAGTCCCATATGCGTTCGACCGTACACAATGCGTTCGATTTCAGGCCCATGTGTGTTCGATCGTGTGCTTGTGCATTTGACCGTACTGCGTTCAATCGCAGGGTTTGCGATCGATCACAGATAACCGCTCTGAAATCCCATGGCGCAAGCAAGTTAGCGATGGCGGCTAGGGCGATGCGGACTTCGCAGGCTGACGAGGCATGCGATCGAACGTGGCTTCTGCATTCAATCGTAGTGCGCTCGATCGCACCTGCAGAGGCTAAAGTTTCATCTTTGCTTAATTCTGCCCCTTTAAACTACAATTCGCACTAAGGACCTACAACACACTAAAACACTAAAACAACTCAAAATATTAGATATTAACAACACTAAGAGCCTAACAAACATAAGTTAAGGGGGGTCCAATACACAATATTTGACACCGATCAAATACCCCCAAACTTACATTTTGCTAGTCCCTTAGCAAAACAAAACTGAAAACAAAGATAAAAACAAGAAACAAAAATCCGCTTTCGTGGGAGAAACGATTGCATTTAGCGTATGCAAGAAGCCTTTTAAACCCCTAGGCATCCCTAGTGGACGAGTGAAGTCTCGTGAGGGTTTTTCAGGAGTGACACCCACAAAAAATTATTCACACTATGTTATTAATGGACAAAGCCCTTCACACAAATACATGGTTCATACATCATTAGCAAATTTAACATGTTGAACATACAAACTACATCATCTAGGCATCCAAACATCATTTCACTCAAGGTTGGAAAATTGAGACAACACGTGCTCCATAGTGTGCAAAGTGAACTAACGAGATCATGGGGTTTCAATTATTCTCAAAAGACGTGTATCCCAAAATTCATAGGAAAACAATGTGATAAATATAACCAAGGCTTGAATTGAGAGATGCAATTTTTTTGTGTAAGCTGTGCAATGCTTGACTCCCTTTAGCTTCTAAATGACCCACGTAACGAGCGTTGGGCCAGTGACTCCCAAACCAGACAGCTTTATGGCACTAGATGTAGAGACATCCCTAGGGCTTAATTACTCAAGTCAAAAGAGCTACGGAGCCTAAACTAGCCATACAATTTTTTAGCTAGAATTTCTCATCTTTTGACGCGAACACTCATTGCTTGGCCAGGTAAGAGGTCCGGTTACTCAATAAAAAGCTCGACTTATTCTGATTTTTTTTTAAAAAAAAAAGCAATGGTTTTCATCATCACATCGCAACCCTATAAATCTCAGGACACACACTTCAAAGTCAAATCTCATACCTCACAGACCCTATGCTAGTGTGCATGTGAAATATCGATTAAACAAGTGGAGTCTCTCTAATCCAACACATGAATCAAAAACTGGGATTTCTACTGATATGCAATGTTCAAACAAGTTAAACACACCAATGACATGCAATCCATAGTTACGATGTAAGTTGTGCCCAATCAACAACATAGCAACAAACAAAAAGAAAAAAATTTATGTACAGACAAAAACAAATATATACAGACAAAAATAAAACAAAACAGACCACAAAGTGTTTGTCCACACCCCCAAACTTAAATGACACATTGTCCCTAATGTGACAAGAAATACATTACATGGGGATGAGGGACCGAGATGTGCAAAGTCCAAAGCGTCCCCCGAACTTAAACATCAAAACACCTGTCAAAAACTAATAGCAATCTTTTTCTCAAAGATCAAACATCAAAAGGTTAATTGCTGTTAGAAACAAAATAAAATAAAATAACAAAAAGAAAACAACAAAAATTAAAAGTGCGGAAAATAAAAAGGAAAACATACCGCACCTTCCCCGCTCATATGGGTTTCCAACCAATCCCTTCCATCCTTTCTTCTTAAGAATTAGATATCCCTCTGAAAGGATGTTACGCCATCTTATGTAGTCGACCTTATTTCGAGGAATCCACTTAGGAACACAGTTCCTAGATTTGTGATCTTCTGTGTGTGATTCCTTGAAGATCTCTACGTAAGATGGTTCTTCGAGACATTGAAAAGATGAAACTTGAGGTTCAAGATATGTCTCGAGAGGGATTGTGACGAAGGGGTGAGCTTCAGTACTCACTTCCTTGTCATTGGACCAATTTGAAATTGGCGAGATCTTAGTTTGCTCCAAATGCTCATCTTTCTCTTCCACTTTGCTGATAGCTGGTTCCTCACTAACAAGTGTGGTGGTGGCTTGGACATGCTCATGATGAGGATTGCTGGGACAATCCTCATCAATCATGTACTGCCCTCTTGCCATCTCCTGACTTTGAAGTTCCTCTTCCTCAATTCTATTTAATTCAGCAACTAGATGACCAAACTGCCCTTCCAACCTTGCAACTGCTTCAGTGTTTGCCATAGTGGCATCTATGATTTCTTAACAAGGTTGGTTGACTGTTTTCCTAAACTCCTCAAGTATGTCTTCTAATGATAGTTCTTGTGACGTAGGAATGGTGGGTTGGCCCACTAGTTCCATGAATTCCTTAAGTGTTATCCAAAGGAGATTGCGTAGAAGGATAGTCATATGATGGATGGGAAGAAAATTGGTTTTTGAACTGCGGATAATCAGGATGGTGCAGTTCGTCAACTTGGGGAGCATAATTTTTCGTGGCATGAGCTTGCCACGAAAAATCAACATGGTTGCTCCAGTCTGGGTTATAAAAATTTGAATTTGATTCAAACTTAGGACTGGAGAAACTGGTGTTCAACTACTCCTGTGAAAAGTTGGAAAATTGTCCCCAATGTGGACAATCACCTAAACTATGGTAAAGGCTTAAGCAGTGTGAACATGGTTCATGCAGGTAAAAATGGATAGGATTTGGTGTCCTACCACTAGGGGAAACATTGAAATAATCGAACGGAAGACTCATGCTTCACCCAAACAGTTCAAAATATCCCGCATGAAACAATTAACAATATACAAAAATAAAATTAACAAAAACAATAACTAAAATAAACTAAACAAATAATTAATCAATAAACTAACAAAATATTAAACTAATTAAACAATTAAAAATAAACTAAACTAAAACAAGAAACAACAAGTAAATAAATAAAAACAGGCACACTAAATAAATAATTATAAACTAATAATTAAATAAAACAAAAAAAAAAAAGAAAAAAGAAAACAGAACACATACACTGCCTTGGGTCTGTTGGTGTAGTACCTGAGGTGCGCTCGAGCGCAAGTACTAGGATCGATCGCAGACACGCAGATAACCAGAAATGTAGCAGTCTGTGCATGTGCGTTTGATCGCAACAGAGGTGCGATCATTTGCACAAGCGTACTACGGTCTGTCAGAGGTGCACGCTCGCACGCAGCAGCGTACTAGGCGAGCGCAGGTATGCGATTGCGCTGGAATAGACTCAAGTGCATTCGATCGCACAGAGTGCAATCGATCGCACTATCACAAGCTGATTTTCCAGGGACTTAAACAGAATTAAAAACAGTAAATCAAACACTAATCTAATTTTTTTTTAAGAAATTTTTTTCTATACAAAAGCACGAAATAAATAAAATAAATACTGAAATTAAAATAACTAGTAGAAAGATAAAATTAATCTAAGCATTAAAATCAATTTAAACAAAACAACGATTCCCCGGCAACGGCGCCAAAATTTGCTGCACAAATTTAATTGTACTCGTCAATTGCACGAGTCGTTATGCAGTGTAGCGGGTGTGCAAGTGCGAGGTCGAATCCCATAGAGAATCGTGATTTGTGTAAAAACTAATTTAAATTTCCTAAACTAATCCTATCTTAACCTAGTCCCAAAATCAAACAGTTGGTGTGCATAAAAATAAACTAGATTAAAATGCAATAAAATAAATAAATAAAAATGCTAAGGTCCCTAATCTACCTCACCACAATTTAATCAACATATAAACATGCTTAGTCCATACTCAATAACGATTATGCTACTAGGCATATTCTGAGCGCTAACACATTCTTCATATTTTCGTCTATCGATAAAGCACATATGCATATCCTATTGTTATTGCAAAATCTTGTAGAGCTAACCAATGCAAACACTGTTTTAAGAGTCACAACGGATATTGGTCCGAAGATGAATCATCCAATGTATCTCCGGTTGCAACGAAAGTCGACGTTTAACGATTTGCAAACAACAATCAACACACTTTTGTCACTAAAATAGATTGAAACGAATAAACATAAAATCAAATGACAGAATAATACGAACTAAACATGAATATATATATATAAACAAATCCATAGTGAAGGGAATAAGAGACTAAATGAAAGCAAAATAAAACAAGATAAATTAATGATGATTTAGGAGGGTTACACAGTGAAAACAGAGGGTTTGAGGTCCTAGAGGTGCCTCCCAAACGTGAAAAATACGAAATACATCAAGGTCGTATTTATAGACAAAATTAAGTGTGCTGCCAGGTTAGGTGTGCGTTCGATAGCAGGTGGTGCGATGGATTGCAGTCCCGTATGCATTCGACCGTATGCAATACGTTTGATTTCAGGCCCATGTATGTTCGATCGTGTGCTTGTGCGTTCGATCGTATTGCGTTCGATCGTAGGGTTTGCGATCAATCGCAGATAACCGCTCTGAAATCCCACAACGCAAGCAAGTTAGCGATGGCGGCTAGGGCGACGCGGACTTCGCAGGCTGACAAGGCATGCGATCAAACGTGGCTTCTATGTTCGATCGTAGTGCACTCGATCGCCTTAAGTGCGTTCGATTGCTCCTGCAGAGGCTAAAGTTCCATCTTTGCTTAATTCCACCCCTTTGAACTACAATTTGCACCAAGGACCTACAACACATAAAAACACAAAAACAACTCAAAATATTAGATATTAACAACACTAAGAGCCTAACAAGCATAAGTTAATGGGGGTCCAATATACAATATTTGACACCGATCAAAAGGTTCACTTACCTTACGCACTCGAGCGAATCCTCCGACCAAGCTAAATCCTGCTATAATCGAATACAACACACCGTTATACTAAGTCGTATGTAACCATAAGATGGCTAAACTAAATTGTGCACGATCGAAGCTTAAACTGGTGCTCTGCTCCCTGACCGTACTGTTGGAACAAGTGGCTCATATTCTATTAAAGGCCCATTAGGTGTAATTAGTTTATGTGGACCTGAGGAACGAATATTTTGAGGTTTTTCAAAATACTTATAATTAGGGTTTGCCTATAAATATGTTATGTTGTAACCCTAAATCATTGAATAGAAATATATAGCCGCACTCTTCTGTGGACGTAGGCAAATTGCCGAACCACGTTAAATCTGTGTCTCAACTTTCTCTTGATC
The DNA here is from genome assembly GCA_006937295.1 of Carpinus fangiana. NCBI lineage: Eukaryota > Viridiplantae > Streptophyta > Magnoliopsida > Fagales > Betulaceae > Carpinus > Carpinus fangiana. Next base: position 18,331,858 of record CM017326.1, read on the forward strand.
TCTTTCTCTTTTTGATTCCATATTATTCATCATTGTTGTGCACGGTAACAACAATTGGTACCAGAGCCTAATTATTCGATGGCTGGGATTGGCACATCTTCTGCGAAGTTCGGCGTGATGAAGTTCGATGGATCTGAGAATTTCAGGTTATGGCAGAGGCGTGTCAAGGATTTGTTGGTGCAACAAGGGATGGTGAAGGCGCTATATGGGACGAAACCAGAAGGGATGGCGGACATAGATTGTAAGGAACTTGAGGCAAAATCGGTGGCTACTATTCAGCTTTGTCTGGGAGATGACATGATGTATCATGTCATGGACAAAGAATCTCCGGCGGCAATTTGGTTGAAACTGGAAAGTCGATATATGTCAAAGACGTTGATGAACAAACTCTATCTACAGTAGCGGTTGTACAGCTTGAAGATGGCAGAGGGCTTGGATCTGAGCCAACACATCAACTTGTTCAATCAGATAATCAGCAATTTGAAGAGGGTTGATGTGAAGTTCTAAGACGAAGACAAGGAGTTGATGTTGTTGAATTCACTCCCAACTTCTTCTACGTATGAGAATTTGGTTACAACTCTGACATGGGGGAAAGATTCCTTGGAGTTAGAGGATGTTATAGGAGCCCTATTGGCTTTTCATCAAAGGAAGAAAAATATTGATGAAAATTCTCAAGGAGAAGGCCTAGTTGTAAAGGGTAACTATGAGCGTGGAAGAAGCAATAACAGGGGTGATTCGAAAGGCAAGAATTCTCTGTCAAAGTCTAGGAGGAGGAAGGACATCAATTGCTATAAGTGCGAAAAGAAAGGGCATATGAAGCGGGACTGTCCAGACCGGAAAAAGAACAAGGACGACAAGAATGAAGGTTCCTCAAAATCTGCAAACGTAGTGGAAGAGAATTCAGATGATGCTGATGGTGATATGCTTTCTGTTGCATTTACTTTAGAGCATCCTGTGGATTCTTGGATTTTGGATTCAGGATGTTCATTTCACATGACGCCCAACAAAGATTGGTTTGACACCTATGATCGTATCAAAAATAATACTCGCAAGTGTACGAATCGTGTGCAGTAAAGTGCGCGTAAAAATGCGAGGTCGAACCACAGAGAACGGCGTTTTGCAATTAAAAACTAATACAACTCCTAAATTAAACGTATCTTAACCTAGTCCCAAAGAGGATTGATTTCGAACAATTAAAATGCAGAAATAAAATTAAACTGAAAATGCAGGGATAAAAACAACTAAGGTTAAAGACGAACCTCACCCAATAAAAATAAGCTAAATACATTAAACACTCATTCTCCGTTTTTTAAACTCTAAACCCTTCAACACACTCTATTGTGGTAATTGACACAAGTCAAACCGAATAATGTGTTTACCGTTAAGGAGC
>CM017326.1:18337746-18382097 GCA_006937295.1 Carpinus fangiana
TAAAAGCTTACAACTGAAAGGGGCGGAGCAATGCAAACAGAAGCAAAATGCTCTCTAAAAACGCCCCAAAGAATGTGTGTTCGACCAAAAGCCTTGGGTCCTATTTATAGGCAAAATTTCCTACGAGTGCGTTCGAACGCAGGAGGTGCGTTCGAACGTACTACTGAGTTGTGCGTTCGATCGCAGAAAACCATAACGGCGCATGCTGAAGCGATGGACTCCTAGGGCACCCGCGCGATACGTGGGCTGAAGGGGACTGCGATCGATGGTGTCCCTGCGTTCGACCGTCAGTGTGTTCGACCGCACAAACGCATTTGGCAGGGGTCCAAATCTTCACTTAGTGTCTTTTTGCTCTCTTGTGGCCAACTTTTGTTGTAAAGACCTGCACAACTCAAAACACTAAAAACACCACAAATAATTAGAAATTAACAATACTAAGAGCCTAACAAATATAAATTAAGGGGTTCAAATAAGCACTTTTAGGCATTCATCAACCTACAGGTCAGTTAATTCTGGTATAATTACTATGGGTAATGATGCACATTGCAAAATTATTGGCATAGGTAATATTAGAATTTAAATGTTTGATGGTGTGGTTAGAACGTTATGTGATGTTAGACATGTACCAGAAGTGGAAAGAATTTAATTTCATTAGGCGTCTTAGACTCAAACGGTTATGGTCATAAGTCTGTAGGTGGAGTAATGAAGGTAACTAAGGGTGTGATGATAGTAATGAAGGGATAGATAAATTCAAAGAATATCTATAAACTGTTAAGAAGTATAGTTGTAGGTGGAATTGCCTCTGTGGAGTCTGAATTTGATTGTACTGTTTTGTGGCATATGTGGTTGGGTCATATGAGTGAGCGGGGCATGTTAGAGTGATCGGTGCCAAACATTAACGTTTGAACCCCTTTAACTTATATTTGTTAAGCCTTTAGCACTGTTAATATCTAACTATTTTTAGTGTTTTGTGTTGTGCAGGTCCTTACAACAAAATATGGCCATAAAGGAGCAAAATGCACCAAGGGAAGAAATGGTACCCTGCCAAGTGCGTTCGACCGCACTTGGAGTGTTCGAACGCACTCACGGTCGAACGCAGGCCCAGTCAGCCCGTAAATCACGCGGTTGCCCTAGCCGGCCCTATGATTCCATCGCTTCCAGCTGGCGCCGCGGCAGTTATCTGTGATCGACCGCAGAGCCTACGATCGATCGCATGCATCAGTGCGCTCGAACGCAAGGGCTGCGTTCGAATGCAGACCTGTGACCTGGCAGCACACCAGATTTCTATAAATAGTCCCATTCTTGCATTTTTTTGGAGAGCTTTTCTTTTTGGGCGATTTTTAAGAGTAGTTTGCCATTGTAGGACCTGCTCTGCCCTGTTTAATTGTAAACCTTTACTTTACTTTATTTTAATGCACTCTTTTACTCTTTCCTTGCTTTATTGTTACATGGGTGGCTAAACTCTTCAACTAAGGTTGAAGATGAAGCATCACCCTTAGTTTATTTCATGCCTTTACATTAAACACATTTACTTTCCGTCTTTTAATTTTTTCATACTCGTTCATTTAATTTCTGTGACAAAAGTTAAGTGGTTGTTGTTTTTGATGCATCGATAGTCATCCTTTGTTGTGTTCCAAGCCGGGTGCACAACGAGTGTTTGATGTTTGATTCAGTATCCACTGTGATCCAAGGATACAGTGGATGATTTTATCAATAATCAATACTCGTTGTAGCTCCTTAACGGTAAACACACAATTTGATTTGACTTGTGTCAATAACGGCAATAGAGTGTGTTTAAGGGCTTAACTCGATAGGCGGAAGGTTTGTGTGTTTTATGTTTAGGCTAACTCTTTATATTGGGTGAGGTTAGTCTTTAACCTTAGTTAATTTTATCCATTCCTTTATGTTTTTAGAATAGTTTAATTTCTGCACGTTTTATGTTTGATAATACTACTCACTTTGGGACTAGGTTAAAATATATTTAATTTAAGAGTAATATTAGTTTTTTTAGCAAAACTCCGTTCTCTGTGGTTCGATCTCGGTACTTGCGCAACGCTATACGACCTAACGGTTCGTACTATTGCGAGTACCCAAATTTGGTACGATCAAATTTTGGCGCCGTAGCCGGGGAACGGTTGTTTTTGTTTAAATTAATATTATTTTTAGATTGAATTTATTTTTCTACTAGTATTTATTTTATGCAATTTCAATTCTGTTCATAGTTTATTTTTGCATTTTTAATTAATTTTGGTTAGTTTTTAGAATAGTTTTGGCATTTTTAATTTTGTACATAGTTTCTGGAAAATCAGGCTCCCACAGTGCGGTCGAATGCAGTTCTTGCGGTCGAACGCACTGTCGCCTATTCCATCGGCCGCGTACCTGCGCTCATGCTACACGCCTCTGCGTGCGAGAGCGTGCCTCTGAAACAAACGAGCAGTGCAGTGATACGTTCTAACGCACCTCTGTTGCGTTCGAACGCACTTGCGGAGACTGCAACATATGCGTGTATGCGAACGAACATACTTCCTGCACTCGAGCGCACCTCTGCTACCTGCACCAACATACCTGAGGCAGTAAGTATTTTGCTGTTTTGGTTAATTGTTAATTTAGGTTTTAATTGATATTTATACCTGTTTTAAGCTTGTTTTCTGCTGCTGTTGGTTGTGTTTAGCTTATTTTAATTTTTAAGTGATTAATTAGCTTCAATTGTTAGATAGTAGTTTAGTTAATTTGTAGTTAGTTGTTAATTTAATTTTGCCATGTTAGTTCCCATTTGTTTTAGCTAGGTTGTTTATATTTGTTTGCTGTTTCTGTCTCTGTAGTTGCTGCATCTGTTCATATTTGTTTAAAATTGTTTAGTTTTAATTCAATTAAGTGCATATAGGTTGTTGTTTTTGTAGTATAATTTTAATTTAGTGCTTTACTTTCATCTAGGTTCTTGTAGTTGTATATATTTGCTGCTTTGTGATCGTACCAAATTTAGGTACTCGCAAGAGAACATACCGTTAGGTCGTATAGCGTTGCGCAAGTAACGAGATCGAACCACAGAGAACGGAGTTTTGCAATTAAAAACTAATACAACTCTCAAATTAAACGTATCTTAACCTAGTCCCAAAGAGGATTGATTTCGAACAATTAAAAGTGCAGAAATAAAATTAAACTGAAAATGTAGGGATAAAAATAACTAAGGTTAAAGACGAACCTCACCCAATAAAAATAAGATAAATACATTAAACACTCATTCTCTGTTTTTTAAACTTTAAACCCTTCAACACACTCTATTGTGGTAATTGACATAAGTCAAACCGAATAATGTGTTTACCGTTAAGGAGCTACAACGAGTATTGATTATGGATAAAATCATCCACTGTATCCTTGGATCACAGTGGATATTGAATCACAACCAAACACTTGTTGTGCACCCGGCTTGGAACACATCACCGGACGACTATCAATGCATCAACACACACAACCATTCAATTATTTGTCACAGAAATTGAATGACGAATGCGGAATTGAATAACGGAAAATAAGCATAAAATATAAAAGCACGAAATTTAAACTAAGGGTGAGGCTTCATCTTCAACCTAAGTTGAAGATTCTAGCCACCCATTGAACAATAAAACATAAAAGAATTGAAATAATGCATTAAAATTAACTGTAAAATAAAAGTTTACAACTGAAAAGGGGCGGAGCAATGCAAATAGTAGCAAAATGCTCTCAAAAACGCCCCAAAGGAATTGTGTTTCGACCAAATGGCCTTGGGTCCTATTTATAGGCAAAATTTCCTACGAGTGCGTTCGAACGCAGGAGGTGCGTTCGAACGTACTACTGAGTTGTGCGTTCGAACGCACAATGTGCGTTCGACCGCAGAGAACCGTAACGGCGCACGCTGAAGCGATGGACTCCTAGGGCACCCGCGCGATACGCGGGCTGACGGGGACTGCGATCGACCGTGTCCCTGCGTTCGACCGTCAGTGCGTTCGAACGCACCAAGTGCGGTCGAACGCACTTGGCAGGGATCCAATTCTTCACTTAGTGTATTTTTGCTCTCTTGTGGCCAACTTTTGTTGTAAAGACCTGCACAACTCAATACACTAAAAACACCAAAAATAATTAGAAATTAACAATACTAAGAGCCTAACGAATATAAATTAAGGGGTTCAAATAAGCACTTGTTAAAAGTTGACAGATTTATCTCGGCAACTCCCAATAGTGGGATTTCATGAGTTGTCGAGATAAATCTGCCCGAAACCCTAAGAAAGGGGGCATCCTGGAGTTAAAAGGAGAAACAGAGTTGGCACAAAGGATGGATGCCATTGTCAAGAGATTGGATGCCTTGAGTGTAGGAAGGCCTGTCAATGCGGCAAACACATTTCCTGTTGATAGCTGTTCTGTCTGTGCTAGTCCCATGCACCAAGCATAGAATTGTCCATCGATGACAGTTTTTGCTGAGATGGAACAAGTGAATGCTTTCAACAACTTTCAAAAGCTGGCCAGTGGGCCATATTCTGAGACATATAATCCCGGGTGGAGGAACCACCCTAATTTCTCTTGGAAAGAGAATCAACCCACCACAAATCAAGGAGGAGCTCCTCATGCTCAAAATCACTATCCTCCAGGATTTTCTTCTCCTTATCAGAATCAAGGACGCTCGGCTCAGCTAGCATCATCATCATCTTATCAAGCCCCCACTCAAGCCCCAGCATCATCAACACAGTCACTGGAAGAGACCATGAGGGAATTCATGAAGATAACTGGTTAATCAATCAGTGATGTGAGGCACTCCACCATGGTGAACACCCAGGCAATCTCCAAGTTGGAGATGAAGATGGGACAGTTGGCAAATAACCTTGGTGAGAGGGACAAGGGAAAGCTCCCTAGCCAAGCAGTAAACAACCCTAAAGCATGCAGCATTGGAAATTCTTCGAATCAAGAGCATGTGCAGGCGATTGTTACTCTAAGATCTGGGAAGAGAGTGGACAACAAAGTAGTGGACCCATAAGCATACCATGTTGAGGAAGAAAAACCAAGAGATGAAGAGGGTGACGACCAGAAGGAAGGAGATGCTGAGCCATCTACGGTCACCCCTGTTGTTAAGGAACCTCCTAGGGCGCTTGTGCCAAAAGCACCTTACCCTGAAAGATTACAAGTGCCTAGGAATGGAAGGAAGTTAGAGGACATTCTGGAGGTGTTCAAACAAGTCCAAATCAATATTCCATTTTTGGACGCCATCCAGCAAATCCCTTCATATGCCATGTTCTTGAAGGACTTGGTCACAGTGAAGAGGAAAACAAATGTCCCGAAAAAGGCATTCATGACCAAGCAAGTAAGTGCTATCCTACAATGCAAGTTACCCCTCAAGTACAAGGACCCTGGATGTCCTACAATAACTTGCATGATAGGAGTTAGCCAGATTGAGAGGGCACTGTTGGATTTGGGAGCAAGTGTGAATTTGTTGCCCTACTCAGTCGATTTGCAGTTAGGGCTAGGAGAGCTAAAGCCCACATCCATGACACTGCAACTTGTTGATCGGTTGGTGAAGATTCCACGGGGAATAGTTGAGGATGTACTGATTAAGGTGGACAAGTTTTATTTCCCCATGAATTTCATTGTGTTGGGCATAGAGCCAGTTTAGGTGATAAGGAGTGAGATCCTTGTGATTCTAGGGCGACCATTTTTAGCTACGGCTAACGCCCTGATAAATTATAGGTCGGGGGTAGTGAAGATTTCTTTTGGAAATACGACGGTGGAGTTGAATATTTTTCACATCAGAAAACAACCACTTGATTATGACCTAATGAATCAAGTATGCTTGATTGAGGAGATAATGGATGAAGTAGTTGAAGAATCAAGCATAGAGGATGATGAGTGCCTAAAAGTGCTTATTTGAACCTCTTAATTTACATTCGTTAGGCTCTTAGTATTGTTAATTTCTAATGTTTTGGTTAGTTTTGGTGTTTTAGTGTTTTGCAGGTTGTTAAGTTGTATTTGGGGCTAATGCCATCAACTCTGGGGCTTAAGACAGTTTGGGGAGCTTTGACAGCAAATTTGAGTTGAGCGATAATTCACACCCGACGAGTCCCACCAAAACGACCATATCTGGAGTTGTAGACCTCCGATTGGGGTGATCTTGGTGTCTTTAGAAAGCTAACTCAAAGATCTACAACTTTTTATTTCACATGTGAGGGCTAATTCTGAGGCAGTGCGTTCAAACGCACGTTTTACGTTCGAACGCACTTGTGCCCATCAAATGCCGAAATTCATGCACGAGTGCGTTCGAATGCACTTAGTGCGATCAAACGCTCCTTATCTGACCTGGCAGCGCGGAAACCCTAAATTTAGCCTATAAATATCCCCCTTTCTCTTGTAAGCGAACCCTACGTTTGGAAAACGCTTGGAGGCGCCCCTTGTGGCCTAAATCCTCCCCGTTCATCACTGTAAAACCCTCTAAACGTCATTTTATCATTTTATTTTAATTTAATACTTTTGTTTATTTTGCTTTAGTCTCTTATTCTTCACCATGTTCTTATCTACATGTTTTTATGCTTAGTTTAATACTCCGTTCGTCATTTAATTTTATGTTTATTCGTTTCAATATATTTTAGTGACAAAAGTGTGTTGATTGTTGTTTGCAATTCGTTAAACGTCGACTATCGCTGCAACCGGAGATACATCGGATGATTCGTCTTCGGACCAATATCCGTTGTGACCTCTAAACAGTGTTTGCGTTGGTTAGTTCGACAAGAATTTGTAGCAACAATAGGATATGCATATGTGCTTTATCGACAGACGGATGTATGGACTAGTTAATAGCAAATAGAATACGCCTAGTAGCGTAATTTTTGTTGAAGTATGAACTAGGCATGTTTATATGTTGATTAAGTTGTGGTGAGGTAGATTAGGGACTTTAGCGTTTTTTTTTATTTCTTTGTTTTATTGCATTTTAATTTAGTTTATTTTTATGCACGCCACGTGTTTGACATTGGAACTAGGTTAAGATATTATTAGTTTAGGCATTTAAAGTTGATTTTTAGCAAAACCGATTCTCTGTGGGTTCGACACTCGCACTTGCACATCCACTCTATTACGATTGACTTGTGCAATTGGCGAGTACAATTAAATTTGTACATCAGAGGACCCCCTGGAAGCTTGCCTTGCTCAGTTTGGTGATGATTTGGATTCGGATAAACTTATGGAGCAGGCAGATGCACTTTTGGAGACCGCTCCTTTGGTGAGCGAAGAGAAGGAGGAGACAGCTGTGCCTGATTCCCCGAAGAAGGAACTTAAGCCTTTACCGGACAATTTGAAGTATAAGTTCATAGGTCCAGCCGATTCTTTGCCAGTGATCATAGCTTCAGATTTGATAGATGCTTAAGATGAGGAATTGTTAGAAGTTTTGAGAGAGCATAAGGAAGCTATTGGCTGGACTATTGAGGACATTAAGGGAATCAGCCCCTCATTGGTTATGCATAAGATACATCTGGAAGAGAATTCCAAACCATCGAGGGAACCACAGAGAAGGCTCAACCCAGCAATGCAGGAGGTTGTGAGAGCATAAGTGATAAAATTGTTAGATGCTGGGATCATCTATCCAATTTCTGACAGCAAGTGGGTGAGCCTGATACATGTTGTACCCAAGAAGGCTGGATTGATAGTAGTGAAGAACAAGGATAACGAGTTGGTGCCAACTCGTATTCAGTCGGGTTGGAGAGTTTGTATAGACTACCATAAGTTGAACGCTGCCATTAGGAAAGATCACTTTCCTCTTCCATTCATTGACCAGATGGTGGAGCGTTTAGCTGGGCACGAGTATTACTACTTTTTGGATGGTTATTCAGGATATAACCAAGTCCCAGTGAACCCCAAAGACCAGGAGAAGACTACATTTACGTGTCCCATTGGGACATTCGCCTACCGTCGCATGCCTTTTGGGCTATGCAGTGCACCTGCTACTTTTCAGTGGTGCATGATCAGTATATTATCCGACATGGTAGAGCATTTTATGGAGATCTTCATGGTTGACTTCTCCGTCTTCGGTTCATCTTTTAAGGAGTGTCTGCACCGTCTCACTTTGGTTTTAGTGAGGTGCAAAGAGAAGAACCTTGTGCTTAACTGGGAAAAATGACATTTTATGGTTAAGCAGGGGATAGTACTGGGGCATGTCATATCTCAGAGGGGTATTGAGGTTGACAAAGCGAAGGTAGATTTGATCTCTAACCTTCCACCCCCAAGTACTGTGAAGGAAATCCAATCCTTCTTGGGCTATGCTGGGTTCTACAGGCGATTCATCAAGGATTTCAGCAAGATCGCCAGGCCCTTGTTCAGGTTGTTGGCCAAAGAGACCCCGTTTGAATTGGATGAAGAATGTTTGAAAGCATTCGGGGCTATGAAGGAGATTCTGACGTCCACACCAGTCATTAGACCACCCAATTGGGGTGAACCATTTGAGATCATGTGTGACCCATCAGACTATACTGTGGGAGCTGTTTTGGGGCAGCGCATTGATAAACTTCCCCATGTGATTTACTATGCGAGCAGGACTCTGAACGACGCACAACTCAATTACTCCACCACAGAAAAGGAGTTGTTGGCGGTCATTTTTGAGCTGGACAAGTTTAGATCCTATTTGTTAGGATCTAAAATCATTATCTATTCAGATCATGCGGCATTGAAGTATCTTTTCTCCAAGAAAGATGCTAAATCCTGCTTGATCCGGTGGATTTTGCGGCTTCAAGAGTTTGACATAGAAATTCGGGATAAGAAGGGTTCCAAAAATGTAGTGGCAGATCATCTTTCTAGATTGACCATGGATTTCACCGAGGATGCCACTCCCATTTCTAAGACCTTTCCTGATGAGAAATTGATGCACATTGCTCACAATCCCGCACCTTGGTTCGCTGACATAGTGAACTATCTTGTTACTAGCCAAATGCCTTTGCATTGGGGGAAACAAGATAAGATCAAATTTTTGTCCAAGGTGAAAACTTTTCTTTGGGACGATCCTTATCTGTTCAAGTATTATCCCGATCAAATCATTAGGAGATGTATACCTAAATTTGACCAAACTAATGTCATCTCCTTTTGTCATGATCATGCTTGTGGGGGCCATTTCAGTGCAAACAAGACCGCTGCAAAGATTTTGACGTGTGGATTTTATTGGCCCACCATGTTTGTAGACGCTCGTGCTTATTGCACATCTTGTGAGCACTGTCAGAAACTCGGGAGTATTTCAAAGAGGAACATGATGCCCCTCAATCCCATTTTGGTAGTTGAGATTTTTGATGTATGTGGCATCCATTTCATAGGACCTTTCCCAAACTCCTTCGGGTTTCTGTACATTTTGGTTGCTGTGGACTATGTGTCCAAGTGGGTGGAGGCAGTTGCGTGCAAGACTAATGACCACAGAGTTGTGGTCAAATTTTTGAAGGACACAATTTTTGCTCGGTGTGGTACACCTAGAGTGATTATCAGTGATGGAGGCACGCATTTCTGCAATCGGATCTTCAAGCAGCTGATGAAGAAGTATTTCATCACACACAAGGTTGCCCCCCCCTTATCACCCACAGACGAGTGGGCAGGTTGAAGTGTCAAATCGGGAGATCAAACACATTTTGGAGAAGATTGTGAACCCCAACAGAAAAGACTGGTCTCTGCAATTGAATGATGCTTTGTGGGCATATAGGACATCATATAAGACACCGATTGGGATGTCACCATATCAGTTGGTGTACGAGAAAGCTTGTCATCTTCCCGTCGAGTTGGAGCATCGAGCTTACTGGGCCATCAAGCAGCTGAACTTCAATTTTTTGAAAGCCGGCTCTCAAAGGAAGCTCCAACTCACTGAATTAGAGGAGCTAAGGAATGATGCTTATGACAGTTCGAGGAAGTACAAAGAACACATGAAGAAGGTTCATGACTAGAGCATCCTGAGGAGATCTTTTGAGCCAGGTCAGAAAGTCCTTCTTTACAATTCTCGATTGCATTTATTCCCTGGCAAGTTGAAATTTCGGTGGACGGGCCCATTCATCATTAGGACAGTGTTTTCTCATAGGGCCATCGAGATAGAGGATCCCAAGAATGGTAACACCTTTAAGGTGAACGGACAGAGAGTAAAACCATTCTTGGAGTTGAGGAGTCCAGAGGTTGAGGACACTCTTTTGGAGGAGCCGATTTATTCGGACTGATTGATATGACGAGTCTAGCTAAAAATGTTAAACTTAGCGCTTGTGGGAGGCACCCCTCATTATTTTTACCAGTTGATTTTGTTTGTTTGTTTGTTTTTGTTTTTCAGGTTGAGTGTTTGCCATCCAAGTTTGGGGGAGTTTTCTCTTACGACTTACCTCACTTGCGACATCCCTCTGGTATTGTATTTCTGGGCACATTGGGGACATTGTGCCATTTTAGTGTGGGGGTAGGGTAGACGTTGTTGCCTGTCTTTGTACATATTTGTTGTTTATGTTGCCTGTGTTTGTACATATTTGTTGTTTTTGTAAAAATTTTAAATTTTTTGTGCATAGTTGTTATTGATTAGGCATGACTTACATCATATCTGTGGATTGCATATCATTGGTGTGTTTTAACTCATTTGAACACTACATATCTTTAGAAATCCCAGTTTTCAATTCATATGTTGAATTAGAGAGACTTCACATGTTTGATCCATTTTTTCTCATGTACGCTAGCATTAGGGTCTGTGGGGTATGAGATGTGACTTTGAAGTGTGTCTTGAGATTTTTTTTGGATTGCTATGTGATGATGAAAACCTTGGCTACCTAAAAAAAAAAAAAAAAATCATCAAAATCAGAATAAGTCGAGTTTTTCATTGAGTAACCGGACCTCTTGCTTGGCCAAGCAATGAGTGTTCGCGTCAAAAGATGAGAAATTCCAAAAATTTGTATGGCTAGTTTAGGCTTTGTAGCTCTTTTGACTTGAGTAATTAAGCCCTAGGGATGTCTCTACATCTAGTGCCCTAAAGCCGTCTAGCTTGGGAGTCACTGGCCCAACGCTCGTTACATAGGTCATTTAGAAGCTTAAGGGAGCCAAGCATTGCACAGCCTACACAAAAATTGCATTTTTCAATTAAAGCCTTGGTTGTATTTATCACATTGTTTTCCTTTGAATTTTGGGATACATGTCTTTTGAGAATAATTGGAACCCCATGATCTTGTTGTTAGTTCACTTTGCACTTTTTGGAGCATGTCTTGTCTCGATTTTTCAGCCGTGATTTGATTGATGTTTGGAGGCCTTGATGATGTGGTTTGTTTGTTCGAAATTGTTAAAATTTCTAATGATGTTTGAACCACATGTTTGTGTGAAAGGCTTTGTCTGTCAATAACATTATGCCAAATAATTGTTTGTAGGTATCATTCTTGAAAAACCCTCACGAGACTTCACTCGTCCCCTAGGGAATTCCTAGGGGTTTAAAAGGCTTGTTGCATAGGCTAAATGCAACCGTTCTCCCACGAAAGCGGACCTATGTTTGTTTTGTTTTTCATTTTTGTTTTGCTAAGGGACTAGCAAAATGTAAGTTTGGGAGTATTCGATCGGTGCCAAACATTGACGTTTGAACCCCTTTAACTTATATTTGTTAAGCCTTTAGCACTGTTAATATCTAACTATTTTTAGTGTTTTTAGTGTTTTGTGTTGTGTAGGTCCTTACAACAAAATATGGCCACAAAGGAGCAAAATGCACCAAGGGAAGAAATGGTACCCTACCAAGTGCGTTCGACTGCACTTGGTGCGTTCGAACACACTCACGGTCGAAAGCAGGGGGCACGGTCGAACGCAGGCCCAGTCAGCCCGCAAATCACGCGGTTGCCCTAGCCGGCCCTATGATTCCATCGCTTCCAACTGGCACCGCAGTAGTTATCTGCGATCGACCGCAGAGCCTACGATCGATCGCATGCATCAGTGCGTTCGAACGCAAGGGCTGCGTTCGAACGCAGACCTATGACCTAGTAGCACACCAGATTTCTATAAATAGTCCCATTCTTGCATTTTTTGGAGAGCTTTTCTTTTTGGGCGATTTTTAAGAGTAGTTTGCCATTGTAGGCCCTGCTCTGCCCTGTTTAATTGTAAACCTTTACTTTACTTTATTTTAATGCACTCTTTTTCTCTTTCCTTGCTTTATTGTTACATGGGTGGCAAAACTCTTCAACTAAGGTTGAAGATGAAGCCTCACCCTTAGTTTATTTCATGCCTTTACATTAAACGCATTTACTTTCCGTCTTTTAATTTTTCCATACTCGTTCATTTAATTTCTGTGACAAAAGTTAAGTGGTTGTTTTTTGATGCATCGATAGTCATCCTTTGTTGTGTTCCAAGCCGGGTGCACAACGAGTGTTTGATGTTTGATTCAATATCCACTATGATCCAAGGATACAATGGATGATTTTATCAATAATCAATACTCTTTGTAGCTCCTTAACGGTAAACACACTATTTGATTTGACTTGTGTCAATAACAGCAATAGAGTGTGTTTAAGGGCTTTACTCGATAGGCGGAAGGTGTGTGTGTTTTATGTTTAGGCTAACTCTTTATATTGGGTGAGGTTAGTCTTTAACCTTAGTTAATTTTATCCATTCATTTACGTTTTTAGAATAGTTTAATTTCTGCACGTTTTGTGTTTGATAATACTACTCGCTTTGGGACTAGGTTAAAATATATTTAATTTAAGAGTAATATTAGTTTTTTTAGCAAAACTCTGTTCTCTGTGGTTCGATCTCAGTACTTGCGCAATGCTATACGACCTAACGGTTCGTACTATTGCGAGTACCCAAATTTGGTACGATCATAGAGCCTCATAAGAAAAATCTATTGAAGGGTATCAAGACATGCAAACTTGATTTTTGTAAGTTCTGTGTTCTTAGGAAGCAGAATCGGGTACAATTCAAGATAGCCACACACAAGATAGAGGGCATTCTGGACTATGTTCATTCTAATGTATGGGGACCAGTGAGAACAGCGTCACGGGGAGGACATATGTATTTCTTCATCTTTACTGATGACTATTCCAAAAAGGTTTGGGTGTACTTCATGCGGCACAAATCAGAAACGTTTGCCAAGTTCAAGTCACGCAAGCTGAAGTGGAGAACCAGATTGGGAAGAAGGTTAAGTGCCTCAGGACAGATAATGGCACTGAGTACACAAACGACGAGTTCAGGGATTTTTGTGAGCAGCATGATATAAAGAGACATTTCACAGTAAGCAAGACACCACAACAAAATGGTGTGGCGGAAAGGATGAATAGGTTGATTGCAGAGAGAGCACGATGTCTTAGGTTGAATGCTGGACTTGCAAAGATTTTCTGGGCAGATGCAGTGAGTATGACATGCTACTTGATAAACAGGTCACCGAGAGCAGCACTGGATGGGAAAGTTGCAGAGGAGGTGTGGACAGGTAATGAGGTAGATTACTTTGGTTTGAGAGTATTTAGTTGTCCAGCCTATGTGCACATACCTAGTGTAGAATGGTCAAAACTTGATCCAAAGTCTAGACAATGTGTCTTTCTCGGATATGGGAAAGGGGTTGAAGGTTACAAGTTTTGGGATCCGACGGCAAACAAGGCGGTGATCAATAAAGATGTGCTATTTGACGAAAATTCCATGTTGAAGAGTACTCAGGGTAAAGAGTAGCAGGTGCCAAAATGCAGTAGCAGTGATAAGCAGATGGTGCAAGTGTAGTTAGAGAATCCTGTACTGGAGAACACTTCTCAGGGTACAGAGACTTCTACTTCAGGAATTGAGCAGCATCACAGTATAGCCACTGACAGACCTAGACGCACTATCAGGCCACCAATCAAGTACGGTTTTGAAGACATGGTTTCTTATGCTCTTGTTATTAGCAGCGGAGATCCTACTACTTTTCAAGAGGCTGTCAATAGCTAAGAGAAGAGCAAATGGATGGGTGTTGTGGCAGAAGAAATGGAGTCTTTGCATAAAAACCAGACATGGGATTTGGTGGAGCTCCCAGAGAGGAAGAGGAAGATAGGGTGCAAATGGGTGTTCAAGAAAAAGGAAGCAGTATCAGAAAAAGGGGGAGAAAAGTTTAAGGCTCGCCTAGTAGCAAAGGGTTATTCATAGCAGAAATAGGTTGATTATGAAGAAATATTTTCCCCAGTGGTTAGACATACTTCCATTAGAGCAGTATTGTCATTGCTAGCCCATTATGACATGGCTTTGGAGCAAATGGATGTGAAGACAGCTTTTCTTCATGGTGATTTGGAGAATTAGATTTACATGGAGCAGCTAGAAGGGTTCAGTCAACCTGGACAGGAGCATTTGGTCTGTAAATTGAAGATGTCACTTTATGGGTTGAAGTAGTCTCCAAGGCAGTGGTATAAGCAATTTGACTCTTACATGATCAAAATTGGCTACAGGAGATGTGAGTATGACTGTTGTGTGTATGTGAGGAGCCTTGATAATGGCTCATTTATTTTTCTGTTACTGTATGTAGACGATATGCTTATTGCAGCAAAGAGTATAGTGGAGGTCAACAAACTGAAGGTCTTGTTGAGTAGAGAATTTGACATGAAGGATTTGGGCGTAGTCAAGAAGATTCTTGGGATGGAGATTCGTAGGGACAGAGATGCCAAGAGATTGTGGCTATCTCAATCCGGTTATGTGAAGAAGGTGTTGGAGAGGTTTAGCATGGAGAATGCAAAACTGGTAAGTACACCTTTGGCAAATCACTTCCGCTTGTCTACCTCACAGTGTCCAAAGACAGTTGAAGAAACTGAAGACATGTCAAAGGTCCCATATGCCAGTGTAGTGGGGTGTCTGATGTATGCTATGGTATGTACCAGGCCAAATTTGGCTCATGCAGTGAGCGTGGTGAGCAAGTACATGGCAAATTCGGGAAAACATCACTAGGATGCAGTTAAGTGGATTTTCAGATACTTGAAAGGTACTACAGACTACGGCATCACTTTTTTCAGACAAAAGAGTGATTTGTCAGTTGTGGAATATGTGGATGCAGATTATGCAGGGGACTTGGATGACAGAAGATCGACCACGGGTTATGTGTTCGAAGTCTATGATACAGGAGGACCTATATGTTGGAAGTCTATGATCCAGTCTATGGTTGCGATGTCCACGACTGAGGCAGAGTACATGGCGGCGGTTGAGGCTACAAAGGAAGCTTTGTGGCTTACAGGGTTAGTCAGGGAGCTGGGTATTCAGCAAGTTGGAGTTTTGTTGTATTGTGACAGTCAAAGTGCCATTTACTTGGCAAATAACCAGGTGTATCGTGCAAGAACCAAGCACATTGATGTGAGGTTTCACAAGATCAGGGAATTGGTTGCTACAGGTGAATTGTTACTTGAGAAGATCACACTTCTGAGAATGCAGCGGACATGTTGACGAAGCCTATTATCACAGACAAGTTCAAGCATTGCTTGGACTTGACAAATGTCTCTAGGTGCTAGAAAGGAGAGGAGAGGAGGCGCCAGCCCCAAACTTATCAGTTCCAAGTGGAGGCCCAATACTTGATTATCTTCAAAGAGGTGAATACTCACCAAGGTGGAGATTGTTGGAGCAAGTGGCTCATATTCTATTAAAGGGGCATTTGGTGTAATTAGTTTATGTGGGCTTGAGGAACAAATAAGTTGTGGGGGGTATTTTGGGGTTTTCCAAAATACTTATTGATCGTACCAAATTTAGGTACTCGCAAGAGAACGAACCGTTAGGTCGTATAGCGTTACGCAAGTACCGAGATCGAACCACAGAGAACAGAGTTTTGTAATTAAAACTAGGGGAAAATACGTTTTAGCCCCCTTAACTATCACCCTTTTACGTTTTAGCCCCCTAAAATATCAAACGTTGTTAAGTGGCCCCCTCAACTACCAAATAGTTACGTTTTAGCTTCCTCCGTTAGTTTTTACCGTGAAATTGGATGGAAACATCAAAACTACGTCGTTTTGAGATTGCAAGTTACCAAAATACCCTCAACTAATGGAGGGGGCCAAAACACAACTGTTTGGTAGTTGGGGGGGCCATTTAACAACTTTTTCTTCCCCTTTGCTTTTCGTTTTTCTCTGCCTAGCTTGGCTAGCCATGGCTTTGTGCTACTGGGCTTACCCCGGCAGCCCTGGATCAAACTCAAGAGAGGGAGGCACACGACTGTGTGGACTTAAAGCTTCCTGGAAAGCAGCAGGAGCTGATCAATGCTGTAGCGGGTGCAGCTAAGAAACCAGTTGTTCTAGTTCTTCTTTCTGGTGGTCCGGTTGATATATCTTCAGCCAAGAATGACAAAAATATCGGAAGCATCTTGTGGGCTGGTTATACAGGTCAAGCCAGAGGAAGTGCGATTGCAGAGGTTATCTTTGGCGATCACAACCCAGACAGCTTATGAGAGAAAGAATCTCTATTTATTTCCTTGTGCCCCCTTCATGCATTCAG
Organism: Carpinus fangiana; assembly: GCA_006937295.1. Classification (NCBI taxonomy): domain Eukaryota; kingdom Viridiplantae; phylum Streptophyta; class Magnoliopsida; order Fagales; family Betulaceae; genus Carpinus; species Carpinus fangiana. The sequence continues at coordinate 18,354,148 of CM017326.1, forward strand.
AGTCGCACCCGTCCAGCAGCAATCCATAGGTTTGCCAACCAGCATCACCAGCGAGCCCGTGATTACCCCGACGAACTAGCAAGCCTGCTATCCCGCTGGTGAACCAGCACCTCGCGAGTCTAGACCTCGCCTTGAGGCAAGCCAGTGACTTAGCCTCGCCTTGCCCACAAACCAACAGCGGTCATGGATCCCACCAAAGACTCCACGGCGAACCAATGCCTCGGGAGCCTAGCTCGATCGCAGACACCCTAACGAACCCAGCTCCATGTTTGCCGAGTCTACCAAGCTTGTCGACTCTACCTCGTTGCTCTACTCTCTCCGCAATAGCCCAGGTTGCCTGACCATGTCTCGTCACCAAAATCACCAGGGTTTGGGTGGTTGACCTGTTGGAACACAAGGCGAGGGTAAGAGTGAACCGGGACGTCGAGCTGAGCAAGCATGCGTACAAGCTTGGACATAACGTAACAACATTGGTCCAGGCCCTTGCGGAGGATATGGGCGTGGACTTGTTTGATTTGGACGAGGTTGGTGGAGCCATGGAGAAGAGAGACGAGCCGCTCCTCTAGAAGCCTTCGTCGCTGAAGCTGAGAGAAAGGAATGAAAATTTACGTTGAATTTATTTGTGGGTGTCCTTGCTTTTGTGGGAAAATGTTTGGAGTAGCGATGGTGGAGAGCTTGCGGCAGGGCTGCCGGGGTAAGCCCAGTAGCACAAAGCCATGGCTAGCCAAGCCAGGCAGAGAAAAACGAAAAGCAAAGGGGAAGAAAAAGTTGTTAAATGGCCCCCCCAACTACCAAACAGTTGTGTTTTAGCCCCCTCCATTAGTTGAGGGTATTTTGGTAACTTGCAATCTCAAAACGACGTAGTTTTGATGTTTCCATCCAATTTCACGGTAAAAACTAACGGAGGGGGCTAAAACGTAACTGTTTGGTAGTTGAGGGGGCCACTTAACAACGTTTGATATTTTATGGGGCTAAAACGTAAAAGGGTGATAGTTGAGGGGGCTAAAACGTATTTTCCCCTTAAAACTAATACAACTCTCAAATTAAATGTATCTTAACCTAGTCCCAAAGAGAATTGATTTCGAACAATGAAAAGTGCAGAAATAAAATTAACGTGAAAATGTAGGGATAAAAATAACTAAGGTTAAAGACGAACCTCACCCAATAAAAATAAGCTAAATACATTAAACACTCATTCTCCCATTTTAAACTTTAAACCCTTCAACACACTCTATTGTGGCAATTGACACAAGTCAAACCGAATAATGTGTTTACCGTTAAGGAGCTACAATGAGTATTGATTATGGATAAAATCATCCACTGTATCCTTGGATCACAGTGGATATTGAATCACAATCAAACACTCGTTGTGCACCCGGCTTGGAACACATCACAGGCTGACTATCAATGCATCAACAACACACAACCATTCAATTATTTGTCACAGAAATTAAATGACGAGTGCGGAATTAAATAACGGAAAATAAAGCATAAAATGTAAAAGCAAGAAATATAAACTAAGGGTGAGGCTTCATCTTCAACCTAAGTTGAAGATTTTAGCCACCCATTGAATAACAAAGCATAATTGAATTAAAATAATGCATTAAAAATAACTTTAAAGTAAAAGCTTACAACTAAAAGGGGCGGAGCAATGCAAACAGAAGCAAAATGCTCTCTAAAAACGCCCCAAAGAAATGTGTGTTCGACCAAATGGCCTTGGGTCCTATTTATAGGCTACAAAATCCTACGAGTGCGTTCGAACGCATGAGGTGCGTTCGAACGTACTGCTGAGTTGTGCGTTCGATCGCACAATGTGCGTTCGACCGCAGAAAACCGTAACGGCGCATGCTGAAGCGATGGACTCCTAGGGCACCCGCGCGAGATGCGGGCTGACGGGGACTGCGATCGACCGTGTCCTTGCGTTCGACCGTGAGTGCGTTCGAACGCACCAAGTGCGGTCGAACGCACTTGGCAGGGGTCCAATTCTTCACTTAGTGTCTTTTTGCTCTCTTGTGGCCAACTTTTGTTGTAAAGACCTGCACAACTCAAAACACTAAAAACACCAAAAATAATTAGAAATGAACAAAGCTAAAGGCCTAACAAATATAAGTTAAAGGGGTCAAATATACACAATTTGAAACTGATCACTTATAATTAGGGTTTGCTTATAAATATGTTATGTTGTAACCCTATATCATTGAATAGAAATATATAGCCGCACTCTCCTGTGGACGTAGGCAAATTGTCGAACCACGTTAAATTTGTGTCTCAACTTTCTCTTGATCTTTTTCTCTTTTTGATTCCATATTATTTATCATTGTTGTGCACGGTAACAACACGTACGTCCGGCCCCAATGGCATACGTCCGCTCAGTGAGTTAAGCACACCTTCAAGTTTTCAGACAACACTTGCTCCCTATAACATTTCTAGACCTCTAAGCCTCTTTTAAGCTAACAAATGAGCACATGCAACATAAGAAATCTCAACACAACGAAACTTTAAGAGATCTTTTGAAGACATTAACACCTTTAAGAAAATGCTTAATGAACACTTTGGAAAACTCATCAAGGTATAAGTTGGAAGGTAAAACAGTGCTGAAATGTACAAAGAGGTGAAGCTTACCCCGAAGCTAAGCAAAGACATGATCTCCCCTCCTTGGAATCTCCTTTTTAAACTCACACTCACCAAATAACACTCAAGCAAGCATGGATACAATTCTGGCAGCCTAGGGGTGTGCTAGAGAGCTGGAATGGGGTGAGAATGAAGGGTGAGGTGAGGGGTATTTATAGCTGAGGGTTGCCACCAACTCTTTGAAAAGTAGTGGATGTCCGCTCAACCCTAGTGTACGTCTGGTACTATTTGTCCAATAGATAAGAGGGTGCTGCATATGTTCAGGTCTTACCCAAGGGGTATTCCAAAAAGTAGCATATATCTGTGTGGTCCCATGTATGATCCCTGTACTATTTGCAGAGCGTATGTCCGATGGTCCCCACACGTACATCAGCAGTAAAAACAATGGCGTACATCTGCCCCAGAGAATTAGTGTTTGGCTTCTATTTTCTAAGGGATTAGGGTCTTGTTGGGTTAACACTAAGGGCTTGGGTCTTTGTTAAAACAATTCTATTGAAAACCTTGTTAACCGCTTTTGTGAAAAGGTTTTTGAATAATAAAAAGTGTTGTTTTTATCGGGGTATTACAATAAGATCTAGAGTGTGACAAGGGACTTTATTTTCACTAGCCGTCTCATAGCTCCTGTTTTCCTTATACTAGAGTTGTTTCGGTAGAAATAGGACTAATTGACGATTTTCCACAGATTTGGAGAACCCAGATTGTTTGGAATTCTCAGAGACGTGTTATGACTCAGGTGAGTTTTAACTCACATAATGCTCAATGTTATTTTCCATGCACTACATGACTATTTTGTGTACCAAGAATATATGTATATTTGCAACTCTCATAATTTATACTTGTTGTACATGAACTCTTGCATTTTGAGAAAACGTTGTAATGAATATGTTAATAAAGTGAGACTTATAAAAGCATGCATGTAAAATACAGACAAGATAATTTGCATCGTATAACATGGTACACCTGTACATGTGGTATAATGGCCATGGGCTTACTATATATGTTAGCTTTAAGGTCAAATGTGTGTTTGTTATATGGGCCTTGGATCCAATAGTTGTTCGTGGTCGGTGAAACCTTAATGGGTGGTCACTATAGGACGAACATCATTAGTGATGTGGGCCACCTGAAGACAAACTCAGTCGTGCCACTAGTGTTATGTACTGTAGCGCGCAATGGTTGGGGCATTGGCATTATACTATAGGTCCCTTTGGACAACACCAACCCTGCTGAAAAGGAATAATATCTCAGATAGATCATATTGTTGAACTATGATTGTTACTCTGTAGTATATGCATATGTTGTATATTTATATCACACTTAAGATAAATTGTCATGATGGAACTCTAAGATGCTATACAAAAACATTAAAGTTCATTACTAAACTGGCATGGGCATTATTTGTGTTAATTACCACTAAGTCTTAGACTTACCTCCCTTTTATTTTTATTTTCCCTATCATTACGAATATCTGTGCGGTTTAGCTACCCTAGACGAGGATACAAACGGAGCCAACCTAGGTAATAGCAAATGACCTGATCCGTGTGATTTCTTAGGACATGGACCTTTTTGGCTGAGAATCATGTGGGTAGACAGAGGAACTGCTCGTGGCGACATTATTGAGATTCTAATCTCATTAGCCCTGCTTAAGCTTAGATCTAGGCTTTGATCTGTTGATCCTTTTTAAAGACAACATTATTTGTTATCTTATGGTTTGTACCTCTACTTGATGATGGTCTGATGACCAGTACATTTTGATGATTATCTATGCTATGATGGTTTTATAATTTCTCTGGTGAATTGTGATGACCCCGATGGGCAAATCAATTAACTAGTAATTGATCCCACGGCGCTCCATCCCAGCCTTGTCCCTCTAGGACAAGACCTCCAGGAATTCACTTTCCTCGTCACAACGAGAAACTGCAGCGGAAGACTTTACTAAGACTACAAGATTTAGAGACAGTAAACGAAATATCACACAACAAATACCAGAGATAAAGTACTACGTCACCATAATATCATAAATAGTCATTAAATGTACTGGTCATCAGACCATCATCAGGAAAATAGATACAACCAAGAATAACAAAACAGCTGCAAAAACTTTGTGGCGTATTCAATCACTAACATCTCTCCTTGTACCAAATCCAAAAACTCTCGTGCCTTCGCCTCCTGCACGACTCGAGGAAAGAAGTGCCTATTTAACTCGTGCTTGAAGACTTCCCAAGAAATGGCGGTCTCCGAACCCAAGCCAGTTACAAGCACCACTTTCTTGTCCTGCTCATTCGTACATCCAAGGGTAGCTAACAACTCCTCCATGTCGTTCAGCCAATTCTCAGTGCGGATGTGGTCACCTTTCCTATCAAAACTCTCCGAGTGATGACTACATAAATCCTTTAGAGAACATCCAGTCCCTTCAGCTGGCTGTCTCGCAACCCTATCGCGATCTATGGCCGAAACCAACTGGCCAATCGCATCCATCACTTGGCTTCCTGGGAGTGTCGCCTCATCAATGGGAATGTCCACAGGCTCGGGGTGAATACTTCCCTCTCCGATCTCTAGTGCGCTAGGTCCAGTTGCAGGATTCCTTCGGGGCGGCATTCTTTGCAGGGAAGTGCAAAGTTAGAACTAACTCTACTAGAACCAAGCGACCAAGTCTAGAGACTAAGTCCTAATCGCTTATCTAGCCTAATCTATGGTGTGATCATGGCCTAAGTTCTCTTTTCCCTCTATCCTATAGTCCTCTCAGAGCAAAAGCTCTGATACCAACTGTGACACCCCGCCCGATGGGCAAATCAATTAACTAGTAATTGATCCTACGGCGCGCCATCCCAGCTTTATCCCTCACAGAACAAGACCTCCGGGAATTTACTTTTCTCGTCGTAATGAGAAAACTGCAGCGAAAGACTTTACTAAGACTATAGGATCAAGAGACAATAAATGAAACATCATACAACAATACCAGAGATAAAGTACTACTTCATCATAATATCATAAATAGTCATCAAAGATACTGGTCATCAGACCATCATCAGGAAAACAGCTACAACCCAGAATAATAAAATGTCACATAGTACATAAAAGATCAACAGATCAAAGCCTAGACTTAAGCTTAAGCAGAGCTAGTGAAATCAAAATCTCTATCATGTCTGCACGAGCAGATCCTCCAGTCTCCCACATTGAACACAACCAGATAGGATCCATGTCTTCAAAGATCACACGGATCAAGTCCTGAGCTAGCACCCAAGTCTGCTCCGACTGCATCCTCTTCTAAAGCGGCTAAACCGTATAATAATCGTAATGGGAGACGAAACATAAAGGAAAATGGTAAGTTTAAGACTTAGTGATTTTTAACGTAGATAATACCCATGCATTTTTAGAAATGAACTCAGATGTTTAATAAGCAAAAGCAGTTCCATCATGATAGCTTATATTATACGTGATATATATAATAAATTATATATGCATATATGTAAACAACAGTCATAATTTAACAGTATGGTCTATCTGAGATATTACCCCTTCTCAGCAGGGTTGATGTTGTCAAGGGACCTATAGAATAATGCCAGTGCCCCAGCACCATTGAAAAGCATACCTTATGTAACATTAGTGGCACGATCGAGTCCGACCACGAGTGGCCCACACCAACTCATGACGTCCATCCTATAGTGATCGAACCATTGAGAATAGTTGCACTAGGGTCACGAAACCAATGGATCCAAAGCCCTGTATAACACACACATTTGACCATAAAGCTAACATGTATAGTAAGCCTATGGCCATTACTATCGGACGTACCGGTGTACCATGTCATACGATATAATTATCTTTTCTGTGTTTTACATGCATGTCATTCTACAAGTCTCACTTGGTTAACATGTTCAGCACAACATTTTTCTCAAAATGTCAGAGTTCATGTGCAATAAGTGTAGTGACCCAAATTATTAACTAGGCATAAGTAGCTTAGTTGGGGGGATTAATTTGGGCTTTGTGTCACTAAGGACGCCAAAAGGGTAATTTGAACTCTTGGGCGGACGTACGTTAGGTCTAACGGACGAATGCTGTTGTTTGTAGTGCGGACGTACGTGGGGGGACCACCGGACGTACGCTCTACAAATCGTATAGGCGGACATATGCTACTTTTTGAATACCCTCTGGTTAATACCAAGACGTATGAGGCAGCCATAGAACCGCTGGGCAAGAACCACCAGACGTACGTCCCTTGGCCGGATGTTCGTTGCTTTTCTGAGCCTATAAATAGCACCCTACCCCCTTCATTTTTTTCATAACTTCAGAACGCCCCCAAGCTGCCAGAGTGTTCCCAGAGTGTTTGTGAGTGTTTGGAGAGCGTGTTTGTGTGACGTTTGCGGGTTTCGAAATGTTTGTGAGGTGGAACTCTTGTGGTTTTGTTTCAAGAAGGTAACATTCGATCTTTAGCTTTTAATTACGTCGTTATGCTGCTCGTTTTATGTTTAGTTGTAGTTATTAGCTTAGTTGTGCCTTAAAACCCGTTTGGGTTAGCGTTTTCGTTGGCTTAGCGTTGTTACGTTGCATGGAGGTTATTAACTAGACTAGAAGGCTTTAGGTTGTTCCTAGTAGCCCTAGGAGTCGGAGAATAGGCGGACAATGGAAGAGAAAATGAGGTTCTCCCTGAGAACCCATACAGGGGATGAAAGGTATCGTGACCAGACGTACGGCTTGTCGTTGCACGACGGATGTACGCTCTCGAGCTCGGACGTACTGTCACTGTGTGACAGGGAAACCCTATTTTCACCAACCGTCCTGTAGCTCCTATTTTCCTTACTTTAGAGTTGTTTTAGTGGAATTAGGACTAATAGAAGGTTTTCCATAGATTTGGAGAACCCGGATCTTTTGGAGTTTTCAGAGACGCGTATCGATCCAGGTAAGTTTTAACTCACATAATACGCATTGTTATTTTCCATGCACTACATGTCTATTTTGTGAACTGAGCAAACATGCATATTTTACAACTCTCATGTTTTATACGTATTGCACATGAACTCTGTTTTTGGGAAAAACGTTGTGCTGAACATATTAACCAAGTGGGACTTGTAAAATAACATGCATGTAAAATACAGACAAGATAATTGCATCGTATGACATGGTACACCGGTACATGCAGTAGTAATGGCCATGGGCTTACTATACATGTTAGCTTTATAGTCAAATGTGTGCGTTATGTGAGGGCCGTGGATCCATTGGTTTTGTGACCTTGATGCAACCGTTCCCAATGGTTCGATCACTACAAGACGGAAATCATTAGTTGGCGTGGGCCACTCGGGGTCGGACCCTATCGTGCCACTAATGTTACGTACGGTATGTTGTACAATGGCTGGGGCACTGGCATTGTATTATAGGTCCTCCGGGACAGCATCAACCCTACTAAGAAGGCGTAATATCTCGGGTAGACCATACTGTTGAACTATGACTATTGTTTACATCATATGCATATATCATTACTATATATATATCGCACATAATTAAACTGGCATGATAGAACTGCTTTTGCTTATTAAACACCTGAGTTCATTACTAAAACTAGCATGGGCATTATCTGCATTAAAGGTCACTAAGTCTTAGACCTACCCCCTTTATTTTATGTCTTTCCCTATCATTATGAATAATTGCGCGGTTTAGCTACTTTAGACGAGGATGCTGTTGGAGCCTACTTGGGTGATTGCTCAGGACCTAATTCGAGTGATCTTTGAGGATACGGATCCTGTTTGGCTTAGGACAATGTGTGAGGATGGAGGATCTGCTCGTGCAGACATGATAGAGATTCTGATCTCATTAGCTTTTTTGAAGCTTAAGTCTAGGCTTTGATTTGTTGATCTTTTGTGAACAATGTTGTAGTATCTTATTTTGGGGATGTATCTATTTGACGGTCTGATGACTGATACATTTGGTGACTCTTTATAATATTATGGATGTAGTACTTTATCTCTGGTATCTTGTGTGATGTTTCATTTACTATCTCTTGATCCCATAGTCTTAGTAAAGTCTTCCGCTGCAGTTTTCTCGTTACAATGAGGAAGGTGTTTTCCCGGAGGTTGTGTCTTGGGGGGACATGGTTGGGATGGCACGCCGTTGGGTCAATTACTAGTTAATTGATATTCCCATTGGGCGTGGTGTCATAGTTTGTATTAGAGCGCTCTTTTGCTCTGAGAAGACTATAGGATAGGGGAAAAGAGAACTTAGGCCATGATCACACCAGAGATTAGGCTAGATAAGCGATTAGGGCTTAGTCCTTAGGTTTGTTTGCTTGGTTCTAGTAGAGTTGGTTCCAACTCTGATCTTTGCTGTAGAGAATGTCGCCCCAAAGGAACCCTGCAACAGGACCTAACGTGACGGAGATTGGAGAGGGAGGTGTTCACCCTGAGCCTGTGGACATTCCCGTTGATGAAGCAGCACTCCCTGGAAGTTAAGTGATGGACGCGATTGGCCAGTTGGTTTCGGCCATAGATCGTGATAGGGTTGCGAGACAGCCAGCTGAAGGTACTGGATGTTCTCTAAAGGATTTCTACAGTCATCACTTGGAGAGTTTTGACGGGATAGGCGACCACATTAGTGCTGAGAATTGGTTGAACGGCGTGGAGGAGTTGTTAGCTACCCTTGGGTGTAGGAATGAGCAAAAGGTGGCTTATTGATGTAGACCGGGATGCTTGGGAGTACATGAGGAAGAAGGGGAGAGACGTTGAAGTGGATCCACCCCGAAGGATGGCGACACACTCCCAGACCAGAGCTGCAACAGAGGCCCAACAACAAAAGTCTCTGGGCCTGCGAATGATCACAGACTACCCTGCGATGGATCGCAGAACTATCACCAATAGTGCTGCGGCTACTGAGCCAGCGAACGATGATGGGCGACCGATCTGCGATCGATCGCAGAACTATCACCAATAATGCTGTGGCTACTGAGTACGAGAACGATGACAGCGATCGAATGCCCTGATCGTTCGCCCATCTACGAACGATCGCACCTTTGCTGCGTTCGATCGCACACGGGCAACTATGTTACTTTTCTGCGCTTTTAATTACTGCACCGACTTTAATTTCCCTGTTTTAGTCTTATTAGGGTTTTAGAAGCCCTATTTCGTTCTTTATTACTAGGAATTAATTATCTTTCTTCTTGTACTGTTTTATTGGCTTCCGCTTAGTCAGGCTGCATCAGTTGGTATCAGAGCTCAGTTTTCTTTCCATGGCACCAGTCACAAGAAGAAGGGGCAACCAAGATGCAAGTTTGCACGACGCGCATGAGCATGCTGATTCAGTTCACGAAGAGCCAGAGGCGACACCGGAGAGACACGATGAGGACCCACAAGCAGCGTTGAGGGCGCAGATTGCCGACCTCACCCAACAGTTGGCTGAATCTCGTCTCTACGACACACGTCGATGACGTCAAATTCCACCCCAACGGGAGGAAGAGGAAGACGAAGACGACTAAGGGTATGAATCTGCAAACCCTTTTGCGGAGCGCCGAACACAGGGACGTCGACCACCTGCGCAAGCTCATGCTAATCGGTGGGAGAGCGGATTCAAACTGGACATTCCAGAATTTTCAAGGGGGATGCAACCTGAGGAATTTCTGGATTGGGTGGCGGCAGTTAAAGAAATTCTTGACTTCAAGGGAGTACCTGAAGACAGACGGGTTTCTTTGGTCGCAACCAAGTTTCGGGGTAGAGCTGCAACATGGTGGCAGCAATTGAAGCAAACAAGAGTGCGGCAAGGCAAAGCAAAGATCACTAGTTGGGAAAAACTATTGACTAAGATGCGACCCGCCTTTTTGCCCCACAATTACCTTCGGATTATGTACCAAAGGCTGCAAAATTGGAGCCAAGGATCGAAGTCGATAGATGAGTACACAGAAGAGTTTCACAAATTATTGGCTCGAGTTGACTTATCGGAGTCGGATGAACAATTAGTGTCACGGTACATTGGAGGCTTGTGGATACAAATCCAAGACACGGTAAATCTTTTTGACCCCGTAGATATTTCAGCAGCCCACCAAAGAGCTTTGTTAGTTGAGAAATCATTGTCGCGGGGGTCCATGGGCGTTTTTGGACGAGGAGGAGGGGGTAACTACAACCGGTCGGGAGGATCATTCCAGAACCGGGGATCTACCCCATCAAACGGTCCAATAAAAGGGGCCATTACCACAGGACAGCCTAGTCGAACCGGAGCGACTACCAGTCCCAAGTGTTTTCGATGTGGAGAACCGGGTCATCGGATAGCGGATTGTCGCAAAGGAGAGAGGTATGGCAAAGGACTTCTTGTTGACTCAGGGGGAGTCTTTGAGGAGCAAGGGGACGAAGAGGAACAAGAGGCAAGTTTCGATGAAGACGGAGAAGGCGAAGAAGAATTTGTTAGTGGAGAGGCCGAGAGCGGTCCCATGTTTATGGTGAGGAGGGTGTGCTTCACTCCTCGAAAAGCGGAAGATGAGGATGAACAGCGCCACAATCTTTTCCATTCACGGTGTACGATCGGGGGCAAGGTATGTCAACTTGTCATATACTCGGGCAGTTGTGAGAACGTCGTGGCGGAGGAAGTAGTAGAGAAGCTGGCCATAGAGACGGAGAAACACCCCAATCCCTACCGGTTGGAGTGGCTCAAGAAGGGCAATGAGGTAATCGTTTCTAAACGCTGCCTAATATCTTTTTCTATTGGGAGTAGATATAAGGATAAAATGTGGTGCGATGTTGTGGCAATGGATGCTTGTCACTTGTTGTTGGGGAGACCGTGGCAATATGACCGAGGGGCGCACCATGATGGGAGAAAAAATACTTATAGCTTTATGTTTGGTAAAGTGAAGATAATCCTGTTGCCAAGTTTGGGAAACAGCTCCAAACCCACCAAGGGGGCGGGTCACTCTCAATCCCTCTTGACACAAAGAGAATTTATCACTGATATGTTAGCGTCAAAGGTGGTATACGTATTAGTGAGCAAGGATAGTTGCAAAGGGGAAGAAGTACCGGAGGAAGTTAAGGGGTTGATGGGGGAGTTTGCGGATGTATTTCCAGTGGAGCTACCCGATGAGCTTCCACCACTTCGTGATATACAACACCAAATCGACCTAGTACCGGGTTCAAGCTTGCCTAATCGACCACACTACCGCATGAGCCCAAAGGAGCATGAAGAGTTGAGGCGTCAAGTGGAAGGGCTGCTAGCCAAGGGACATGTTCGGGAGAGTTTGAGTCCTTGTGCGGTACCGGCATTACTCACGCCCAAGAAGGATGGTACATGGAGGATGTGTGTAGACAGCCGAGCCATCAACAAGATCACTGTGAGGTATAGATTCCCTATCCCTCGATTAGATGATTTGTTGGACCAATTGAGTGGGGCAAGAATTTTCTCAAAACTGGATTTACGGAGTGGATACCATCAAATTCGGGTCCGGACCGGTGATGAGTGGAAGACCGCGTTTAAAACGCGAGAGGGACTTTATGAGTGGTTGGTGATGCCATTCGGGCTTTCTAATGCCCCAAGCACTTTCATGAGGGTGATGAATCAAGCCTTTCGTCCATTCATTGGCAAGTTCGTCGTGGTGTATTTCGACGATATCCTGATTTATAGCCCCAATCAAGAAGAGCATCTTCAACATGTGCGGGAGGTACTTGGTGTGCTCCGGAGGGAGAAATTTTATGCTTCACCCGCCAAGTGCTCATTTATGAAGGATTCGGTTCTTTTCCTTGGATACGTGGTGTCTAAGGATGGCCTAGCGGTGGATGAGTCCAAGGTAGCAGCAGTGAGAGATTGGCCCCTTCCCAACACGTTGCATGACATCAGGAGTTTCCATGGGTTAGTATCCTTTTATCGACGTTTCATCCATAACTTTAGCACTATAATGGCACCTATTACAGAGTGCATGAAGGGAGGGAAATTTTCTTGGAGTGATGCCGCGACGGAAGCCTTTGGAGTGATCAAGCTCAAGCTCACAACAGCCCCATTGCTTGTACTCCCCGATTTTGAAGTGCCCTTTGAACTGCATTGTGATGCCTCCAAAGTCGGCATTGGAGCGGTATTGAGTCAGGGAGGAAAACCGGTAGCCTTTTTTAGCGAGAAGTTGGGTGGCCCCAAACTCAACTATAGTACCTATGATATGGAATTCTACGCATTGGTGCAGTCATTAAGGCATTGGAGCTCATATTTAGCCTATAATGACTTTATCTTGTACTCGGACCATGAAGCATTGAAGCACCTTAACAGTCAAGATAAATTGTCCGCTCGACACGCCAAGTGGGCAGCATACGTGCAACAGTTTTCCTTCACCATCAAACACAAGGCGGGAGCATTAAATAGGGTAGCCGACGCCCTCAGCCGCAAATCGTCCCTGTTGGTCACTATGCAAAATGAGGTACTTGGGTTTGAATTTATAAAGGATTTATTGACTACTGACCCTTTCTTTGGACCCATTGTTGAAAATGTCATGTCGGGAGTAAAGTCGGACTATGGGTTGTTTAATGGGTTCCTTTTTAAGGGGCACCAATTATGCATCCCAGATTGTAGTCTAAGGCTGAGGATTATCCAAGAGCGCCATAACGAGGGGCACATGGGGCGAGACAAGACAATTCAATTGGTGGCGGAACAGTTTTATTGGCCGACCATGCGCATGGAAGTAGGCCGATTCGTGGCAAGTTGTAGAGTGTGCCAAGTATCAAAAGGGGGAGCAACTAATGCAGGATTGTACATGCCGCTGCCTATTCCGGAGGGTCCATGGACTAATGTGAGCATGGATTTCGTGCTAGGTCTCCCTCGCACCCAAAAAGGTAATGACTCCATCTTTGTGGTTGTTGATCGTTTTTCTAAGATGGTTCATTTCATTGCGTGTAAGAAGACTGCCGATGCTGTGAATGTGGCCCAACTATATTTTCGTGAGGTCTATCGACTACATGGGCTACCATTGTCCATAGTCTCCGACCGCGATACGCGATTCCTTAGCCACTTTTGGCGGTGCTTGTGGCAATTATCGCACACTAAGCTGGACTTTAGTAGTGCATACCATCCTCAGACGGACGGCCAAACAGAGGTGGTCAACCGGTCCTTGGGGGCGCTACTGCGGAGTTTGGTGGGGGAGAATCTCAAGTCGTGGGACCAACAGCTGTACCAAGCAGAGTTTGCCTTTAATCGGTCGGTTAATCGAAGCACGGGTCTTAGTCCATTCACTATCATCTATGGAGGTAACCCGAGGACACCATTGGACTTAGCACCTCTCCCGGATTTGAAGAGAACACACACTAAAGCGGAGGATCTCATTGCACACATTAAAGAGGGCCACCAGTTAACAATCAAGAATCTCACAGAGTCGACGGCTAAATATAAGGCGACGGCGGATAAGAAGCGGCGTCCATTGGAGTTTGAAGAAGGAGATTTTGTGTGGGCGGTCTTAACTAAAGATCGTTTTCCTACTGGCGAGTACAACAAGTTAGCAGCACGCAAGATTGGCCCTGTCGAGATTGTGAAGAAGATCAACGCTAACGCATATCAGCTAAAGTTGCCGAGCCATATCAAAACATCTGATGTTTTTAACATCAAACACCTTGTGCCGTTCATTGACGATTCTTCAGAAGGGGATGCGAATTCGAGGGCAAATTCTGTCCAACCTGGGGAGGATGATGTAGACCGGGATGCTTGGGAGTACATGAGGAAGAAGGGGAGAGACGTTGAAGTGGATCCACCCCGAAGGATGGCGACACGCTCCCAGACCAGAGCTGCAACAGAGGCCCAACAACAAAAGTCTTTGGGCCTGCGAACGATCGCAGACTACCCTGCGATTGATCGCAGAACTATCACCAATAGTGATGCGGCTACTGAGCCAGCGAACGATGACGGGCGACCGATCTGTGATCGATCGTAGAACTATCACCAATAGTGCTGTGGCTACTGAGTACGCGAACGATGACGGCGATCGAACGCCCTGATCGTTTGCCCATCTGCGAACGATCGCACCTTTGCTGCGTTCGATCGCACACGGGCAACTATGTTACTTTTCTGCGCTTTTAATTACTGTACTGACTTTAATTTCCCTGTTTTAGTCTTATTAGGGTTTTAGAAGCCCTATTTCGTTCTTTATTAAACCTGAGGCTATATATACATGTTTATAGCCTCCAAATAACCTAGTTTTTATTATTCATCAGTTTACATTCAATAAGAACCTCAGAGTTGAGTTTTCTTTAAAACTTCCTTTGATTTATAGATTGACTCTATAATTTAGAGAAGAATTCCCTGGTGTTTGAGAGTATCAAACCCTAGGAATTAATTATCTTTCTTCTTGTACTGTTTTATTGGCTTCCGCTTAGTCAGGCTGCATCACTTATGCTGCTTATAAGCTGATGGGAGAAGCTAAGCGCTGGTGGCAGGATAAGAAAGTAGTGCTTGTCGCTGACTTGGGTTCGGAGACTACCATTTCTTGGGAGGTCTTCAAACACTAGTTCAATCGCACTTCTCTCCTAGAGTCGTGTAGGAGGCGAAGGCACGCGAGTTTTTAGATTTGGTCCAAGGAGGAATGTCGGTGATCGAGTATGCTGCGAAGTTTTTGCAGTTGTCGCGCTTTGGGTTGTACCTTATCCCGACTGAGGAAAAGAAAGCGAAGAAGTTTGAACGAGGTTTGAACTCTCGTATTCGGATTATGATGAGCTATTTTGACATCCAGGATTTCTCCTAGTTGGTCGATAAGGCATCAAATCTATGAGGAAAGTCTGAAGGAGAATGCGGCTGAGTACGCGGATCAGAAAATGAGGACTCAAGGAACTGGTACTTCGGTCGGAGGAGCCGGGCCAGCTAAGAGGATGGCGGTGGGGAGTTTTCCACCCCAGAGGTCACAAGGACGTACCTCTAGTAACCCTCCAGTTTCGTCACAGAAGAATCAAACGTCAGAGCTGTGCAAGAAGTGTAACCGTGTACACTGGGGACCCTGCAGGATGGCAACTGGAACTTGCTATCGTTGCGGCCAGTTTGGTCACTTCAGCAAGGACTGTGTGAGCAAAGGGGTTGCTCATAAGCCTTTGGTGCCAGCCCGAGTTTACATGCTTGTTCTAGGAGAACTGGAAGGAGGATCGGAAGTAGTGACAGGTACCGCCCCTATACTTGGATTTGAAGCTTCAGTTTTGTTTGATTTAGGGGCTACCCACTCTTTCGTATCCTTAGTGTTTGTAAGGTTTTCTAGACTTTTTGTTAGAACTTTGGAACCTGGTCTAGCTGTAACTATCCCCGTAGGGAAAACTGTGGTCTGTAAGCGTGTAGTTTGCAAATGCCCTGTTAGCATTTGTGGAAGAGTACTTCCCGCAAACTTAGTTGTTCTCCCTATATTTAGTTACGACATTATTCTCGGAATGGATTGGTTGATGAAGCATTAGGCTGTTATCGACTGCGCTTTGAAGCAAGTGACGCTTACACCGTGGGGAGAAGGAAAAGTGATGTACGTTGGATCGTGAGCAAGGTCTTTACCTCCAACGATTTCAGCCGTGCAAGCGAGGAAGCTTATCATCGGAGGCGATCAGACATTTTTGGCGTTCGTTGTTGCTCCAACGAAGCAAGCAAAGAAGAATCTGGAAGATAATCCTGTGGTGTGCGAGTATCCAGATGTCTCTTAGTCATACTACTCTGGATTACCACCATAGAGGGAGGTGGAGTTTGGGATTGAGTGTGTGCCAGGCACTAATCCTATCTCTAAGGCACCTTATAGGATGGCGTTATCGGAGTTGAAAGAGCTAAAGGAACAGCTCCAGGAGCTTTTGGACAAGGGTTTTATTCACCCTAGTATATCACCGTGGAGAGCGCCGGTGTTGTTTGTTAAGAAGAATGATGGGTCGATGAGGATGTGCATTGACTATCGGGAGTTGAATAAGGTGACGATCAAGAATCGATATCCTTTGCCAAGGATTGACAACCTGTTGGATTAGCTACAAGGAGCGCGAGTGTTTTCTAAAGTCAATTTGCACTCAGGCTATCACCAAGTAAGGGTGAAGGAAGAGGACATTCCTAAAATAGCCTTTATGGACACTGCGAGTTCTTAGTTATGTCTTTTGGACTAACTAATGTGCCGGCAGTCTTTATGGACACGATGAACAGAGTCTTTCATGACTATTTGGATCAGTTCACCGTTGTCTTTATTGACGATATTTTGATCTACTCAAGGACATCAGAGGAGCACGCGGAGCATCTGCAGAAGGCATTGGAAAGGCTTAGGAGGGAGAAGCTTTATGCTAAACTCGAGAAGTGCGAGTTCTGGCTTGATAGCGTGTCTTTCCTCTGACATGTGATTTCGGGTGAAGGAGTAGCAATTGACCCGAAGAAGGTGAAGGCCGTGGTGGAGTGGACAAGACCAACTAGCGTGTTTGAGATTCAGAGTTTCTTAGGACTCGCTGGTTATTATCGACGCTTCATCGAAGGTTTTTCGAAGCTGTCGGAACCACTCACTGATTTGACTAGGAAGAATGCTCGTTTTATTTGGATGGAGGAATGTGAGCAATGTTAAGAGCTGAAAAAGTGATTGGTGACTGCTCCAGTGTTGGCATTACCTATGGAATCTGGTAATTTTGTAGTGTATAGCGACGCTTCTAAGAAGGGTTTGGGTTGCGTGCTAATGCAAAACGACAATGTTATTGCCTATGCTTCACGCCAGCTAAAACCATACGAGCAGAACTATCCTACACACGACCTGGAGTTGGCAGCAGTTGTGTTTGCTCTTAAGATTTGGAGGCACTACTTGTATGGCGAGTGGTGCGAGATCTACACGGACCATAAGAGCTTAAAGTATTTCTTCACTCAGAAGGAATTGAACATGAGGCAGAGGAGGTTGCTAGAGCTGATCAAGGATTATGATTGTGAGATCAATTATCATCCTGGTAAGGCTAACGTTGTGGCAGACGCGTTGAGCAGGAAATCAACAATGGAGCTTGCTGCCCTTGGGATTATTCAACCCCAGTTAATTAAGGAACTCACTGGGATGGGATTGGAAGTAGTAGGCGAAGGTGTGCCTATACACCTAGCTAACCTGATGGTTCAGTCAGAATTGCTTGCAAGAATCAAGGCTGCTCAGTTGAAGGATCCTAAGTGTGCCAAGATCAAGCAATTGCTTGTGGAAGGTAAGACAAAGGAGTTCTATCTTAAGGAGGACGGGTTGCTTACCCATTTCTAGCAAGTGTGTGTGCCAGGAACCGGAGAACTGAGGAAGGAGATAATGAGTGAGGCTTATCATTCTCCATACACTATGCATCCTATAGGCACCAAGATGTATCGTGATGTGAAGGGATCATATTGGTGGAACAATATGAAGAAAGACATTGCGAAGTTTGTGGAGTAGTGTTCGACCTGCCAACAAGTGAAGGCAGAGCATCGGAGACCGGCGGGGACGCTTAAGTCGTTGCTTATACCGAAGTGGAAGTGGAAGTGGGACGAAATTGCGATGGACTTTATTTTGGGTTTACCAAAGACACCCACTAGAGAAGATTCCATTTGGGTTGTTGTCGATCGTTTAACGAAGAATGCTCACTTTAAAGGTTAAGGATCTGATGGATAAGTTGGCCAGATTATATGTTCAGAATGTAGTCCATTTACATGGAGTACCATCGGCAATCATTTCGGACAGAGACTCTCGTTTTACTTCAAGGTTCTAGCAAAGTCTTTAGAAGGAAATGGGGACGGAGCTAAAGTTCAGTACTGCTTTTCATCCTCAAATAGATGGTCAATCTGAGCGGACAAACCAGATCTTAGAGGATATGTTGCGGGCATGTGTGTTGGAATTCAAAGGTAGCTGGGTTCAGTACTTGCCTTTGATTGAGTTTGCCTACAACAATAGTTATTAGGTGACTATTGGTATGCCGCAGTATGAAGCACTTTATGGACGAAAGTGCCAGTCGCCCTTGTATTGGGACAACATAGGTGAAAGATAGACGTTGGGGCCAGAACTGGTTCAGGACACTCGTGACAAGGTGCGTGTCATCTAGGAACAAATGAGTGCCACTCAGAGTCGGTAGAAGAGTTATGCTGATAACCGAAGGAGGCCTTTGGAGTTCGAAGTAGGGGATCGTGTGTTCTTGAAGGTGTCACCGATGAGGGGAGTAATGCGGTTCGGGAAGAAGGGTAAGCTTAGCCCAAGATTTGTTGGACCCTTCGAAATTACTCAGAGAGTGGGGAAGTTGGCTTATAGGATTGCCTTACCCCCAGATTTGGTCGGAACGCATGACGTTTTCCACGTATCGATGTTAAGGAAGTACATCGCTAACCCCAATGTAATTGTAGAGTATGAGCCATTAGAAATCCAGGAGGGATTAACTTACATGGAAGAACCGGTTAAGATTGTGGATAAGAAGGAGCAGGTGTTGCGTACCAAGATGATTCCTATTGTCAAGGTACTGTGGCGCAACCATGGAGTTGAGGAAGCATCGTGGGAAGCCGAACACGACATGAGGAGTCATTAACCGCATTTGTTTGAATGATTGTGTATGACTCTTCCTTTTAAGATTATACTTGGACAGTATACCTATTTTCATTATTGGGTAAGGAAATAGTTGACTAAGAAAGGGTTGTTTCTTTTCAGGATTATGGCACCTACACCAATTGAACCGGACTGCGTGTGGAACTACTCCTTCTGCGAGTGGATAGATTTGGGAGTAGAGATTAACAAGGATTGGTATAGTGTGGGCAACATTGAGTACGATGCACTCGACGACTTACAAGGTGATTTTTCGCAACTATTTGAAGAGGATGATGTACCGTTTAACGGGTGGGACGAGATAAGTCAGGAACTTACCGAGCATGATGAAGAGGACTCTACGGATGAAAGGTAACATTCTACTCCTCATTAAGTGTTGTTCTTTTGGTATTTGTCTTAGAATTTCGAGGATGAAATTCTTATAAGGAGGGGAGAATGTAGTGACCCAAATTATTAACTAGGCGTAAGTAGCTTAGTTAGGGGGATTAATTTGGGCTTTAGGTCACTAAGGACGCCAAAAGGGTAATTTGGACTTTTGGGCAGACGTACGCTAGGTCTGACTGACATACGCTATTGTCTGTAGTGCGGACGTACGTGGGGGGACCACCGAACATACGCTCTGCAAACCGTACAGGCGGACGTACGTGGGACCACCGGACGTACGCTACTTTTTGAATACCCTCTGGTTAATACCTAGACGTACGAGATAGCCATGGAACCGCTGGGCAAGAACCACCGGACGTAAGCCCCTTGGCCGGACGTCCGCTGCTTTTCTGAGCCTATAAATAGCACCCTACCCCTTCGTGTTTTTCATAACTTCAGAACACCCCCAGGCTGCCAGAGTGTTCCCAGAGTGTTTCCAAGTGTTTGTGAGTGTTTGGCGAGCGTGTGTGTGCGACATTTGCGGGTTTCAGAACATTCGTGAGGTGGAACTTTTGCGATTTTGTTTCAAGAAGGTAACGTTCGATCTTTAGCTTTTAATTACATCGTTATGCTGCTCGTTTTATGTTTAGTTGTAGTTATTAGCTTAGTTGTGCCTTAAAACCCGTTTGGGTTAGCGTTTTCCTTAGCCTAGCGTTGTTACGTTGTATGGAGGTTATTAACTAGACTAGAAGGCTTTAGGTTGTTCCTAGTAGCCCTAGGAGTCAAAGAATAGGCGGACAGTGAAAGAGAAAATGAGGTTCTCTCCTTGCACGACAAACATACTCTCTCGAGCCCGGACGTACGGTCACTGTGTGACAGGGAAACTCTATTTTCACCAACAATCCCGTAGCTCCTATTTTCCTTACTTTAGAGTTGTTTTAGTGGAATTAGGACTAATAGAAGGTTTTCCACAGATTTGGAGAACTCGGATCTTTTGGAGTTTTCAAAGACGCGTATCGATCCAGGTGAGTTTTAACTCACATAATGCGCATTGTTATTTTCCATGCACTGCACGTCTATTTTGTGTACTGAGCAAACATGCATATTTTACAACTCTCACTTTTAGTATGTATTGCACATGAACTTTGTTTTTGGGAAAAACGTTATGCTCAACATGTTAACCAAGTGGGACTTGTAAAATAACATGCATGTAAAATACAGACAAGATAATTACACCGATACGTGCAGTAGTAATGGCCATGTGCTTATTATACATGTTAGCTTTATAGTCAAATGTGTGTGTTATGTGAGAGCTGTGGATCCATTGGTTTCATGACCTTGATGCAACCATTCCCAATAGTTCGGTCACTACAGGACGGACGTCATTAGTTGGTGTGGGCCACTCGGGGTCGGACTCAATCGTGCCACTAATGTTACGTACGGTATGTTGTACAATGGCTGGGGCACTGGCATTGTATTATAGGTCCTTCGGGACAGCATCAACCCTGCTGAGAAGGGGTAATATCTCGGGTAGACCATACTATTGAACTATGACTATTGTTTACATCATATGCATATATCATTACTATATATATATCACGCATAATTAAACTAGCATGATGGAACTGCTTTTGCTTATTAAACACCTGAGTTCATTACTAAAACTAGCATGGGCATTATCTGCGTTAAAGGTCACTAAGTCTTAGACTTACCCCCTTTATTTTATGTCCTTCCCCATCATTACGAATAATTGCGCGGTTTAGCTGCTTTAGACGAGTATGCTGTCGAAGCCTACTTGGGTGATTGCTTAGGACCTGATTCGGGTGATCTTTGAGGATATGGATCCTGTTTAGCTTAGGATGATGTGGGAGGATGGAGGATCTGCCCGTGCAGACATGATAGAGATTCTGATCTCATTAGCTTTGTTGAAGCTAAAGTCTAGGCTTTGATCTGTTGATCTTTTATGAACAATGTTGTAGTATCTTATTTTTGGGATGTATCTGTTTTACAGTCTGATGACCGATACATTTGGTGACTCTTTATAATATTATGGATGTAGTACTTTATCTCTAGTATCTTGTGTGATGTTTCATTTACTATCTCTTGATCCCATAGTCTTGGTAAAGTCTTCCGCTGCAGTTTTCTCGTTACGACGAGGAAGGTGTTTTCCCGGAGGTCGTGTCTTGGAGGGACATGGCTGGGATGGCGCACTATGGGGTCAATTACTAGTTAATTGATATTTCCTTTGGGTGGGGCGTCACAATAAGTATAAACTGTGAGAGTTCTAAAATATGCATATCTTCTCGATACACAAAATAGATATGCAGTTCATGGAAAATAGCAATGAACATTATGTGGTTAAAACTCACTTGGATCGAAAAGCGTCTCTCAATGCTCCAAAAGATATGGGTTCTCAAAATCTATGGAAAACCTTCTATTAGTCCTAATTTCATTAAAACGACTCTAAAGTAAGGAAAACAGGAGCTATGGGATGACTTGTGAAAATAGGGTTTTCCTGTCACACACTGACCGTACGTTCGGGCTCGGGGCCGTACGTCCATCGTGTCATGACCGGCCGTACGTCCGGTCACAATACCATACTTCCGCTATGTGGGTCCTCAAGGAGATCCTCATTTTCTCCCAACTGTCCTTGTATTCTCCGATTCCTAGGGTTACTAGAAACACCCTAAAGCCCCTCCTAGTCTAGATTACAACCTCCATGCAACGTAACAACGCTAAACTAACAAAAGTGCTAACCCAAACGAAATTCAAAGCGTAATTAAGCTAGCAACTACAACTAACATAAAACGAGCAGCATAACGACGTATTTAAAAAGCTAAAGGTCGAATGTTACCTCCTGATCGGTGCCAAATATTGTATATTTGACCCCCCTTAACTTTTTTTTGTTAGGTTCTTAGTTTTGTTAATATCTAATATTTTTGTATTATTTTAGTGTTTTAGTGTGTTGTAGGTCCTTGGTATAAAATGTGGTTTAAAGGGATGGAATTGAGCAAAGAAGGAATCTTGGCCCCTGCCAGTGCAATCGAGCGCACTGTGCTCGAGCCCAAGGGGCGCGATCGAGCGCATGCCTCGTCAACCCGCGAAGTCCACGTCGCCCTAGCCGCCATCGCTTACTTGCTTGCACCGTGGGATTTTAGAGTAGTTATGTGCGATCGAGCGCACTGCCTACGATCGAGCGCACAAAGCCCTGTGCTCGAGCGCACTGCCTGCGATCGAGCGCACCCATGTGACCTAGCAGCACATTAGTTTTGTCTATAAATAGGACCTTGTGTATTTTCATTAAATTCACGTTTGGGAGACGTTTGGAGGTGCCCTTAGAGTCCTAAATCCTCCCTGTTCTTCACTGTAAACACTTCTAAACGTCGTTTATTTATTTATTTTATCTCTTGTCGATTGTGTCTCCCAAAGCTAAATCTTCAACTAAGGTTGAAGATGAAGCCTCACCATGGATTTATTGATATGCTTTCATAGTTAGTTTGTACGTTGATCCGTATTTTATTTGTCATGCGCGTTCGTTTCATTTCAATTTTGTGAGAAGATTGTATTGATTGTGCCGTAGTTGTTTATTCATAGTGTTTAGTCCGGTGGATGCATTTCATCTTTCGATTTACGTTCATTTATCCATTTTAGTTTGTGTTAAATCACATTCACATTGGATCCTTTCGACCTAGTCAGATATGTTTTGTCTTTTGTCAAATGGACGGATGCTTTGAGTATTTCAATAGGCACGATAGGACATACATAGGACGTAAGGATGTATGAACTAGCATGACACTAGAACATGCATCGCTTTTAATCGATAGACGGATGCATTAATTAATTGTGTATTTAATATGGTGATGTGGATTCTAGACCTTAGTCTTTTTATCTATTTGTTTTTATGCATTTTAGATTAGTTTATTTTTACGCACGCCACCCGTTTGATATTTGGAACTAGGTTAAGATAGGGTTAGTTTAGGCAATTTAAATTAGTTTTTTCACAAAACTCGATTCTCTGTGGGTTGGACCACACACTTGCACAACCACTTTATTGCAAAACGATTCGTGCTATTGCGAGTATCTATTTTTGGTACGACCAAATTTTGGCGCCGTTGCCGGGGACTCGTTTGTTTTGTGAAAATTAATTTTTTTTGTCTAGATTAATTTTATTTTTCTACTAGTTATTTTATTTCAACGATTATTTTATTTGTTTTGTGCTTTTGTATAGATTTTTTTTTTGTTTTAAAAAAAAAAATTAGATTAGTGTTTATTTGGCTGTTTTGTAGTCTGTTTAAGTTTCTGAAAAATCAGCCTATGATAGTGCGATCGAGCGCACTTGAGCCTATTCCAGCACTGTCGCATGCCTGCGCTCGCTTAGTATGCAGTTGCGCGCTAGTGCGCCTTTCTGATAGACCGCAGTGTGCCTGTGCGATCGATCGCATCTCTGTTGCTATCGAGCGCACTTGCAAAGACTGCTACATTGTGCGTGTCTGCGATCGATCTCAGTATTCTGCGCTCGAGCGCATATCTGCTGACTTCACCAACAGACCCGAGGCAATGTATGTGTTCAATTTTCATTTTTTGTTGTTGTTTTGTTTATTTATTAGTTTATTTTTAATTGTTTATTTGCTGTTGTTAGTTTATTTTATTTTTTTTAATTGCTTTATTTATTTATTTTTGTTTTAGCTAATTATATAGTTATTTGTTTAGTTGTTTTATTTCTTTAAATTTATTTATGTTTAGTTAGATTATTTTTGTTGTTTTTGTTTATTTTATTTTTCTGTAAAATGGTTATTGTTTCATGTGGGATAGTTGCATACTAAACTGTTGGGTGAAACATGAGTCTTCTGTTTAGTAATTTTAATGTTTTTCCTAGTCGTAGTACATCAAATCCTACCAATTTGCACCCACATGAACTGTGTTTAGGCTGCTCCAGCCCTTACCATAGTTCCGGTGATTGTCTACATTGGGGATAATTTACCAATTTCTCATATGGGCAGCTAAACACCAATTTTTTCGACCAAGGGTTTGAATCACATTCCAATTCTTATAGCCCGAACCGGAATAACCATTCCGATGTCTCGTGGTATGCTCATGTCACGGGAAACTATGCTCTCCAATCTGGTGAACTGCACCATCCTGAATATCCGCAATTCAATACCCACTCGTCCATGCCTTCCTCATATAATCATCCTCCTCAAGAGTCATTAGTGCAATATTTTCCAGCTGCTCATATTGATGACTTAAAGGAGAGGGCGAACCAACTCATGGTAGCCAGACATGCTCATACCTAGCTTTCTCACACTCATGCACCTCATCAGTCATGTGAATATTGTTATCATCCTTCTCACCAGTTTGATGATTACCCATTCTATAATCATTACGTGACTAAAGCTAACAAGTTTGCACATGAGAATGCCCAAACCACCACCAAACTTGTTAATGAGGAAATTGCTAATGAGGTTGTAAGTGAGTTTAGCTTATAGGATCCTAAGATGGAATGCTTCACCCAAGATGACTGTAACCTAGACCTTGATAGGCTAGTTGTGCAAGATGGTGTGTTGCATGAGTTAAGTTTAGAGGATCTTGAGATGGAACACTTTGCTCAAGATAAAGATAAAGATGTCCTATTCCTGGACAAGCTACTTGATCATGCTGATACTTTTAGTGAGCCAAGTCTTGAGGATCCATCGGGAGAGTATTTTGATCAAATTGAATTTGATCTAGATCTGGACAAGTTCCTCAAGCATGCTGTGATGTTTAGAGAGCCAAGCCTAGAGGATCCTTTGGAAGAGAGCTTTTCTCAATTTGAGTTTGATTTGGATCTTGACATGATACATGAGCAAGCCAAGGCCTTATTGGATCCCACTCCTAAGATGCAGACTGAGAATGGAGAAGAAGAGAACCAGGAGCAGATTGAGCCGCCGCCAATTTCAAATTGGTCCAATGACAAGGAAGTGAGGACTGAAGGTCACTCCTTCATCACAATCCCTCTTGAGACACAACATGAACCACAAGCTTCATTTTTCCAATGTCTCGAAGAGCCATCTTATATAGAGATTTTCAAGGTATCACGCACAGAAAGGTGAAAATATAGGAATAGACATACCAAGAAAATCTTTCGAAGCAAGCTATTAGACTACATAAGATGGTGAAACATCATTCCAAAGGGGTATCAAATTCTAAAGAAGAAAGGATGGAAGGGATTGATTGGACACCCATATGAACGGGGAAGGTGCGGTATATTTTTATTTTTATTTTCCGCACTTTATTTTTGAGTCATTTTATTTTTATTATTTTATTTGTTTTTGTTTCTAACATCAATTAACCTTTTGAAGTTTGTGCTTGTGAAAAAAATATTGCTGTTAGTTTTTGATAGGTGTTCTGATGTTTAAGTTCGGGGGACGCCTTGACCTTTGCACACTTCGGTTCCTCATCCCACTGTATTGTATTTCTTGTCACATTGGGGACAATGTGTCATTTAAGTTTGGGGGTGTGGACAAACATTCTATCTGTCTTTTTGTTTGTTTATTTACTTGTTTTGTTTTGTTTTTGTTTGTTGCTATGTTGTTGATTGGGCACAACTTACATCGTAACAGTGGATTGCATGTCATTGGTGTGTTAAACTTGTTTGAACACTGCATATCATTAGAAATCCCAGTTTTTGATTCATGTGTTAGATTAGAGAGACTCCACTTGTTTGATTGATATTTCACATGCACACTAGCATTAGGGTCTGTGAGGTATGAGATTTGACTTTGAAGTGTGTTTCTTGAGATTTTTAGGTTTTTACGATGTGATGATGAAAACCTTGGCTGTTAATAAAAAAATAAAAAAAAGAAGAAAATCATAATAAGTTGAGTTTTTCATTGAGTAACTGGACCTCTTGCCTCACCAAGCATTGAGTGTTCACATAAAAAAATGAGAAATTCCAGCTAAGTAATTGTATGGCTAGTTTAGGCTTCGTAGCTCTTTTGACTTGAGTAATTAAGCCCCTAGGGATGTCTCTACATCTAGTGCCCTAAAATCACCTGGTTTGGGAGTCACTGGCCCAACACTCGTTACATAGGTCATTTAGAAGCTTAAGGGAGTCAAGCATTGCACAGCCTACAAAAAAAAAAAAAAAGAAGTGCATCTTTCGATTCAAGCCTTGGTTGTATTTATCACATTATTTTACTATGAATTTTGGGATACACGTCTGTAACATTAGTGGCACGATCGAGTCCGACCACGAGTGCCCTACACCAACTAATGACGTCCGTCCTATAGTGACCGAACCAATGGGAAAGGTTGCACCAGGGTCATGAAACCAATGGATCCAAAGCCCCGTATAACACACATGTTTGACCATAAAGCTAACATGTATAGTAAGCCCATAACCATTACTACCGGACGTACCGGTGTACCATGTCATAAGATGCAAATATCTTGTATGTGTTTTACATGCATGTCATTTTACAAGTCTCACTTGGTTAATGATCGGTGCCAAATATTGTATATTTGACCCCCTTAACTTATATTTTGTTAAGCCTTTAGCACTATTAATATCTAACATTTTTAGTTGTTTTTAGTGTTTTATGGTGTGCAGGTCATTGCATCAACACATGGCTACCTAGGGGAAATTGGACTTAAAGAGATGTTATGGAGCTGCTGCCAGTGCGCTCATCCGCACTTGGTGCGATCGAGCTCAATTGCGGTCGAACGCAAGGAGCAAGTTCGAACGCACTCCATGTAGGCCCGTGTCTTGAGTAGTTACCCTAGCCGGCCCTAGCTTCCATCGCTTCCAGCCTGATGTGAACCCCGCCAAGAATAACGAGACCCAACAACAAAAGGGAACCCAAGATCGTTCTATGGACAGATTCAAATGGAAGGCCTCGACCCGTTGTTTATGACAAACAAGAACCTCGGTATAAGGAAGACGCCACAAACGGTGGTGGAATTTCCATTTGATAAGTCAAGATGAACGCCACGGGAAATCCCGATAAGTTCAAGTAGTTCTTCAAAGAACCAAAGAGAATAAACCTCACAAGTTTTATGAATAATCAAAATCTGTTTTCCATAGGAGTACAAAGAGTATTTAAATAGAGGCTGTAAAATAAAACCTAACCCTAATTTGGCTGACTTTGGGCTAAGCCCATTATCCAATCATAAAATATCTCTAACCCTAGATAAGATGACTTTGGGCCAAGCCCATTACAATAACTCTTAAAATATAGATAAAACATCCATTTAAATATAAATAACCTAATTAACTAATGAGACCCAAATATAATTAAAATTCCAGCATAGGAAATAAGCTAAAATAGGAAAGAAGAGCTGGACGCCTATAATAGCCTTGCAATCCGATCCTTCTCGAATAGACCCAAACTATTTCTTGCCAATTCTTAGCCTTGACCGGATCCTTCTAGAACTTGAATCAAGGTGACGATTCTTTGTTGCCCACGTGGATCATGCTCAATGGGCCTCCATGAATTTGCTTGAGCCCATAACTCTTGAATGAGTCCGTTGAGTA
>CM017326.1:18384842-18406494 GCA_006937295.1 Carpinus fangiana
CCTATAATAGCCTTGCAATCCGATCCTTCTCGAATAGACCCAAACTATTTCTTGCCAATTCTTAGCCTTGACCGGATCCTTCTAGAACTTGAATCAAGGTGACGATTCTTTGTTGCCCACGTGGATCATGCTCAATGGGCCTCCATGAATTTGCTTGAGCCCATAACTCTTGAATGAGTCCGTTGAGTACATCCTTGAACTTCTTTGCTCGTGCCCTCGTAACAGGCCCAATTGGTACTTGAACGAGATCCTTCGAAGTGGTGCCTTGATCTCCATCACAGCCTGGCGCCATGGCAGTTATTTCCATTCGATCGCAAAAGTCACGATCGAACGCATACATCAGTGTGATCGAATGCATGGCCTGCATTCGAACGCAGTCCTATGACCTAGCAGCTCACTAGTCTTCTATAAATAAGACCCTTAGTGTATTTTGACGAGAGTTCTTGTTTTTGGGCACGTTTTTAAGAGCATTTGCCACTATTTAGGCCCTGCTCAGCCCATTTATTTGTAGCACTTCCATTTTTATTTTATTTAATGTTTTCTTGCACCTTTATTTTGTCTTTCCATTCTATGGGAGGATAATTTTGAACTAAGATTGAAGATGAAGCCTCCCCTCTAATTTATGCACATTTACTTTACCGTTATTTCATTCTGTCTTACTTTATGCCTAGTCGTTTCATTATGGGTTAAGTGACAAGCTCATTTGATAATAGTTTTTGTTGCATCTATGTCCAACATCATCACGTTCCAATCTAGAGGTACTTCGGATGGTTGGGATGAGACGAGGCATCCACTGTGATCAACGATACAATGGATGACTCGAGCTCAAACTAACATCCGAAGTGACTCTTTATACAGTAAACATTTTGATGGTTCGACTAGCTTCAAAAGCAATTATAGGTTAAGCAAAAAAAAAAAATGCTAACTCGATAGGCGGAATAATAATTGTAGAGTTTATTGTGTGTGTTTAGTGGGGAAGGTGGATTTTTCAACTTTGGTTACTTTTTGTTTACTTTACAAGTTTATTTTAGAGTAGTTTACATTTTTGCAAGTTTTGTGTTCGATCAAACGACCATATTCGGAACTAGGTTAAAATAGGGTTAATCTAGCTTTAATATTAGTTTTAGAACAAAACGCCTTTTCCTGTGGTTCGATCCCATATTTCGCAACGCTACACGATCAACGACTCATGCTATTGCGAGTGCAATCGAATTTGCATACCAAATTTTGGTGCCGTTGCCAGGGATAGGTTGTTTTTGTCTAAATTAATATTATTTTTAGATTAGTTTTATTTTTTTACTAGTATTCATTTTCTGCAATTTCAATTATGTTCTTAGTTTATTTTTGTGTTTTTTTTTTCTTAATTTTTGTTAAGTTTTTAGAATAGTGTTTGGCTAGTTTTAGTTAATTTCGGTTTCTAGAAAATCAGGCACTGATAGTGCGATCGATCGTAGTACTTGCGATCGAACGCACTTGAGCCTATTCCATAACGTTCGTATACTTGCGAACGCTCATTACGCACCTGCGTGCGAGCGCAAGCCCCTGACAGAAAGCAGTGCAGTGCTACGTTCGAACGCACCTCAGTTGCGTTCGAACGCACTTGCAGAGCCTACTACATAGTTGCTTGTATACGATCGATCGCGTTGCCTGCGCTCGAGTGCACCTCTGCTTCCTGCATCAACATACCCGAGGTAGTATGTTATTTTTTCTGTTTCTAGTAGTTTTGATTAATTGTTAACTTAGTTTTAATTGATTTTTTCTGCCTATTTTTAGCATGTTCTCTGCTGCTATTGGTTGTGTTTGGTTTATTTTTGTTTTTAATTGATTCATTAGTTTTTACTTTTTTTTTTATTAGTAGTTTAGTTGATTAAATAGTTAGTTGTTTAATTGCTTTGCCATGATAGTTTTTATTTGTCATAGTTAGTTTGTTAATACTTTTCTATTATGTAGCTGTAATTACTGCCTGTGTTGATATTTGTTTGAACTTATTTAGTTTTAATTCATTTAGTGCATATAGGTTGCTATTTTCGTAGTTTAATTTTAAGTTAGTGTTTTTAATTCATCTAGGTTATTGTAGTTGTTCTTTATTTGCTATTTTGTTTCTCTGTTTTTATTGTTTTTTTTTATCCATGCATGTTTGTTTAGCTTGCTGTTTTCCTTAGTGTTTAGTTTAATTTTTTGTTAATTGATGCATGGTCGGCGATCCTTGAACTTAGAATTAACACCCTTAGATCCTGATTTAGAAAGAACCATTAGGAGAGCGCATAGAGCTCAAGCTGAGATGGAGGAGAATCCAAGGAATGGAAATCAGGAGGAGCACGAGGAATACCAGGATGCTAGAGCTGGGAATATGGAACACAGACGAGTATACGACGTGGATTTCACTACTTCACTACGGGAACTTTTCGCACCAGTTGCGACTAGTTCCCATTCGTGTATAGTGTTGCCACCGACTAATGCAACCCATTATGATCTAAAGCCACATGTAATCCAAATGTTACCATCTTTTTACGGCTTAGATCATGAAAACCCATACTCCCATGTGAAGAAATTTAAAAACATCTGTGCCACCACCAAATTTCAAAATTTTTCTAAGGAAGTTGCCCACCTCAGACTTTTTCCATTCTCTCTTCATGATAGAGCTACGGAGTGGTTGGATTCCAACGCTCCTAGGTCTATTACATCTTGGGAAGAATTGTTGAAGCAATTCTACAACAAATTTTTCCCAATATCCAGAGTAAATGAGGCAAGAAAGGAGATCAGTTCCTTTACTCAGGACGAGGACGAAAAATTCTCTTAGTGTTGGGCGAGGTTTAAGGATTTGCTCATCAAATGCCCCCCTCACGGATATGAAAAATGGCGACTCGTGCAATTCTTCTACCAAGGGTTGTCTCAGCCCAACCGTAGCATGATAGAGTCGATGAATGGAGGGGCATTCTTGAACTTAATGGGAGATTTAGCCTACAAGGCTTTGGATAAATTGGCTGACAACTCACAACAATGGGATTTCACGAGTTGTCGAGATAAATATGCCCGAAACCCTAAAAGAGGGGACATCCTTGAGTTAAAAGGTGAAACTGAGTTGGCACAAAGGATGGATGCCATTGTTAAGAGATTGGATGTTCTAAGTGTAGGAAAGCCTGTCAATGCGGTAAACACATTTTCAGTTGAGAGTTGTTTTGTCTGTGCTAGTCCCATGCACCAAGCACATAATTGTCCATCGATAACAGTTTTTGCTGAGATGGAACAAGTGAACGCTTTCAACAACTTTCAAAAGCCGTCCAGTGGGCCATATTCTGAGACATATAATCTGGGGTGGAGGAACCACCCTAATTTCTCTTGGAAACAGAATCAACCCACCACAAATTGATCAGTGTCAAATTGTGTATATTTGACCACTTTAACTTATATTTGTTAGGCCTTTAGCTTTGTTAATATCTAATTATTTTTGGTGTTTTTAGTGTTTTGAGTTGTGTAGGTCTTTACAACAAAAGTTGGCCACAAAAGATGAAAAATACACTAAAGTGAAGAAATGGATCCCTGCCAAGTGCGTTCGATCGCACTTGGTGCGTTCGAACGCAGTGACGGTCGAACGCAGTGACGATCGAACGTAGGAGGCACGGTCGAACGTAGTCCCCATCATCCCGCAACTCGCGCGGGTGCCCTAGGAGTCCATCGCTTCCAAGCTGCGCCGTTACGATTTTCTGCGGTCGAATGCACATTGTGCGATCGAACGCACAACTCATCATTACGTTCGAACGCACTGCATGCGTTCGAACGCACTCATGCGACCTGTTAGCCTATAAATAGGACCCTAGGTCCATTTGGTCGAACATTGAGTTTTTAGGGCGATTTTTAGAGAGCATTTTGCTTCTTTTTGCCTTGCTCTGCCCCTTTTATTTGTAAGTTTTTATTTTCAAGTTAATTTTAATGCATTCTTTCAATTCAATTTTGTTTTGTTGTTCAATGGGTGGCTAAAATCTTCAACTTAGGTTGAAGATGAAGCCTCACCCTTAGTTTATATTTCTTGCTTTTACATTTTACGCTTTATTTTCCGTCATTTAATTTCGTACTCGTCATTTAATTTTCGTGACAAATAATTGAATGATTGTGTGTTTTTGATACATTGATAGTCATCCTGTGATGTGTTCCAAGCCGGGTGCACAACGAGTTATTGGTTGTGATTTAATATCCACTGTGATCCAAAGATACAATGGATGATTTTATCCATAATCAATACTCATTGTAGCTCCATAACGGTAAACACAGTATTCGGTTTGACTTGTGTCAATAACCACAATAGAGTTTGTTGAAAGGTTTAAAATGTTAAAAAACGGAAAATGAGTGTTTAATGTCTTAAGTTATTTTTATTGGGTGAGGTTCATCTTTAACCTTAGTTATTTTTATCCATATATTTATATTTTATTAGACTGAATTTAATTTCTGCACGTTTCATGCTTGAAAACATTTTTCACTATGGGACTAGGTTAAGATATATTCAATTTAAGAGTCGTATTAATTTTTAATTGCAAAAACTCCGTTCTCTGTGGTTCGATCTCGGTACTTGCACAACGCTATACGACCTAACGGTTCGTTCTATTGCGAGTACCTAAATTTGGTACGATCACAAATCAAGGAGGAGCTCCTCATGCTCAAAATCACTATCCTCCAGGATTTTCTTCTTCTTATCAAAATCATGGACGCTCAGCTCTGCCAGCGTCATCATCTTATCAAGCCCCCACTCAAGCCCCAGCATCATCAACACAGTCACTGGAAGAGACCATGAGGGATTTTGTGAAAATGACTGGTCAATCAATCAGTGACGTGAGGCATTCCACCATGGTGAACACCCAGGCAATCTCGAAGTTGGAGATGCAAATGGGACAATTGGCAAATCACCTTGGCGAGAGAGACAAGGGAAAGCTCCCTAGCCAAGCAGTGAACAACCCTAAGGCATGCAGTATCGGAAATTCTTCAAATTAGGAGCATGTACAGGCGATTGTCACTTTGAGGTCGGGGAAAAGAGTGGACAATCAAGTGGTGGACCCAAAAGCAAACCATGCTGAGGAAGAAGAGCCAAAAGATGAAGAGGGTGACAACCAGAAGGAAAGAGATGCTGAGCCATCTACGGTCACCCCAGTTGTTAAAGAACCTCCTAGGGCGCTTGTGCCAAAAGCACCTTACCCTAAAAGATTACAAGCGCCTAGGAATGGAGGGAAGTTAGAGGTCATTATGGAGGTGTTCAAACAAGTCCAAATTAATATTCCATTTTTGGACGCCATCCAGCAAATCCCTTCATATGACAAGTTCTTGAAGGACTTGGTCACAGTAAAGAGGAGAACGAATGTCCCTAAGAAAGCATTCATGACCGAGCAAGTTAGTGCTATCCTACAATGCAAGTTACCCCTCAAGTACAAGGACCCTGGATGTCCTACAATTACTTGCATG
The DNA here is from genome assembly GCA_006937295.1 of Carpinus fangiana. NCBI lineage: Eukaryota > Viridiplantae > Streptophyta > Magnoliopsida > Fagales > Betulaceae > Carpinus > Carpinus fangiana. The sequence continues at coordinate 18,390,291 of CM017326.1, forward strand.
ATAGGAGTTAGTCAGATTGAGAGGGCATTGTTAGACTTGGGAGCAAGTGTGAATTTGTTGCCCTACTTAGTCTATTTGCAGTTAGGGCTAGGAGAGCTGAAACCCACATCCATGACACTGCAACTTGCTGACAGGTCTGTGAAGATTCCACGGGGAATAGTTGAGGATGTATTGATTAAAGTGGACAAGTTTTATTTCCCCGTGGATTTTAATGTGCTGGACAGGAAGCCAGTTCAGGCTGTAGGGACTGAGATCCCTGTGATTTTAGGGCGACCATTTTTAGCTACGGCTAATGCCCTAATCAATTATAGGTTGGGGGAAATGAAGATTTCTTTTGGAAATATGACAGTGGAGTTGAACATTTTTCAGATTAGAAAACAACCACTTGATTATGACCAAATGAACCAAGTATGCTTGATTGAGGAGATCATGGATGAAGTTATTGAAGAATCAAGCATAGAAGACCCCCTGGAAGCATGCCTTGCTCAGTTTGGTGAAGATCTAGAATTAGAGAAACTTATGGAGCAAGCTGATGCACTTTTGGAGACTGCTCCTCTGGTGAGCGAAGAGAAGGAGGAGACAGCAGTGCCTGATTCCCCGAAGAAGGAACTTAAGCCTTTACCTGATAGTTTGAAGTATAAGTTCCTAGGTCCAGCAAATTCTTTGCCAGTGATTATTGATAATTGCCAAATATTGCATATTTGAGCCCCTTAACTTATATTTGTTAAGTCATAGCTGTGTTGTTTTTTAATGTTTTTGTGAGTTTTTGGTGTCTCAGTGTGTTGCAGGTCATTGACATAAGAATGCGGTTAAAGGGTGGAAAATAAGCACAAAAAGAGATAAGAGCTTCCCTGGCTATGCGATCGAGCCTAAGAGATACGATCGAGTGCATGCCCCGTCAGCTAAAACCCTAGCATCATCGTTAAGTGCCACGCCGAAAGGAACTTGAAGACCAACACTGCGATCGATTGCACTAGTTGCGATCGATCGCAGTGCAATCGAGCGCACTATGTGCCATCGATCGCACTCGAGCTGATCTGTCAGCACGCGAGAAACCCTAGTTTTCTTATTATTTATAGCTTTCTTTTCTCTTGTAACCCTACGTTGGAAGGCGCCGTAGAGAGCAAAAACACGACTTTTGTCTTGCCTAGGCCTTTGTGAACGTTTCTCGATTGTAAGTTTAATTTCTCAATGATTTCAATTGATAATTTCATGTCTGTTGTTGTCATGAGAGGCTAAACCTTCAACTAAGGTTGAAGATGAAGCCTTGTCAATGATAAACAGTTGTATTCTTGTGAATTTATACAAGCCTATGGCCATTACTACCGCACGTACCGGTGTACCATGTCATACGATGCAAATTATCTTGTTTGTATTTTACTTGCATGTCATTTTACAAGTCTCACTTGGTTAACATGTTCAGCACAATGTTTTTCTCAAAGTGACAGAGTTCATGTGCAATAAGTACAAACTGTGAGAGTTGTAAAATATGCATGTTTTCTCGATACACAAAATAGATGTGCAGTGCATGGGAAAATAGCAATGAGCATTATGTGAGTTAAAACTCACCTGGATCGATACGTGTCTCCAAAAACTCCAAAAGATCCGGGTTCTCCAAATCTGTGGAAAACCTTCTATTAGTCCTAATTCTACTAAAACAACCCTAAAGTAAGGAAAACAAGAGCTATGGGACGGTTGGTGAAAATAGGGTTTCCTTGTCACACACTGACCGTACGTCCGGGCTCGAGAGCTTACGTCCGTTGTGCAACGACAAGCCGTACATCCAGTCATGATATCTTACATCCGCTGTATGGGTTCTCATGGAGAACCTCATTTTCTCTCCACAGTCCACCTATTCTCCGAATCCTAAAGCTATTAGGAATACCCTAAAGCCTTCTAGTCTAGTTAATAGCCTCCATGCAACGTAACAACACTAAGCTAACTAAAACGCTAACCCAAACGGGTCTTAAAGCACAACTAAGACAACAACTACAACTAAACATAAAACGAGCAGCATAACGACGTAATTAAAAGCTATAGATCGAACGTTACCTCCTTGAAACAAAACCGCAAGAGTTATGCTTCACGAACGTTTCGAAACTCGTAAACGCCTCACACACACGCTCACAAAACACTCACAACCACTTGGAAACTCTCTAGGAACACTCAGGAAACTTGGGGGCGTCTGGAAGTTATGAGAAACACGAAAGGGGTAGGGGTCTATTTATAGGCCCAAAAAAGCAGCGGATGTCCAGCCAAGGGGCGTACGTCCATTGGTTCCATGGCTACCTCGTACATCTAGGTATTAACCAGAGGGTATTCAGAAAGTAGTGTATGTCCGGTGGTCCCACGTACGTCCACCTGTACGATTTGTAAAGCGTATGTCTGGTGGTCCCCCATTATATGTCTGCACTACAGACAGCAACGTACGTCTGTCAGACCTAGCGTACATCCGCCTAAAAGTCCAAATTACCCCTCTAGTGTCCTTAGTGACCCAAAGCCCAAATTAACTCCCCCAACTAAGCTACTTACGCCTAGTTAATAATTTGGGTCACTATAGAAACAATTGCTTTAACTGAAGAGGTAAGTGCAGTGTTGTTAAGGAGTTTACCACCTACGCTTAAAGATCCAGGGAGTTTTATTATTCCTTGCAAGATTGGTGATCATGATTGTGAGCGTTCATCACTGGACCTAGGAGCTAGTGTCAATTTGATGCCATACACGGTGTATGAGATGCTAGGTTTGGGGGAGCTACAACCAACTTCTATCCCCTTGCAACTGGCAGACAGAAGCATAAAAAGACCAAGAGGTATACTTGAGGATGTCTTGGTAAAAGTAGGTAAATTCATTTTACCTGTTGATTTTATTGTCTTGGATATGGAAGAAGGCCCGATGCCATCACCTTTACCAATTATCTTAGGGAGGCCCTTCATGAGAACTGCTAATAGAAATTGTTTTGTGAAAAAGGGTACTGTGAGTATGAAAGTAAATGGTGAAAAGATAGTATTTAAGGTTTTTGAAGAATCACCATTACCTCAAGATGATGTTGAATGTTTTAATGCTTGTATGATCCAAGGTGTTGTTGAGAATATGATCAGTGCCAAATTGTGTATATTTGACCCCCTTAACTTATATTTGTTAAGCCTTTAGCACTGTTAATATCTAATTATTTTTAGTATTTTTAGTGTTTTGTGTTGTGCAGGTCCTTACAACAAAATATGGCCACAAAGGAGCAAAATGCACCAAGGGAAGAAATGGATCCCTGCCAAGTGCGTTCGATCGCACTTGGTGAGTTCGAACGCACTGACGGTCGAACGCAGGGGGCACAGTTGAATGCAATCCCAGTCAGCCTGCAACTCACGTGGTTGCCCTAGGAGTCCATCGCTTCCAGCTTGCATCGTTACGGTTTTCTGCAATCGAACGCGGAGTGTACGTTCGAACGCATAATTCATCAGTGCGTTCGAACGCACTGCCTGCGTTCGAACGCATACGAGTGACCTGTTAGTCTATAAATAGGACCCTAGGTCCATTTGGTCGAGAACTTAGCTTTTTGGGCGATTTTTAGAGAGCATTTTGCTATTGTTGGCCATGCTCTGCCTCTTTTATTTGTAATCACTTTCTTTAAAGTTTATTTAATGCATTCTTTTACTTTTATTTTGCTTTGTTGTTCAATGGGTGGCTAAACTCTTCAACTAAGGTTGAAGATGAAGCCTCACCCTTAGTTTATATTTCTTGCTTTTACATTGAATGCTTTATTTTCCGTCATTTAATTTTCCGTACTCGTCATTTAATTTCCGTGACAAAAAAGTTGAATGGTTGTTTGTTTTGATACGTTGATAGTCATCCTATGATGTGTTCCAAGCCGGGAGCACAACGAGTGATCGATCATTGATTTAATATCCACTGTGATCCAAGGATACAGTGGATGATTTTATCAGTAATCAATACTCATTGTAGCTCCTTAACGGTAAACACATTATTTGGTTTGACTTGTGTCAATAACCACAATAGAGTGTGTTGAAGGGTTTAATTTGTTAAGATGGAAAATTGGTGTTTAATGTGTAAAGCTAACTTTTATATTGGGTGAGGTTAGTCTTTAATCTTAGTTAATTTTATCCATACCTTTACTTACGTTTTTAGAATAGTTTAATTTCTGCACGTTTTATGTTTGATAATATTTCTCACTTTGGGATTAGGTTAAAGTATATTTAATTTAAGAGTCATATTAGTTTTTTTAGCAAAACTCCGTTCTCTGTGGTTCGATCTCGATACTTGCACAACGCTATACAACCTAACGGTTCGTACTATTGCGAGTACCCAAATTTGGTACGATCAGAATACTTTTCAGGACCATCAAATGAATCCATTGCAAGCTACCCTTACTCACAGTGTCACAAGGAAGGACAAGGAGCCAGTTATTGAAGATGTTACTAAAGACATCATGGAAGTCATGAAACCCCTGGTACCTTCTCCATCATATCCAGGTGCTAAAAGGAAGAAATAGCTGAAGAAACTTGAAGAGTTAAGGCATAAGGCAGATGAGAATAACAAACTCTGCAATGGAAGAACCAAGACTGATCATGACAAGTACCATGCCAAGAAGGAGTTTCAAGTGGGACAAAAAGTGTGGACTTATAAATCAAGATTTCGGCTCATCCCTAGTAAGTTCTAGTATCAATGGTTTGGTCCTTGTATTATCACTAACATGTTTCCATAGGGAGCATTGGAGGTTCATAGTCCACAGAAAAATCAAACATTCAAGGTGAATGGACACAGAGTGAAGCCATATGTTGGAGTAAATTCTACACCAAGAGCACCCGAGCCACATGTGGTGGACTTCAAGTGCACCTTCCCAAAAGAGTAGCACTAAAGCTACTGTGGAGGCGTTGAGCAGTCTAGAATCTCAAGCGCCTCTGTTGAGGTCAGTGGTACTGAGGCCACTAAGTGCGGTAATCATTTTTTGTTTTTCATTATTTTGGCTTTCCTTTGTGTTGTTTTTCATTTTATTTTATTTTTCCCTTAGTTATTTTCGTGGTTCCGCAAGCTGGGAAATGGCATTCTGTTACTGCGATCAATCGCACATCCTTGGGCGATCGAGTGCAGAAACCTCTTCAATTGTTCTAAACATTCTGAGGAAGCAAATGAAACGCCCCGAGAATTAATTAACTGGTAATTAATTCAACGGTTTGTCTCCCAGCCTTGTTCCACTCCGAACACGACCTCCAGGACTTCTACTCCTCAAAAACAGAGGATACTAAGCAGCGGAAGAAATAAAGTACTATAATCATTGAATTAGTATAACCAAAGCGTCTAACCAAAGATCATCAAGGCAGCGGAAATCATACTATATACAAAACATCAATACAAGGGATCTACGCTAAACCTTGATATGCAAGCATGCATCAAGCCCTAATGTCTACAACATAACTCAAAAGTACTAGTTACCATGAGTACCCGCTTAAGCTTGCAATAAGTCCTCAAGCATCTCCTGGATCAAATCCTCCACAAGACCGGATGCTTCACGGTATCCACTATCTATAACAACATATGGAGAAAAAAGGGAAATAATACAAGGGTAAGTCCGACGACTTAGTGAGTAGAAATCCACATGACGTACCCATCACTAATTTGTGGATTCTTTTATTTATAAAACACATGCATATATTATGAGATGACAGTTATCATACAGTGATCATGCAGTTATCAATTGCAATTGCACGATTCGTGCAATTGACGAGTACTATTTTTGGTGGGATCAAATTTTTGTGCCGTTGCCGGGGAATCGTTTGTTTTGTGAAATTGATTTTTTTTGCTTAGATTAATTTTATTTTTCTACTAGTTATTTTATTTGTGCAATTATTTTATTTGTTTCGTGCTTTTGTATAGAAAAATTTTAGAAAAAAAAAATTAGTTTAGTGTTTGTTTGGCTGTTTTTGCTCTCTGTTGAGTTACTGGAAAATCACTCTCTGTGAGTGCGATCGATCGTAGTTTACTTGCGACTGAGCGTACTTTCACCATTTACTGCGCTGTGTGCGTGCCCGTGCTCGATTGCGTGCAGTGGCGTGCGAGCGTACCTTGACTAACAGAGCGTAGTGCGCTTGTGAGATCGATCGCACCTCTTTTGAGATCAAGCGCACTTGCACAAACTGCTACATTTTGCTACTTACGATCGATTGCACTATCTTGCGCTCGAGTGCAACTTCGCAGTTAGCACCAGCAGACCTAAGGCAGCTATGTATAGTTTTTTATTTTTTTTTTTATTCTTATTTTTGTTTATTTGTTTGTATTTAGTACATGATTTTGTTTATCTGCTGTTTTTAATTTTTTTTAGTTTTTGTTTTTTATTTTATTTTTGTAATTGTTATTGCTTCATGCGGGAATTTGCATATTAAACTGTTTGGGTGAAGCATGAGTCTTTCGTTCGATAATTTTGATGTTTCCCCAAGTTGTAGGATACAAAATCCTACCAATTTTCACCCACATGAACCATGTTCACACTACTTCAGCCTTTACCATAGTTTAGGTGATTGTCCACATTGGGGACAATTTTTCATTTTTTCGCATGAGCAGATGAACACCAGTTTCTCCAGTTCTGGGTTTGAATCAAATTCAAATTTTTATAACCCAGACTGGAGCAACCATTCTGATTTTTCATGGCATCCTCATGTTACGAAAAATTATGCTCCCCAAGTTGACGAATTGCACCATCCTGATTATCCGCAGTTCGACAACCAATTTTCTTCCCATCCATCATATGACTATCCTCCTAAGCAATCTTCTTTGGAAGAAATTCTTAAGGAATTCGTGGAACTAGTCGGCCAACCCACCATTCATGTGTCACAAGAACTATCATTAGAAGACACACTTAAGGAATTCATGCAAATAGTCAACCAACCTTGTCCAGAAATCACAAAGGCCACTGTGCCAAACACTGAAGCAATTGCAAGGTTGGAAGGACAGTTCGGTCATCTAGTTGCTGAATTCAACAGATTTGAACCAAAGGAACTTCAAAGTTAGGAGATGGCAAGAGGGAAGTACATGATTGATGAGGATTGCCCCATCAATTCTTATGTCCAAGCCACCACTCTTGTTTGTGATGAAAAATCTAACAACAAGGAGGAAGAAAAAGAGGAGCAAGTTGAGCAATTTGAGCCCTCACCAAATCCGTCTAATGACAAGGAAGTGAGTACTAAAACTCATTCCCTCATCACAATCCCTCTCGAGACATATCATTCACCACAAGTTTCATCTTTTCAATGTCTCAAAGAACCGTCTTATGTAGCAATCTTTGAGGATTCACGCACATAAGATCATAAATCTAGAAATCGTGGTCCGAAGAGAAATTGTAGAAGCAAGCTTTTAGGCGACATAAGATGGCAGAACATCCTTCTAGAGGGATACTTAATTCTCAAGAAGAAAGGATGGAAGGGATTGGTTGGACACCCATATGAGCGGGGAAGGCAAGGTTTTCTTTCTTTTTTATTTTCCACACTTTATTTTTGAGTCTCTTATTGTTTGTTTTTATTTTGTTATTTTATTTCTTGTTAGTTTTTTATGTGTTTTGGGTGTTAAAGTTCGGGGTATGCCTTGGCCTTTGCTCATTTTGGTTCCTCATCCTCCGGTTTAATATCTTTTGACACGTTGGGAACAATGTGTCATTTAAGTTTGGGGGTGTGGAAATCACACTATTTACTGTTGCTTTTGTCTGTATATATTGTGTTTGTCTGTATAAATTTTTTTTGTTGATTGTTGTTGTTTATTTTGTTTTTATTTTCTGTACCATGCGATCGAGTGCACCACTGTACGCTCAATCTCAGACACGGGCTTGCGTTCGAACTCACTCACGTGTGTTCGAGCGTAGAGGCCCATTTCAAGTTTTCAACACACACAGTGCACGATTCTGCTCAAGTGCGATCGAGCGCACATTTGTGAGATCGAGCGCACTCGTTTAGAACCCTCACGTGACCTCTTTTTAGGTCACCTTCTTCCTTCTCACCCTCATTTCAGCCCTGCGCCGTACACCCCATCCTCTCATTTTCTCTCATCTCCCACATACCCCACCTCACATACCCCACCATTTCACCACCACATCACCTCCAGCCATCCACCAAACATCACCGCGCTAACGCCCATCACCACCGCCAGCCTTCCTATCACACCCATTTCTTTATTTTTTCCATTTCTTTTCCATTTTTTCACAAACCCAACTTTCCCCAAAATTCTGATTTCGTCCCCATTTTTGAACGTCCAAAGGCACAAATCCATCTTCGGATTATGCCTTTATCATTTTGTGCTAGTTATTTTTAGTTTTTGCAGGGGGTTGGGTTGGATTTTAGAGGGGTTCTCAAACCCTTTATTTTTAGAGGTGCCTAGCACGTGCTCGACGAAATTACCCAACGAGTTTCCAGCATGCCTAAAGGCCAGGTTTCCTCCTCTCAATCCTCTGGGACCCAAGCCATGATAGTCAGGCCCCCTTTTGAGTCTCGAAAGCTGATGTTGGAGACATCTTTTGCCGTCAAAAAGGATTTCTCAAAATTTGATGCAACAAGTTGGGGAGTTCAGGAGTTAAAGCACCGCGGCTTGAAGCGGTTGTTCAAGCCGGTCACATCCACTAATTTTGAACGTTTGGTCTGGTCATTTTATGAAAAACTTGAAATATGACTGCGACCGGCCATACGTTCTTTCATCTTCCATCGACGACCGAGACGTCGAGGTGACCATAGCTGACATAGCTGCGGCCTTGAAGTGCAATGCGGAGCAACCCAAGGCAGATGACCAGTGGATAGCCCGCCCCTCCATGCTCACTATTGAGGACATTGTGTCAGACATGTGTGAAGGGCAATTTGCAGATCGACACAAGAATGTTGCCACCAAGTCAAGACTGCCTCCACAACTCTGGTTTGTGGATTTCGTCCTGCAGAGGAATGTGTGTCCCTTAGGACACAAAACATAGAGACGGGACCTATTCCTCACTGCCCTGTATTCATTTTATGGAGGCTATTGGTGCTCCATTCTCGAGATTATCTGGACACAATTGTATAAATTTTGGGAAGGGGTGCACCAGTGAGCTGCTGAGACTACCAGAAGCTGGGGATTGCCATTCCCACTTCTCATCCCTCACATGCTCTGAAAGAAGGGCATCAAAGGTACTTCAGACGATGGGCCCATCACTGAGCATCCGTAGTTTGGCCGGATTCAGTGGAATCAGAGTTATTCACACATGCCTCGAGGGCATCAGGCCAGAACCGCAGACGAGCCAGAGATGATGGACATGGAAGAGCCAGTAGCGCCAGAGCCAGCAGAGCTGCCAGTTCAGCCAGTAGCAGCTCCAGACGCAGCTGATGAAGAAGAAGAAGAGTATGAGGAGACGGTCACTATCAGAGCTTCAGATTTTTATGCCTTGCAGGATACCCTAGATGACATGCGATTTCAGATCTCCAAGATACAGAGAGATGCACACCAGGATAGGCTTGAGACCCAAGCCATGCTGTAGGCCATCTTAGATAGGCTGCCACCAGTTTCAGGGGCATCTTCAGCACCAACTCCATGACGTGTCGAGTACTTTACCCCCCTTGCATTACTTTTGTATCCACACACTATGGACATTGTGAATTTTTAAGTTTGGGGGTATTTGTGCACATTTTGTTTTCAATTATGCGGTTTATTTTAAATCATGGTCTTGTTTTCTTTTGTGTGCTTAACTTGATGAACATATGATCACTTTGTTAAGGGAATTTAAATTGTGTTATTTTCTTTGGCAGCATGAGATATTACATTTTCAATTTGATTTTCACAAGCACATTGGCACGTATTTTGTGGGGTATAAATTCTGAGTTCAGTCATGTTGGTTTTGTAAGTTTGGATGCAGTTGGGTGACCCATTGGAAAGATAACCTTGGTTGTTTAAAAAAAAAATCATAATAAGTTGAGTTTTTCATTGAGTAACTGGACCTCTTACCTGGCCAAGCAATGAGTGTTTGCATAAAAAGATGAGAAATTCCAACTAAGTAATTGTATGGCTAGTTAGGCTTCGTAACTCTTTTTGACTTGAGTAATTAAGCCCTAGGGATGTCTCTACATCTAGTGCCCTAAAACCGCCTGGTTTGGGAGTCACTGGCCCAACGCTCGTTACATAGGTCATTTAGAAGCTTAAGGGAGTCAAGCATTGCACAGCCTACCAAAAAAAAAAAAAAAACCTGAAATAAATAAACATTGGTTATTGTGTCTGATGGGTGGTCTAATGAATTCTGAGTGTCAAAGCATGCATGATTAAGTTTAGTTTTGAAGTCCCATAATTATGTGCTAATTTCACTTTCACCAGAATTGATTCATGCAATGTCTCATAATGCCATGTTAGTAGCTTGATTGATAATTCCCTGAAAATTGTGAAGATGGTGTTTGTTTGGTTAAGCTTGCTCATGAATAAGAACCATGGTTTTTATATTGTTGCATTGTTGAGAATAAAATGATTGTACAATGTTTGTGGGTATCATTCCTGGAAAACCCTCACGAGACTTCACTCGTCTCCTAGGGAATCCCTAGGGGTTTAAAAGGCTTGTTGCATATGCTAAATGCAATCGTTCTCCCACGAAAGCTGACTTCTATTCTTTTTATTGTGTTTTTCATTTTTGTTTTGCTAAGGAACTAGCAAAATGTAAGTTTGGGGGTATTTGATGAGTGCCATTTAGTGCCTATTTGGACCCCTTAATTTATGTTTGTTAAGCCTTTAGCCTTGTTAATATCTAATCTTTTAGTTTGTTTTAGTGTTTTGTGGTGTTGCAGGTCCTTGCATTCAAATTACGGTTAAAAGCGTGGAATTGGCCAAAATGCACATTTGGAGTCCCTGCCAGTGCGCTCGAGCGCACTAGGTGCAATCGAGCTCACTACGCTCGAGCCCAACAGAGCCAAGAGCACACCTAGGTTAGAGCACCAGACCCAGCGATCGAACGCATATGCGATCGAGCGTAGAGGCCGCGATCGAGCGCATGCCTCATCAGCCTGCGAAGTGCGCGTCGCCCTAGCCGCCATTGCTTCATGCCTGCGCCATGGAATTCCAGAGCAGTTACGCGGGCTCGATCGCACACTTCGTGATCGAGCGCAGTGCATGCGATTAAGCGCACATGACCTGTCAGCAACCCTAATTTTTGCTTATAAATTGAACATTTTGTATAGATTTTTATTTACGTTTGGAAACGCTTGGAGGCGCCCTCAGTGGCCTAAGTCCTCCCTGTTCATCACTGTAAAACCCTCTAAACATCATTTTATCATTTAATTAATGCTTTTATTTGTTTTATTTTAGTCTCTTATTTCCTTCACTATGGATTTGTTTATATATATTCATATTTAGTTCGTATTTTCTGTCATTTTAATTTAATGTATGTTCGATTTAATCGCAATCTCGTGACAAGATTGTGATTGGTTGTTGTTTATGGATCGTTTTTTGTCCAATATTCGTTGTGATTTATGATGAGTGTCAAATATTGCATATTTGAGGCCCTTAATTTACATTTGTTAATCCTTTAACCTTATTATTATCTGATGTTTTGTGTAGTTCTATGATTTTGGTGTTTTGTAGGTTGCTAAAGGAAAACTATGCCTAATTCCATTGATTCTGGGGCTTAAGACACTTCGGGGATCTTTGACAGCAAATTTGGATCGAGCGATGATTCGCACCCGACGAATCCTACTAAAAGATCATATCTAGGGCTGTAGAATTCGGATTGAGGCTTTCTTGGTGTCATTGGAAAGCTAACTCAAAGATCTACAAATTCATATTTCACAAGAGTTTGCTAATTCGGACGAAAACTAGGTCAAAAAGGCCTCCATTCGCAGGACGTCCGAACTGTGATTTTCCCGTCCGGACGGCACATGTTTGACACGCATCCAGCAGCCCTCAAACCCTAATTTAGGGTTATAAATACCATATTTTCTCTAGGGAAACACGTTGGGAGGCGCCGAAGAGAGCAGAAACACGACTTTTGTCGTGCCTAGGCCTTTGTGAACGCTTTTTTATTGTAAGTGTTTGTTTTTCATGAATTCAATTGATTGTAACATGTCTTTTGGGATCATGAGGGGCTAAACCTTCAACTAAGGTTGAAGATGAAGCCTCGTCAATGATAAACAGTTGTATTCTCGTGAATTTATACATACAATTTGATATTTTATTTTTTCAAAATTAATTCTCTGGCTTTATTACTTTATGTGATTGAGCATCTTTTGTGATTTCATGCATTGTTCAATATTCGTTGTGTTTTGTCTGGTGATACATCGAGTGATTGAAATTGAACCTAATATCCATCGTGATCTACGGATACGGTGGATGATTTGATCTCAATTAAATACTCGTTGTAATTCTTTAACGGATGGATTCATTGAATGATTTTACATGCATGTTTATGATTTTTGAACTCTATTAAAATGCGTTTGATTGTCAATTGTGTGTGTAAATCATGAGAGTATGCTGTTTGATTTGGAGAGGCGGATTCGGAAACCTTAGTATTTTGCTTTGATTATTGTTTGAATTATCATTTAATTTAGTTTTGTCACAATTGCACGACCAATTGCGGAACTAAGTTAAAATAGGATTTATTTAAATAGAGAAACAATTTCATTGCAAAAACACAATTCCCTGTGAATCGACCTCGCATTTGTACGCACACTTTACTGCATACGACTTGTACACTTGCGAGTACTTTATTTTTGGTACATCAATTTATCCGGGTTACTGTTATGCAAATTTGTTTGCATTTGCAATAGCACGAGTCATTGATCGTGTAGCGTTGCGAAATGCAAGATCGAATCCACAGGGAAAGGCGTTTTCTTCTAAAACTAGTATTAAAACTAGATTAACCCTATTTTAACCTAGCTCCGAAAATGGTTGTTTTATCGAACACAAAACTTGCAAATATAAAAACTACTCTAAAAACTTAAATAAATGAAGAAAAATAACTAAGGTTAAAGACTCAACCTCACCCAATATAAAATGGCTCTTGCTTAAACGTAAAACCCAAACATCCGTCTATCGATTTGACCTTTCATCATATTCTACTGCCGTTTTGATTCTAGTCGAATCGCTTGATGTGTTTACCGTTAAGGAGTTACAACGGATAGTAATTCTCAATAGAATCATCTACTGTATCCATGGATCACAGTGGATATTTAATTGAGTTTCACTCATCCGTTGTGCACCCGGCTTGGAACACATCAAGGGTTGGACTTCCGATGCATCGCAACAACGATCACAAAAACTTTGTCACATAAATTGAAATGAAACGAACATGAACTGTAAATGACGGAATGCAAAGCGTTAAACGTAAAAGCTCAAAGAAATGCTAAGGGTGAGGCTTCATCTTCAACCTTAGTTGAAGATTTAGCTACCCATGTGTAAAGAAAGTAAAGGAAACTTAAAAGAAAGCATTAAAATAAATTAATAAAGAGGTTGTACAAATAAATGGGCAGAGCAAGGCCTAAACAATGGCAAATGCTCTTAAAAATGCGCCCAAAAAGAAGAATTTCAGACAAAATACACTAAGGGGCCTATTTATAGAAAACTGGTGTGCTGCCAGGTCATAGGGCTGCGTTCGAACGCAAGCCTTGCGTTCGATCGCACTGATGCATGTGTTCGATCGTACACTCTGCGATCAAACGCAAATAGCTGCCACTGCGCCAGGCTGGAAGCGATGGAATCGTAGGGCCGGCTAGGGCAACAACGTGAGACGCGGGCTGACTGGACCTGCGTTTGAACTTACTCCTTGCGTTCGACCGCACTTGCGCTCGATCGCACCAAGTGCGTTCGAACGCACTGGCAGGAACTCCATGACATCTCTTCAAGTCCATTTTGCCTTTGGTAGCCATGTGTTGATGCAATGACCTGCACACCATAAAACACTAAAAACAACTAAAAATGTTAGATATTAATAGTGCTAAAGGCTTAGCAAATATAAGTTAAGGGGATCATATATACAATATTTGGCATCGATCAAATACCCCCAAACTTACATTTTGATAGTCCCTTAGCAAAACAAAATGAAAAACACAATTAAACATAGGTCCGCTTTCGTGGGAGAACGGTTGCATTTAGCCTATGCAACAAGCCTTTTAAACCTCTAGGGATTCCCTAGAGGACAAGTGAAGTCTCGTGAGGGTTTTCCATGAATGATACCCACAAACATTGCACAAACATTTTATTTTCAACAATGCAACAATATAACAATTATGGTTTTATTCATGAGCAAACTTAACCAAACAAACACCATCTTCACAATTTTCAGGGAATTATCAATCAAGCTACAAACATGGCATTATGAGATATCACACTAATCAATTCTAGTGAAAGTGAATTCAACACATAATTATGGGATTTCAAAACTAATTTTAGTCATGCATGCTTCGACACTCAAAATTCATTAGACTACCCATCAAACACAAAAACCAAGGTTTATTTCAATTTTTTTTTTTTTATTACTTAGCTCCCTTAAGCTTTCTAATTGACCCGTGTATCAAGCGTTAAATCAATGACTCCCAAACCAGAAGGTTTTAGGGCATTAGGTGTAAAAACACCCCTAAGGACCTACTAACTCGAGTCAAAAAGGCTACGAAGCTTCGCTAACCAAGTCTAACTTCTCACTTTTTTACGCGAACGTTCAATGCTTAATGAGGCAAGAGATCCGGTTACTTGGTGAAAAGCTCAAAATGATCATCATTTTTTTTTTAACATAAACCAAGGTTATTTCCCAACAGGCTACCAACTGCATTTAAGCTTACAAAACTAACATGACCAAACTCAGCATTTTATTCCACAAACTACGTGCCAAATGTGCTCGTGAAAATCAAATTGAATTGTAATATCTCATACTGCCAAAGAAAATAACATAATTTAAATTCCCTTAACAAAGTGATCATGTGTTCATTAAATTAAGCTCACAAAAGAAAATAAACCATAATTAAAATAAAATGCATAATCAAAAACAAAATGTGCACAAATAATACCCCCAACTCAAAATTCGCATTGCCCACAGTGTGCTGATAAAGAAAATACAAATGTAGTGCAAGGGGTATAAAAAAAAATGGGAAAAATACTATTTAGCCCCCTCAACTACCAACGATTTACTATTTAGCCCCCTCAAGTATCAAAAGTTGTTAAATGGCCCCCCTAACTACCAAACAGTTGTGTTTTAGCCCCCTCCGTTAGTTGAGGGTATTTTGGTAACTTGTAATCTCAAAACGAGGTAGTTTTGATTTTTCCATCCACTTTCACGGCAATAACTAACGGAGGGGGCTAAAACACAACTGTTTGATTGTTGGGGGGGCCATTTAACAACTTTTGATACTTGAGGGGGCTAAATAGTAAATCGCTGGTAGTTGAGGGGGCTAAATAGTATTTTCCCCCAAAAAAATAACCAAAACGTCACAAAGACGTCACTGGGCTGGTGGCAGCCTGTCTTGAATGGCTCGCAGCATGTCCTGGGTCTCGAGCCTGTCCTAGCGTGCATCCCTCTGTATGTCCACAATCTGGAATCGGATGTTGATGTGGTAATTTGTTGACCAAAATATCAACAATAAAATTAACCACTCGCAATAGGACGAATCTTTGTAGGATACGGCTATAGAGAGGGTGTCGAACCTCAAGGACTGTGGGGGTTTCTTTATTAAATTCTAAAGACTAAATTTAACCTAATTAACTAAAAGAGTTTTGATTGATTGTGAATTTTAGTGCATGAAAGTAAATTCAGAATTAAAAGTAAATATATGAGAGAGAGAGAAGTAAGGTACCAATTTCACCACAATCCGCACAACAATGGTAACCGTATTTAACTCCAGAAACTCAGAATATGTATGTTATAAAAGAACAAGAAAATACAATATCAAGGGATAAGGATAATCTATCTTCGGTTGGCACGGATCGTCCACCTAACCACTAAGATGCGGCACGACCCGTCTTTCCTAGGCATAAACTATAAAATCCCTTAATAAGTTTTCATACAATCAATGGAATAGCATAACCCATCTTCGGTTGGCACGGATCGTCTACCTAAATTACACTAAACTAAGGTGTAGTACGACCCGTCTTCCCTAGGCATGGCCTATCTTAATCCTATTAATCATATGTCTATTAAAACCCATTGCATAACCATCAATCTTATAATCACAGAAAATAAGGTTGATTTGAGTTCAATACAGGCAAAATAATTTCTAAGACAAGAATA
>CM017326.1:18410309-18426351 GCA_006937295.1 Carpinus fangiana
GTGATGTGTTCCAAGCCGGGTGCACAACGAGTGTTTGATTGTGATTCAATATCCACTGTGATCCAAGGATACAGTGGATGATTTTATCCATAATCAATACTCATTGTAGCTCCTTAACGGTAAACACATTATTCGGTTTGACTTGTGTCAATTGCCACAATAGAGTGTGTTGAAGGGTTTAAAGTTTAAAAACGGAGAATGAGTGTTTAATGTATTTAGCTTATTTTTATTGGGTGAGGTTCGTCTTTAACCTTAGTTATTTTTATCCCTACATTTTCACGTTAATTTTATTTCTGCACTTTTCATTTGTTCGAAATCAATTCTCTTTGGGACTAGGTTAAAATACATTTAATTTAAGATTTGTGTTAGTTTTTAATTACAAAACTCCGTTCTCTGTGGTTCGATCTCGGTACTTGCGCAACGCTATACGACCTAACGGTTCGTTCTCTTGCGAGTACCTAAATTTGGTACGATCAATTGGCCCGTCCGTTGCATTGCCTTTAATCCCCTTCTTTCTAAGTACGTGAGTGATAAGAAAAGGGAAAGGCAAGCCCCAAGTCTTCTTGTGCTCAGCTGCTCTTTGGTGCACTCCTTCCCAAAATTTGTAAATCTGTCTCCATATGATCTCAGGAATGGAGTACCGAAAACCTCTGTGGAACGCATAAAGTGCACTAAGGAACATGTCCCGTCTCTATGTCTTGTGTCCCAAAGGACACACGTTCCTATAAAGCACCATGTCAATGAACCAAAGATTCCGAGGAATCTTTGCTTTGCTGGCTGCATTCCAGTGCTTGTCTGCATATTGCCCCTTACACATGTCGGAGACGATGTCCTTGAGGGCGAGCATAGAGGGGCAATCCAAGGAATGTCCAACTCGGGAGGCTCGTGACTGCACTTCAAAATAGCCGCTACATCGGCTATGGTCACCTCCACGTCTCTGTCGTCGATGGAAGAGACAAGAATGTCTGGCTGGCTGCAATCGTATCTCAGATGCTCATAAAAAGCTCTGACCAAACGCTCATATGCGGTGGAGGCGACGGGCTTAAACAACCTCTTCAAACCCCGGCGCTTCAATTCTTGAACCGCCCAACTTGTAGCATCATTATTGGAGAACTCCTCTTTGATGGCAAAAGTGTTCTCCAAAATGAGCTTTCGACTCTCAAAAGGAGGCCTGGCTATCATGGCTCGGGTCCCAGAGGACCGAGAAGTAGAACCTTTCCCTCAGGCATGCTACAGCTCTTTGGGGAATTTCACCGAACACCTGGTGAGCACCCCGAAAATGAGGGTTTGGAAAACCCCTCTAAAATCTACCCCAACCCCCTGCAAAAACAAAGAAAACCAACCCAACAATCAAGGGGCACAATCCGTGAGAGGATTTGTGCCCTTGATTCAATCAAAAAATCTGAGAAAGAAATGGTTTTGGGCGGTTTCGGGGTTGTGAGAAAATGGGGAGAAAAAGGGAAGTAGGAGTGATGGGCGTGAGGGGATGGGCGGCGGTGGTGTGGTGACGTGATGGTGGTGTTTGGAGGTGGTTAGTGGCGGTGGAACGGTGGTTGGGTGCGATGGAGAAGAGAGAAAATGGAGGAGGGGCTGTACGGCGCTGTGGAGAAGTGAGGGGGAAAGAGGGGAAAATGACCTAAAAGAAGGTCACGTGAGGGCTAAAAACGCATGCGATCGAACGTACGTACGTGCGTTCGATCGCATTCGTGTTGAGTGTGTGTGTGAGATGGGATTCTGCGTTCGAACGTACAGATTACATTTGATCGCATGTGTGCAGTAGTGTGTGTGTGAGATGGGGTCCTGTGCTCGAACAAATGCAAGTGAGTTCGAACGCTGGCCCGTGTTTGCGATCGAACGTACAGAGTACGTTCAAACGCATAGTGTAAAAAAAAAATTTTTTTTTTTTTTTTTAATTACACACTGAAAATATTTACAAACAACACACAAACTAAAATATTTGCACACATATTTACATAATGAAAATATTTAGAAACACAAACACACATCTACTCCATCCCCAAACATAAAACGTCACATTGCCCACAATGTGACAGAATTAGCAAAACCTAGGGGATGGGTCAATTCAGGTAAGCCTAAAAGAATGCTTTCCCAAATTTGACTGGTAGACACAAATGCTAAGAAACATAATGAGGGGTGCCTCCCTTAAGCGCTAAGTTTAACGTCTTTAGCCAAACTCGTGATATGAGACTACAATCACTCTGAATAAATCGGATCCTCCAACAGAGTAGTCTCAACCTCTAAACTCCTCAACTCCAAGAATGGTTTCACTCTTTGTCCATTTACCTTAAAGGTGTTATCATTCTTGGGATCCTCTATCTCGATGGCGCCATGAGAAAACACTGTCATAATGATGAATGGGCCCGTCCACCGAGATTTCAACTTGCCAGGGAATAAATGCAACCGAGAATTGTAAAGAATGACTTTCTGACCTGGCTCAAAAGATCTCCTCAGAATGCTCTGGTCATGAACCTTCATCATGTGTTCTTTGTACTTACTTGAACTATCATAGGCATCATTCCTCAGCTCCTCTAATTCAGTGAGTTGGAGCTTCCTTTGAGAGCCGGCCTTCAAAAAATTGAAATTCAGCTACTTGATGGTCCAGTATACTCGATGCTCCAACTCGACGGGAAGATGACAAGCTTTCCCGTACACTAGCCGATATGGTGACATCCCAATCGGAGTCTTGAATGCTGTCCTATATGCCCTCAAAGCATCATTCAATCACAAAGACCAATCTTTTCTATTGGGGTTCACAGTCTTCTCCAAAATGTGTTTGATCTCGCGATTTGACACTTCAACCTGCCCACTCGTCTGTGGGTGATAAGGTGTGGCAACCTTATGAGTGATGAAATACTTCTTCATCAGCTGCTCAAAAATCCGATTGCAGAAATGTGTGCCTCCATCTCTAATTATTGCTCTAGGTGTACCAAATCGAGCAAAAATAGTGTCCTTCAAAAATTTGACCACAACTCTGTGGTCATTGGTCTTGCACGCAACCGCCTCCACCCACTTGGACATATAGTCCACTGCAACTAAAATGTACAGAAACCCAAAGGAGTTTGGGAAAGGTCCTATGAAATCAATGCCCCATACATCAAAAATCTCAACTATCAAAATGGGATTGAGGGGCATCATGTTCCTCTTTGAAATACTCCCAAGTTTCTGACAGCACTCGTAAGATGTGCAATAAGTGCGAGCATCTCCAAACATGGTGGGCCAATAAAATCCACACTACAAAATCTTTGCAGCGGTCTTGTTCGCATTGAAATGGCCTCCACATGCATGATCATGACAAAAGGAGATGACATTGGTTTGGTCTAATTCAGGTATGCATCTCCTAATGATCTGATCAGGACAATACTTGAACAGATAAGGATCATCCCAAAGAAAAGTTTTCACCTTGGACAAAAATTTGAGCTTATCTTGTTGCCCCCAATGCAAAGGCATTTGGCAGGTAACAAGATAGTTCACTATGTCAGCGAACCAAGGTGCGGGATTGTGAGCAATGTGCACCAATTGCTCATCAAGAAAGGTCTCAGAAATGGGAGTGGCATCCTCGGTGAAATCCATGGTCAACCTAGACAAATGATCCACCACCACATTTTCGGAACCCTTCTTATCTCAAATTTCTATGTCGAACTCTTGAAGCAGCAAAATCCATCGGATCAAGCGGGATTTAGCATCTTTCTTGGAAAAAAGATACCTCAATGCCGCATGATCTGAATAGATAATGATTTTAGATCCTAACAAATAGGATCTAAACTTGTCCAGCGCAAAAACGACCGCCAACAACTCCTTTTCTGTGGTGGAGTAATTGAGTTGTGCGTCATTCAGAGTCCTGCTCGCATAGTAAATCACATGGGGAAGTTTATCAATGCGCTGCCCCAAAACAGCTCCAACAGCATAGTCTGATGCATGACACATGATCTCAAATGGTTCACCCCAACTGGGTGGTCTAATAACTGGTGTGGAAGTCAGAATCTCCTTCAGAGCCCAAAATGCTTTCAAACATTCTTCATCAAATTCAAACGGGGTCTCTTTGGCCAACAACCTGCACAAGGGCCTGGCGATCTTGCTAAAATCCTTGATGAATTGCCTGTAGAACCCTGCATGGCCCAAGAAGGAACGGATTTCCTTCACAGTACGTGGGGGTGGAACGTTAGAGATCAAATCTACCTTCGCTTTGTCTACCTCAATGCCTCTGTGAGATATGACATGCCCCAGTACAATCCCCCTGCTTAACCATAAAATGGCATTTCTCCAAGTTAAGCACAAAGTTCTTTTCTTTGCACCTTACTAAAACCAAAGTGAGGCGGTGCAAACACTCCTGAAAAGATGAACTGAAGACGGAGAAGTCATCCATGAAGATCTCCATAAAACGCTCTACCATGTCAGAGAATATGCTAATCATGCACTGCTGAAAAGTGGCAAGTGCATTGCACAACCCAAACGGCATGCGACGGTAGGCAAATGTCCCAAACGGACAAGTAAAGGTAGTCTTCTCCTGATCTTCGTGGTCCACTGGGACCTGGTTATATCCAGAATAACCATCCAAGAAACAGTAATACTCGTGCCCAGCTAAACGCTCCACCATCTGGTCAATGAATGGAAGAGGAAAATGATCTTTCCTGGTGGCAGCGTTCAATTTTTGGTAGTCTATACAAACTCTCCAACTCGACTGAATACGAGTTGGCACCAACTCGTTATCCTTGTTCTTCACTACCGTCAATCTAGCCCGCTTGGGCACAACATGTATCGGGCTCACCCACTTGCTATCAGAAATTGGATAGATGACCCCAGCATCTAACAACTAAATCACTTCTGCTCTCACAACCTCCTACATTGCTGGGTTGAGCCTTCTTTGTGGTTCCCTCGATGGTTTGGAATTCTCCTCAAGATGTATCTTATGCATAACCAACGAGGGGTTGATTCCCTTAATGTCCTCAATAGTCTAGCCGATAGCTTGCTTATGCTCTCTTAAAACATTCGACAATTCCTCCTCTTGAGCATCTATCAAATCTAAAGCTATGATCACTGGCAAAGAATTGGCTGGGCCTAGGAACTTATACTTCAAACTATCAGGCAAAGGCTTAAGTTCCTTCTTCGGGGAATCAGGCACTGCTGTCTCCTCCTTCTCTTCGTTCACTAGAGGACCAGTCTCCAAAAGTGCATCAGCTTGCTCCATAAGTTTCTCCAAATCTAGATCTTCACCAAACTGAGCAAGGCATGCTTCCAGGGGGTCCTCTATGCTTGATTCTTCAACAACTTCATCCATGATCTCCTCAATCAAGCATACTTGATTCATCTGGTCATAATCGAGTGGTTGTTTTCTGATGTGAAAAATGTTCAACTCCACTATCATATTTCCAAAAGAAATCTTCATCACCCCCGACCTACAATTGATTAGGGCATTTGCCGTAGCTAAAAATGGTCACCCTAAAATCACAGGGATCTCACTCCCTATCACCTGAACTGGCTCCGTGTCCAACACAATAAAGTCCACTGGGAAGTAAAATTTGTCCACTTTAATCAGCACATCCTCAACTATTCCCCGTGGAATCTTCACAAACCGATCAGCAAGTTGCAGTGTCATGGATGTGGGCTTCAGCTCTTCTAGCCCTAACTACAAATAGACTGAGTAGGGCAACAAATTCACACTCGCGCCCAAGTCTAATAATGCCCTCTCAATCTGACTAACTTCTATCATGCAAGTAATTGTAGGACATCCAGGGTCCTTGTACTTGAGGGGTAACTTGCATTGTAGGATAGCACTTACTTGCTTGGTCATGAATGCCTCTTTTGGGACATTCGTTTTCCTCTTCACTGTGACCAAGTCCTTCAAGAACTTGGCATATGAAGGGATTTGCTGGATGGCATACTGCATGCCTTAGGGTTGTTCACTGCTTGGCTAGGGAGCTTTCCCTTGTCTCTCTCACCAAGGTGATTTGCCAATTGTCCCATCTGCATCTCCAACTTCGAGATTGCTTGGGTGTTCACCATGGTGGAATGCCTCACGTCACTGATTGATTGACCAGTCATTTTTATAAAGTCCCTCATGCTCTCTTCCAGTGACTGTGTTGATGATGCTGGGGCTTGAGTGGGGGCTTGATAAGATGATGACGCTGGCGGAGCCAAGTGTAACGACCTAGATTTTAAAACTCTTATTTAAATAATATTTAAAAGATTAAATAATAATAAATGAATTAGAGCAATGATATATGGATTAATGATATTAAATAGCTATTTGGTGTTAAGGGTATATGTTACATTGATTATTGACTTCTTTTTTAGTATCACTTTAATTCTCAAATTTAGCTTCATAAGTATGTTTATGGGCATAATTAAACACAATTTAGTGAATAAATTATTTATGTTAGTGTTTGGTGAAATCAAAAATTAAGTTGAAGCTTTTAGTTTTTGGGCTTAAAAAGCAGTGTCTTAATTTTCATACTGTCTAGTAAAGATTAAAACTACTAAGGAAAGGTAGGCTAGCCACTTTTATTGAAAATTTGGAGGCTTCTAGTAAGAATGATCACGAGATAATATCATGCTAATTTAATAAGGCAAGTGGCCAAGTGGCCAAGTGTGAATGCAAGTAGATAAAATCTAATTGAGTTGAAAACTTTGTACGGGCCAAAAACTGAGTCAAACGAACTCAGATGAAGTCCAAAAATATAAAATGTTTGTCTCGGAGTCCTCTATCTACCCTCAAAATTTCTTGTCAATCGGAGTACGTTTGGATATCAAAAATGGATCGGAGTACACTGCCCTCATTTTGGACGAAAATGTTAAAGTAGACTAGGTTCATTGTTTTGGTTGAATGCATCTCAACCCTTGGATCAAAAGTATAAAAATGAATCCTAGCCATTCATTCTCTTATAAATAGAAGCTTGTATTAACCCTTGGATCAAAAGTATTAAATTGAATCCTAGCCATTCGTTCCCTTATAGATAGAAACTTGTATTAACCCTTAGATCAAAAGTATTAAATTGAATCCTAGCCATTCGTTCCCTTATAGATAGAAACTTGTATTAACCCTTAGATCAAAAGTATTAAATTGAATCCTAGCCATTCATTCTCTTATAAATAAGAGCCTAAGTAAATTCATTTTGTCACTTGAGCTCTTTTACTTTCTTAGCAAGAAAAGATTGCTTGCTCCTCCTTTCTTTCTCTTCCTTAGCTCTAAGTCAAAAATCATATGGCTTAGATCTTTTTTGTAGTCTTCAAGTGTTCTTAGTTTTCTAATTAGCTACTTAGAGAAGATCGTGTGGAGTTCTACTTCAAGGTTATTGGGTAAGTGTTTCTTGTGTAAATATCATGATTTATTGTTTGTATTATTTGTTCTCATATAATTGTTTAAGACCCAATAAGCTTATGATGTAAAACAAAGCAATAAATGAGTTAATGATAAGAGTTCATAGACAAATTGATTAAAGGCATATGATATTATCTATATTTATTACATATACTATTTACTTTACAGCTTTTATATTCAGTCATTTATTTTATTATCATTTAAATTGTAATTCATATTTTTGGCGGTACGGACCATTGGTCTCAACCCTGAAATATGAATTCAGTATTTATATTCAGTCATTTATTTTATTGTCATTTAAATTTTAATTCATATTTTTGGCGGTACAAACCATCAGTCTCAACCACGAAATATGAATTTAGTATTTATATTTAGTCATTTATTTTATTGTCATTTAAATTTTAATTCATATTTTTTGCGGTACGGACCATCGGTCTCATCCCCGAAATATGAATCATGCTTTATATATAGTATTTATAATACTAGTTTTTATTTTGTGATATTGGCCATTAGCCTCTTCACCAAAAACGAATTCAGAAATAAAACTATTTATAAGTAACTATCTCAGATTTATATGATAAAATGAGTTAGTAAAGATGAAGTGACGGATAATAAATAAATATAAAAAGATGAGGGTCTTTAAACAACGATATTATTTGAGAATGAACTAATATGTAAATATTGTTTGTATGTATGTATTTGTATGCAGAAGTAGAGTAGAAATTCTATACTAAGGAGTGTAAGTATGGATGTACTTACTGAGTATTAGCTTTGTTGATACACAATTTTCGACTGGTGACGTGGCACGCTTGCTGTGCTCCTGGTTCGAGTGTTTCGAGTGTTAATTTTACCTGCACAATGAAGAAGACAGTAGGATCGAAGAGACCGGGAGTGAGCCGGCAGGGCCACTCCGATGCCTAAGTCAGTACTTTTCTAAGAGTAATGAGAAAACGACAAAAGCGTAAAGAGTGCTAGAGTTGCGTTACCAGAATGTGGGGAGGTGACTTGCATTATATAGGCATGGAGTGATCCCGTAACCAGTGACTGACTCTTCCCTGATTTTCTGCGAGGCAGTTTGTTATCAGGGATTTGAGTAGTTACCCGTATCACGATCTTATGAGATCAAGATAGGATTTGGTTGTTATGGCGTTTTTAAATTTTGAATTCTCGCAGATAGTGTATCTGATTCCGTGATTCCAGGTGCTTGGCATTTGAATTAGATGGATAAGATCGGGTCTTATGAATTCAATTTCCTGATCCCTAACTTTCAGGGCTACGGAGGCCTCGAGCTCGAAAGTATCGAAGGCTTCGGATGATCGAGGCCTGAGACGTTCTCGGATGATCGAGGCTTGAGACGTTCTCGAATGATCGAGGCCTGAGACATTCTCGGATATTCGAGGCTCGAGGCACTCTCGGGTTCTCGAGGCCTGAGACGCTCTTGGGCTCTGATGAAGTGGGCTTCCATTGGGCCCGGTAAACTGTTGGGCCGGTTCTGTAGAGTTGATCCATGACCCAACAATTACCCCCCAATTTCCTTGTCTGGAGGACTATGGAAATTCAAGTGTTTCAGAAGAACGGATCAACTCTCAAGGCAACCTCTGACCCTGTTATTTTGACGGTCCTTGAGTCATAATAGAATTCGAGGCATAGTCGAGAGAACTAGTCTTGACTGAGCGGAGGCAAGAAATAGTTGAGTTTCAAAGAATATTTTTTGGATGGGAATTTTTTTTTTTTTTTTTTTTTTTGAAAATTCACGCCAAAATAGCTCGAGACGCTTAGGCTTGAGGAGGCGCCGAGCATTTAATGCAGCGATTCAGTTTCTCGAGGCTATGCCGCGTGTCGATCTAGGAGTGGTCGCTGGAGCGGCTGTCAGTTGTCAGTCATTATAACTGACTAGCCGTCGAGGATTCGAAGCGTTTTTTCAGGGATTCGAGGTACGTCTCTTCGCTAACTCCTCTTAAACTGCGCCGACGTCCCATCTTCCCTGCTCTACCTATAAATTCTATACCCCTAAGTTTTCATCGTTTATTTTCTTTTTCTACAGTTCTTGCGTTTCTTCTGAGCCCCTTTGTTCTTATTCTCCTTGTTTTCTTCTTCCTTTGCAAACACTTCTCAACAAAAATGACAAGAGGCGGTGAGGATTCTGATGGACTCGGTGACTCCCACCCTACCACATGGGAAGGCAGACTATCAAGGGCCGACGAACATCGGATCCGAAGGGAGTGCTTCATCCCACCGTATATCTCACTACGGTTCGATGACAAGAACGACGGCCCCGTCGTACGTTCAGACCGCCATGAGGTCTGTGTGTATAAGGCAATGTTTCGAGCAGGCTTTCGTCTCCCCTTCCTTCCCATGGTTCGAGAGCTGCTCAACTATCTAGACTTGGCTCCCCACCAGCTTGCTCCTAACGCGTGGAGGTACCTTTTTGGCTGCATGGTGTTGTGGCCTCTCGCATTCGGTAAGGAGCACCAGCTAACTGTAAGGGAGTTTCTTTTCCTACATCGCGTTCACAAGAACCCAGGGGGCGGAGTCTACAACATTCAGACCCGAAAGGGTAAACTGATAATCCTGGAGACCAAGTACTCCAGCAATCGAGGATGGAAGAACAAGTACTTCTTCGCCTCGGGGCAGTGGGAGTTTGCCCCTACAGAGAAGGCTACTGAGATCAGAGTTCCTCGGGAAGTGAACGTGCTTTCTGAGAAGGGTTCTCAAGAACCTCGCCTGACGCCAAATGAAGTGGCTCGGGTTAACGAAGTCCTCCAGTGGACTCGAAAGCATGTGTCCTGCTTGAACTATGCAGTGCTCGGCACGATTCCGAGGCTCATGGAAATGGTCTACGCGCCCGCTGGACACGTGGCAGTGGCGCTGAGGGATGAGTTCCTCCGGGGTCCTGCCAATCGGAGCCCTCCAGCGGTGAATACCCAGAGCTCTACTCCCCGAAAAGACCCATCCCAAGATGTCGAGAAGGGCAAAGGTAAGAGGGTCGACAAGGGCAAGGGCGTATTGATCGAGCCCGAGAAGCCCAAGAAGGTCGTCCACCCCATCCAAATAGGTAGGCGATTCCAGATACGGGAGCTGAGACCCCCCACTCCACCAACCCTCCCAATTGCGCCACCGTTCAAGAGGAGCCCGGTGGCTGAGAAGAGGAAGGTCGAGGACCCTCCTAAGGTGGCCAGGGCCTTAAGGGTGGCTGATGAGGAGGACGAATTAGAGGGAGAGGAGCCTGTCGAGGTCATCCTGGGGCCAACCCCTGCTGCCGAGGTCCCTGCCGAGGAGTCGGATATCAAAGTGATCGAGGCACCCCTCGTCAGAAAGAGGAAGCTGAGAGGAGGGGCTAAATCAGTAGCCCCAGTGGTTGAGCCTGCAGCTCCTGCGGCCGAGACTACCGTTCCAGCCACCCAGAGTCGAGTGCCTCCTCCTTCTGTGCCTCAAGTAGAAGAGGTAGCAGCATTCTTGGCCAATGAGCTTGTCCTCACTGTCCCAGTGAACATAGTGGGACTGGCTGAAGAGCCCTTACCAGCGCCAGAGGGGCCAATTCCTTCTGGACCAAACCACCCCATGGGTTCGAACATCCAGCATATCCTGGAGGATATCGAGGTGGAATCCGATGACTCCGTCGGGATGGCGGATGATAATATAGGGCCTTCTAAGGTGGTCGCCGCACTAACCCTCCATATGCCCTTGTCTCCAATCCCTGAGCAAGGGGCTTCTTCTCGAGCTTTGACTCCAAAGAGGCCTCGGTGCCCGAGTCTGGACAAGGCAGAGGAAGCCTCTGCTCTAAAGAGGCCTCGAGCTTCAGGGGCTCTCGAGGCTTCTATGTCTTCCGAGAGCACGGCCGAGGTCCAGCCGGAAGGGGCCAACTGGACGTTCAGAGGGAAGCTGGCCAAGTGTTATTATAATTGTAAACTGTGAATTGTCTTTCTCCAATACTTAGAAATTTTTCTAAATGTTGCATCTTAATTTCGAGGGCGTCTCGGACTCCTCGGTCTCGGAGGCTTCGGATGTTTGACAGGGTCTCGAGCCGTCCAATGCTTAGATTATTTCAAGTGTTAGGTCTCGGTTCCGAATAAAGTAAGTCTGAGAACGTGGTCTCGGATACTCGATAAGGTCTCGAGACATCCAACATTTGGAAATTATTTCAAGTGTTGGGTCTCGATTCTAAGTAGAGTTATGTCTGAGAACGTGGTCTCGGATACTCAACAAGGTCTCGAGACATCCAACGTTTGGAAATTATTTCAAGTGTTGGGTCTCGATTCCGAGTAGAGTTATGTCTGAGAACGTGGTCTCATATACTCGACAAGGTCTTGAGACATCCAACGTTTGGAAATTATTTCAAGTGTTGGGTCTCGATTCCGAGTAGAGTTATGTCCGAGAACATGGTCTCGGACACTCGACAAGGTCTCAAGACATCCAACGTTTGGAAATTATTTCAAGTGTTGGGTCTCGATTCCGAGTAGAGTTATGTCCGAGAACGTGGTCTCGGATACTCGACAAGGTCTCGAGACATCCAACGTTTGGAAATTACTTCCATACTTTCCAAGTTTTTCCCGCTTAGTTTCGATCAAGCCTGCCTGGTGAAAACCAGATCGAAGGATGACCTATTTAGCATGCGCGTGTCCTTGTTAAGCACCGAGTTTGGGCCAGTTTGCCTGATGAAGACCAGGTGGACAACTGGCCTACCCGATTACTTAGGATGCATGTTCCACTTAGGTGCTAGACTTCGGATTTAATCGGCCTGATGAAGATCAGGTCTCTGATTGGTCCCTGTAGGCGCCTATTACACGTACTCGTGCTTAAGTGTTGGATCTCGGATCATACCGCTTGATGAAGACCAGGTTGGGCTCGGTTGATCTGTCCGACAACTTAAGACGCGTGTATTCCCGTTAAGTGTTTGGTCTCGGATCAGTTGGTGGTGGAGATCGAGTCTTGAACTGATTTGTCCGAGCACTTAAGATTAGTTTCATTTAGTTTCCTTCATTTGTGAAGACAAACTCCGAGAGTTCTTTTATTGAAAATAAATCATACTTGAAAGGACAAAGCAATGATTGGTCAAAAAGAAGAAAATACATTTTAAGAAAAATATCTTTTTAGATGTTCTGCATTCCATGGCCTCGAAAGGACTTTTCCCGCTAGATCTTCCAGATAGTATGCTCCCGGCCTCTGGCAGTCGATCACCTTGTAGGGACCTTCCCAGTTTGGAGCCAGCTTTCCTTCGGATGAGTCTTTGGTGGCGAGGGTAACCTTGCGCAAAACCAGATCCCCCACTTTGAAGTTTCGAAGCCTCACCTTTTTGTTGAAGTATCTTGCCACCCTTTCCTGATAGGCCGCCATGGTGATCTGGGCCTAATCACGCTTTTCTTGTAGCAGGTCCAAGTGAAGCTTGACTCCTTCATCGTTGGTCTCCACTTTATATGTTTCCACTCTGAGGCTTCCCGACCCCAATTCTGCTGGAATGACTGCTTCAGTTCTGAAAGCCAGAGTGTAGGGGGTTTCTTCCGTTGGGGTCCTTCTCGTGGTTCGATACACCAACAAAACTTCCGGGAGATTATCTGCCCAATCCCCTTTTCTATCTCCCAACTTTCTCTTTAAAATTTTAAAAACGGTCTTATTGGTAGCTTCCACCTACCCGTTTGCTTGTGGATGTCTGGGAGACGAGAAGTAGTTTCTTATGTGGAGCTCGGCACACCACGCCCGGAATGAGTCACAGTCAAACTGTTTCCCATTGTCAGTGACGAATGCGTGTGGAACCCCATAGCGGCAGATGACATTTTTCCATAAGAATCGTTCGATGCTTTTGGCGGTGATGTTTACTAGGGGTTCGACCTCCACCCATTTTGTAAAATAGTCCATAGCGACCACCGCAAATCGAACACCCCCTTTCCTCGGGGTAATGGTCCTATTATGTCTACCCCCCATTGTGAGAAGGGCCAAGGAGAAGAAATTGAACTTAACTCTTCTGGGGGTTGCTTGGTGATGTTTGCAAATCTTTGGCACTTGTCACAATCTCGAACAACTGTCATTGAGACTTTGTTCATATTAGGCCAGTAGAACCCAGCTCGTACAGCTTTGTGTGCTAGCACTCTTGCTCCTGAATGGTTTCCGCAGATTCCTTCATGTATTTCTCGGAGGATATAATTTCCTTCCTCGAGGGAGACGCATTTTAGGAGAGGCAATGTGAACCCTCTCTTGTAGAGTGTTCCATTCATTATGGTGAACCTTCCTGCCCTCATCCTCAACCGTATGGAAGACCTCTTCTCGGATGGTAAGCTTCCTTTCTGCAAGTAGTCGATGATTTCCTTCCTCCAATCCGAGACCTCCTCGATTGATGCTACAACCGAGGCCTCATCGGATATCGAGGAGTGTTTCAGATTTCGAACGCTTTCCGCGTTTTCCTCGGTTTCGGTTGTTTCTGCAGAAGCCATTCGGGCCAAACGGTCTGCCTTCTCGTTATCTTCTCGGGGAATCTTCATGATACTGAACTTCTGAAAAGAAGTTTGCATGCCTTGTACCTTTGCCAGATACTTCTTCATCTTTTCCCCTTTTGCTTCAGACTCTCCTCAGATATGGCCCATAATGACTTGGGAGTCGCTCCGTACTTCCACGGATTCAGCTCTGAGTTCGAGGGCCAGTCCGAGGCCTACAATGACAGCTTCATATTTAGCTTCGTTGTTGGTGGTCCTGAATTCTAATCTCAAGGACCCCTTCAATTCTTCCCCCTCTGGGGTGATGACCACTATCCCGGCTCCTCCATTCTTCTTTGTCTACGAGCTGTCCACATAGATGATCCACTTCCATTCCGTATCTGGTTCCTCAACTTCTGGCAGATTTGTGAATTGAGCCAGAAAATCCGCGAGGGCCTGGCCTTTGATCGCATTCCTTGGGACGAACTCGAGGTCAAACTGTCCCAATTCGATGGCCCAGTTGGCCAGCCTTCCTGATAGATCCAGTTTCTGCATTACCTTTCTGAGTGGGTATTCCGTGAGGACTCAGATTGTGTGAGATTGAAAATATGGCCAGAGTTTCCTCGAGGCCATGATGAGAGCGAATGCTAGCTTCTCGATTTGAGGATATCTCTCCTCTGCGTCGTGTAGTGCCTTGCTCACGAAGTATACAAGTTTCTGTATCCCTTCATCTTCTCTGATCAGGGCTGCACTGATTGCTGTGGGAGAGACAGCCAAGTATAGGTATAATACCTTGCCTGGGATCGTCCGACTCAGCAGAGGAGAGCTCGTCAGATATTTTTTCAGCTGAGAAAAGGCTTCCTCGCATTTACTAGACCATTCAAAGGCCTTCCTTAAGATCTTGAAGGAAGGAAGACACTTGTCAGTGGATCGAGAAATAAACCGGTTTAGGGCCGCTAGCCTTCCAGTCAACTGTTGGAGTTGTTTCGTAGTCTTAGGGGTCTGCATTTCTAGTATGGCTTGGATTTTCTCAGGATTGACCTCGATTCCTCTGCTCGAGACCATGTAGCCTAGGAACTTCCCGGAGGATACCCCGAATGCACACTTTGCAGGATTCAACTTCATTCTATACGCCTTCAGTGTCTCGAACGCCTCTTGGAGGTCGTGGATGTGGCTAACCGACTCCATGCTTTTCACCAGCATGTCGTCCACGTATACCTCCATGTTCCTTCCAATTTGTGCTTGGAACATCTTGTTCACAAGCCGCTGGTACGTGGCGCCTGTGTTCTTTAAACCGAAAGGCATGACCTTATAGCAATAAAGGCCTCGATCAGTGATGAACGCAGTCTTTTCCCGATCTTCTGGGTGCATGAGGATCTGATTGTAGCCAGAAAAGGCGTCCATAAAACTGAGTAACTCGTACCCTGAGGTAGAGTCAACCAGCGCGTTGATGCGCGGGAGAAGGAAGCTGTCTTTGGGACAGGCTTTGTTAAGGTCGGTGAAGTCTATGCACATTCTCCATTTTCCGTTGGATTTTTTCACCAGGACTACATTGGCCAACCAATCGGGATAATAGACCTCCTGGATGAACTGCGCTTTTAGGAGCTTCTCTACTTCCACGGCTACGGCCTTGACCCTTTCGGCTGCGAACTTCCTTCTCTTCTGCTTTATTGGCTTCATATCAGGATCCACATTCAAAACATGGACGATCTCCTCGGGGCTGATCCCTGGCATGTCTTCATGCGACCAAGCGAATACCTCCAAATTTCTTTGGAGGAAATTGACGAGGCCTTCTCGAGCTTCTTGGGAAAGACACGTTCCTATATGCAGGACTCTTCCTTCTCCTACCGGCACTTCCTCGAGCGGCTCCGCTGGTTCCCCTTTGGCCTCGAACATCGAGGCCACAGTGAGCGTGGTCGGGTCTGAGATCTTCTTCATGGAAATGTTGTAACACTTTCGTGCTGTGAGTTGATCGCCCCGTACTACTCCAACTCCTTCCTCTGTAGAAAACTTCATCATAAGGTGGTAAGTCGAGGTAGCAGCCCTTAACTTATTCAATGCTGGTCGACCCATGATTGCATTGTATGCGGAGGGTCGGTCGATCACCAAGAAATCTACCATCATAGTAGATAGCCTCGGTGTTGTTCCTGTTGTTACTGGTAAGGGAATGATCCCTATGGGGTATACTACCTCCCCTCCAAATCCAACTAGCGGAGACCCGAACGGTTTGATCCTATCGTGATCAATTCCCATCTGTTGGAAAGCTGGCCAATACAGGATATCAGCAGAGCTCCCGTTGTCG
>CM017326.1:18435545-18490545 GCA_006937295.1 Carpinus fangiana
AAAAAAAAAAATCAGAAAATCAGAATAAGTCGAGTTTTTCATTAAGTAACCGGACCTCTTGCCTGGCCAAGCAATGAGTATTCGCGTCAAAAGATGAGAAATTCCAAAAAATTGTATGGCTAGTTTAGGCTCCGTAGCTCTTTTGACTTGAGTAATTAAGCCCTAGGGATGTCTCTACATCTAGTGCCCTAAAGCCGCCTGGTTTGGGAGCCACTGGCCCAACGCTCGTTACATAGGTCTTTTAGAAGCTTAAGGGAGTCAACCATTGCACAGCCTGCACAAAAAATTACATTTTTCAATTCAAGCCTTGGTTAATTTATCGCATTGTTTTCCTTTGAATTTTGGGATACACGCCTTTGGAGAATGATTGAAACCCCATGATTTTATTGTTAGTTCACTTTGCACTTTACGGAGCACTTGGTGTCTCAAATTTTTCAACCTTGAGTGAAATGATGTTTGGATGCCTTGATGATGTGGTTCATATGTTTAACATGTTAAATTTGCTAATGATGTGTGAACCATGTGTTTGTGTGAAGGGCTTTGTCCATTAATAACATAGTGCCAATAATTGTTTATGGGTGTCATTCCTGAAAAACCCTCACGAGACTTCACTCGTCCACTAGGGAATTCCTAGGGGTTTAAAAGGCTTGTTGCATACGCTAAATGTAATCGTTTCTCCCACGAAAGCGGATTTATATTCATTGTTTTCATTGTGATTTCATTTTTGTTTTGCTAAGAGACTAGCAAAATGTAAGTTTGGGGGTATTTGATCAGTGTCAAATATTGTATATTTAACCCCCCTTAACTTATGTTTGTTAAGCTCTTAACTTTGTTAATTTCTAATGTTTTGGTTAGTTTTGATGTTTTAGTGTTTTGCAGGTTGTTAAGTTGCATTTGGAGCTAATGCCATCAACTCTGGGGCTTAAGACAGTTCGGGGAGCTTTAACAGCAAATTTGAATTGAGCGATAATTTGCACCCAACGAGTCCCACTAAAACGGCCATATCTGGAGTTGTAGAGCTTCGATTGGGGTGATCTTGGTGTCTTTGGAAAGCTAACTCAAAGATCTACAACTATGTATTTCACATGTGAGGGCTAATTCTGAAGGCAGTGTGTTCGAACGCACATTTTGCGTTCGAACGCACTTGTGCCCATCAAATGCCGAAATTCATGCACGAGTGCGATCGAACGTACCTAGTGCGTTCGAACGTACCTTATCTGACCTGGCAGTGCTGAAACCCTAAATTTAGCCTATAAATATCCCCCTTTCTCTTGTAAACAAACCTTACATTTGGAAAACGCTTGGAGGCGCCCCTTGTGGCCTAAATCCTCCCCGTTCATCAATGTAAAACCCTCTAAACATCATTTTATCATTTATTTTATTTAATGCTTTTAGTTGTTTTAATTTAGTCTCTTATTTTCTCTCACTATGGATTTGTTTATGTATATTCATGTTTAGTTTACATTTTCTGTCATTTATTTTAACGTTTGTTCGATTCAATCACAATCTCGTGACAAGATTGTGATTGGTTGTTGTTTATAGATCGTTTATCGTCCAATATGCGTTGTGATTTATCCGGGCTACATCGGATAGTTTAAGCGAGTCCAATATCCGTTGTCGTCAACGACACATTGGATGATTCAATCTCGGCT
This sequence comes from Carpinus fangiana, assembly GCA_006937295.1. Lineage (NCBI taxonomy): Eukaryota > Viridiplantae > Streptophyta > Magnoliopsida > Fagales > Betulaceae > Carpinus > Carpinus fangiana. Next base: position 18,437,198 of record CM017326.1, read on the forward strand.
CAACATCCGTTGCAACCGTTTATGGGTTAATACATCGTATGATTCGACTAGATTTTGTAAAGGCAAAAGAACATGCGTCGAGCTAGGCCGTACGACGAGTGTGTGGACTATCGTGAGAATAGGACATACATTTTAGCCTAATTGTTTGATTGATGTGTGGATTAGCATGCTTATATGTTGATTAAATTGTGGTGAGGTAGATTAGGGACCTTAGCGTTTTTTATTTATTTATTTTATTGCATTTAATTTAGTTTATTTTAATGAACACCAACTGTTTGATTTTGGGACTAGGTTAAGATAAGATTAGTTTAGGCGATTTAAAATTGATTTTTAACAAAACACGATTCTCTATGGGTTCGACACTCGCACTTGCACATCCACTTTATTACAAACGACTCGTGCAATTGGCGAGTACAATTAAATTTGTACGTATCACGTACGATCTGCAAATCGTACAGCGGACGTAAGCCAAAGTACCAGACGTACGCTCCTTTTGAAAAACCCTCTGGATAATACCTAGACGTACAAAACACTCTCTGGACCACTGTGCAAGGACCAGCGGACGTACGCTAGGGTTGTCGGACGTCCGCAGGTCTAACAGAGAGTTGGTGGCAGATTTTCCCTATAAATAGGCCACCCCTCCTCCCATTCCTCCCGCCTTCTTTAGCCCTCTGATGTGCCCCTAGGCTGCCAGAATCCCTTCCACGTTTTTAGAGAGAGTTTGGTGAGGGAGAGCGTTTCCAAGCGGAGTTCCAAGGAGAAGAGATTATGTCGGTGCTTAGCTTCGGGGTAAGCTCCGTTCCCTCTTGTATTCAACACTGTTGTAGCCTTATTTTATGCTTCATTGAGTTTTTAAGGTTTTTATCAAGTTTCTTCTTAAAATGATAACGTTTGCAAAAGGACTCTTTCAAACCCCGTTGTGTTATGATTCTTACGTTGCATGTGCTCTTTTATTTGCCTAGAAGGGGTTTAGAGGTCTAGAAGTGCTATAGAAATCGTGCATTGCCCGAATCTTAAAACGTTGTGCTAAGCACACTGAGCGGATGTACGCCCTCGAGGCCGGACGTACGGTTAGTGGACAGAACACTAGTTTTGGGATTTCACACGTGTACACTTTAGCTTAGCCGTATTTCTAGGATTTATAAGGCATAGAATAACAGTGGCTTGTATCCGTTATAATAGGAATTAGCTTGGTCGGACGATTCGCTCGAGTGTGCGAGGTAAGTAAACACTTACACCCTTTTTACGTAAACCGTGGGACATGTCAGCTAACTGACCACGCGTATAATATGAGCATGTTTATTTTCCGTAATTACTTGGTAACTGCATTATTAAATAAACTACTAAGATGCATCGTAAGACATGGTACGCCGGTACGTGCGGTATAAACGGCCATGGGCTTACTATATAAACTGCGTACTATGGTCAAATGTGTGCGTTATGTAAGGGATATGGATCCACTGGTTTCGTGACCTTAATGCAACCATTCCCAATGGTTTTGTCACTACAGGACGAACGTCATTAGTTGGTGTAGGCCACTCGGGGTCGGACCCGATCGTGCCACTAATGTTATGTACGGTATGTTGTACAATGGCTGGGGTACTGGCATTGTATTATAGGTCCCTCAGGATAGCATCAACCCTACTGAGAAGGGGTAATATCTCGGGTAGACCATGTATAGGAGTTATGACTTATAATGCACTAGCTTTTCTGCATCAAATCCATTAGGTATTTATCGCCGGTTCTGCACCATAGGCCTGAAAAACCCTAAAACACATTAAATGGTGTATTAGTGGAGGTAATGCCCTCTTTTGGTCACTACTCAAAATGCACGTTTACTTTTACTAAATGGGCTCATGTCATACCTACGTGTGAGGTTTACTTACTAAGTCGTTAGACTTACGCGGTTATCATCTTTTAGGTGATCTGGCTTATCGCTATAGAAGTGGCAAGAGGCGTCACTACTTGTCTGGTTGTGCTTTACTTGCTATACAGGTTCGTATGTACTACGTAGTTGCGCCATGTTCTTAATTTGATGAATGTAGTAGCTCAGATTTATTCGCCTTTCCCTGCATTTACTCTGACGTTTTTACAAGGGCGATTACCCATTTGGTCACAAGTTGGCTTAACTTGGTGAATTGCCAGTGACACCACCGAATTAGCCAAGACTGATTTTGGGGGCGTTACAGTAGTCCCGGACATCAAGGGGTCCCATCAAGTGATCCCACAGCTCCTGAAGGTCTGCGTGAGGCTCTGCATCACCTGCCCATAAGTCTAGAGCATAGCCTCTATCCTACTTAGCCGCTCCTCCTAGCTAGCAGAGGTGGATGCTCCATCTGCTCTTGCTGTCGTCCTCCGTCAAGGCCTCGATGCTGGCACAGCATCCAGAAGATGTGCATTGCTAGCATTGAGATAACGGGCGGTGATAGGCCCCTTCTCAGGTGCTAGCTCAACCATGCCGTCAGTATTCACCCTAGCATACTGAATGATCCAACTGATCAATGCCCCATAAGGTAGCGCGGTGCACGAATCCACATGTCGAACCGACATCATCGCGATTGTGACTACGAAGCCATAGTCGATAGAAGTCTCGATCAAAAGAGCGTAGATGCATCGAGCTCTGTCCATGGTGATCATCGTGAGGCTCAGCACCGGAAGTACACAGCTCATCACCACGCGGTAGATGCATCTGACCTCATTGCTGAAGTCGTGTATCTGAAAGCTACCCTCGCCCTCGGTCTCCATCTGATGAGGGCACCCCTTTGCAAAGCATCCGACCATCTCTGCTCGGGTCGAGAGGTGGTCAACCGGCTAGGGGTACTCCGGGTTGCACACCCATGGCACTCTAGTGATGGCACTGATAAGATCGGGGGTCACATGAATCTCCGTCCCTCTGACCCAAGTGAGGAAGGAATCACCGACTCTCCGGTGGATGTTGGCGTAGAACTCTCTTACTAGCTCCTCTATCGCCGGACGGTGATCCTCCACCATCTCAACCCAACCTTGGGCCTCAAGCATTGCCCGGATGCGCAGAGCGCGCTCGTTAAAGTCCGACACTATCAGCCCTCTCTCTACTGCTACTCGGCGCCTGTCGTAGTCATCCTTGAATCATTGATGGGCCTTATATTTGTGGAATCGGCTACGATCGTAGACGAAGTCGGCGTCGTCCATGTCTGTGGCACTGCTACCCTCTATCACTGGGGCCTCAAGGCCTGGCTCACTTGTTGGAGCTACTGGGGCCTCAGAACCCTCGGGGCCTAGTCCCTCTGCTGCGATCTCCTCCATGTTCGTATCCATCCTGAACTCCGGGTCTTGGGTGAATTGCGGCCCATCCTAAAGTCTGAGCGATCGTGTAGGAGATGAGATGGATGCCACCGCACTCGCTTTTGTCCTTGCCATCCCCCTGCATCGAAAATTCTAATTAAGACCAACTCCTAATGCTTATGTAAAATTCTACCCCAGGCAAAACCCATGCAGGCTGTCCTATATACCAAGATGAGGTGTACGGAAGACTTTGAAGGCAAATAAGAATTTGTGAGTCATTAGGTGGTTTGAAAGTGCTTGAAAGAATTAGGGTGCTTGGATTTATGGCCGATGTTAAGGGTCAAAGAGTACCTAGATAATTCATCGGGTGATTAGGTTAGGAATTTTAGGTTCAAGGACTTGGTATCTTAGAAAGTTGACACCGAAGTAGGAGCATCTAGATTAGGTCACTTTAGGAATATCAAACGTTCGAGATTTTGATTAGCTAAGTAGACGTGAAATACTTAGCATTGAATTAGGGCTTATTAAACCAAGATAGGTTACAAAAGTCAAAATTGCCCCTTCTAGGAAAAGACGGACATTTTATCGTTATTTCAAGGTCGGGTCCATGAACTAAGTTCTTGGTATGAGAATTTATGGTTACCATTTGATAAACAAGGTGGGTTTGGTTTTACGGAATCGATTCTAGGGCAAAAACCCTATCCTTGGGGGTGAGGGGTATTTTGGTAATTTTACAAACTTGGGCAAAATTCCGAACTCAAGTGTCAGGATCGTAGATCGTGGTTCCAGTTACAAATATCGGGTTTCAATTGGTCCAAATAGCCCAATGTAAACCTCAAAATTGACAAAATCCGAATTTAGGCAAAAATCCCTAAATCCAAGAACTAGGGTTTGGGCTTTTTAAAATCAATCAATTTTGGGCAATGGGTGGTATGGGTTGTTCCTAAGTCATCATAGAAGAAATTGGGTGCCAATCCATGCGTCAATTGTGTAACACCACAGTCCCATATTGGGAAGATAAGAAAAAGCCCACATAGAGTGGGTGATTTATAAAGATAGTCATGAGTGCTAAGTCCCACATTGCCTAGTTACTAAGTGAAACTGGGCTTTATAATGAATTCTAGGGAAGCTCTAAATTGACTAGTCCTTTTGAGGTGATAGCGCAGATGTGGCTAGCGCTTTGCCCTGGATCATTACAAGTGGTATCAGAGCCACCTAGTAACGCCAGGTCATGTGGTATTAGAGCACTACATGACGTAGCCCTGACGAGGACATCAGGAATTTAAGAGGGGGAGTTTGTAACACCCCAGTCCCATATTGGGAAGATGAGAAGAAGCCCACATAGAGTGGGTGGTTTATAAAGAAAGTCATGAGTGCTAAGTCCCACATTGCCTAGTTACTAGGTGAAACTAGGCTTTATAATGAATTCTAGGGAAGCTCTAAATTGACTAGTCCTTTTGGGGTGATAGCGCAGATGTGGCTAGCGCTTTTCCCTGGGTCATTACAAATTGCATGAGAGAATTGACGAAATTCAAGGGTTTCGGATTTTAGAGCAAAAACCCCCAAATCCAAAAAACTTCAATCCAATCGGTTCAAATGCAAGAATGCAACTCTATACAACCTAAAAGTGATCCTAGTTCACAACCAAGCCAGCTATATGCAAAATATGCAAGAAAATTCAAGATTTAAATCAAAACCTAAAGTTGCGAAAATTTGAGAAACTTTGGGAAAAATCTTCATACCTCTTTTAATCCTTGAAAGTGAGATGGAAAACCTTCAAATCCTTGGGAGAACTTGCTGAAAATCACTTTAGAAATGTTTGGGTGGAAAGAAAATGGGAGAAACCCAAAATGAATAGTGTTTAGGGTACGTTGGGCCGTTTTAAAGAGAATATGCTAGGTTATGGCGTACGTCCAGGCTCGGGTGCATACGTCCGCTTAACCCCAAATTTTTTATTTTTATTTTTTTGAAAGCTTTTAGAAATTTTGCAAGGCTCAGAAAAGAACAGTTAAGAGTAAACGAGGCATGTCAAAATGATTTTATTTCTAAAATTCAGGGTACAGTGAAAATTCATTTGTGCCCTACAATCAACCTTAGATGCCCCAAACGCAAAACCCACCACTGCTAAGGGTGAGGGAAAACCTAGCCATCTGACATCTAAGGATTACTACCCCAAGACCTATCATTCCTCAGACGAATCCTCAGACAGGTCTTCCTCATCCTTAACTAATGCCTCGTAGTCCTTGTTGATACTGGAGAGAAATGCAGTCATTTGACGATCAAATCCTTCTGGTAATGCTCCCATCTTCAGTAATCGAATTTCTTCCAGTTCCATTCGGGCGTATTCATCCAAAATCTGAGTCAGATGAGCATGCATTCCTCGCTTCCTTTCGTCACTGAGATAAGGGTTAAACCTTCCGGGGATAGGTGGAAAGTCTCGTATCACCGAGATACTGTGATACTTAGGTATGGCTAGTCTCTTCTTAGTCGTTGTGCGTGCCTCCTTTCCTTCAATTGGCTTAGGGACAAGTGAAGACTTTAGCTCCTGGTTAGCCCGAGTTGAAGCCTTGCGTTTACCAGAGCGAGGTTGGTATCCGGGTGTGTAAGATCCGAACTCAGCTGGCCACTCGCGAATAGTTGGTAGGCGTCTACAACCATCGCGCATTTGGGTATGAAGCAGGATCAGGTGCCTGTAACGCAGAACAAGCGATCCTGTTCATCCCAAGTCAAACAATCAAATAGGTCGTTACAGTGGCCTGCACCCACAAACAAGGGAACTAAATCTATCCTATGCTCCAGTTCTTTAAGATCAAACCTAGATACTACATCCTATTCTCATATTTACAGCTACGGCTGGCAAGACCGTATGCTCTGATACCATATTGTAACGCCCCCAAAATTAGCCTCGGCTAATCTGGTGGAGTCACTGGCAATTTGCCCACTTAAGCCAACTTGTGACCAAACGGGTAATCACCCTTATAAAACTGTCAGAGTAAATGTAAGAGAATGTGAATAAATCTGAGTCACTATAATTCATCAAATAAGAACACGGAGCTACTAAATAGCAAAGACAAACTTGTAATTATAAGTAAAGCATAACCAGTCAAGTTGTTGCACAAATTTAATTGTACTCGTCAATTGCACGAGTCATTATGCAGTGTAGCGGGTGCGCAAGTGCAAGGTCGAATCCCACAGAGAATTGTGTTTTGTGTAAAAATTAATTTAAATCGCCTAAACTAATCCTATCTTAACCTAGTTCCAAATATCGAACACTTGGTGTGCATTAAATAAAAACTAAATTAAAATGCAATAAAATAAATAAATAAAAGCACTAAGGTCCCTAATCTACCTCACCACAATTTAATCAACATATAGGCATGCTAATTCACACTTCCATCAAACAATTAGGCTAAAATGCATGTCATATTCTCACGATAGTGCACACACCCATCGTACGGCCTAGCTCTACGCATGTTCTTTTGCCTTTACGAAATCTAGTCGAATCATGCGATGTATTAACCCATAAATGGTCACAACGGATGTTGAACCAAAATCGAATCATCCGATGTGTCGTTGACGACAACGGATATTGGACTCGATTGAACCATCCAATGTACCCCGGATAAATCACAATGCATATTGGATGGAAAAACGATCCATAAACAACAACCAATCACAATCTTGTCATGAGATTGTGATTGAATCGAACAAACATTAAATTAAATGACAGAAAATGAAAACTAAACATGAATATATATAAAAAAATTCATAGTGAGGGAAATAAGAGACTAAAATTTAACAAATGAAAACATTTAATAAAATTGACGTTTAGGAGTGTCTACAATGAAGAACAGTGAGGTTTTGAGCCACTGATGGCGCCTCAACCAGTCTCCAAAGCGTAGAAATCACAAAAATACAAAGGGTCCTATTTATAGACAAACTAAAATATGTTGCCAGGTCAGGGGTGCGTTCGATCGCAGGGGGTGCGATCGATCGCATCCCTGCGTGCGTTCGATCTTCTGACATGCGTTCGGTCGTAGGTGCATCGTAGTGCCACGTGCGTTCGATCATTGGCGTTGCCTTCGATCGCACAAAGTGCAGTCGATCACACGTAACTGCCCACGACGTGAGGTTGAAGCGATGAATGATAGGGCCGGCTAGGGCGACGCGGGAAACGCGGGCTGACAAGGCGTGCAATCGAACGTGGCTTCTGCATTCGACCGTAGTGCGTTTGATCGCACTAAGTGCATTCGATCACACTTACAGAGGCTAAAGTTCCATCTTTGCTTAATTCCGCCCCTTTGAACCACAATTTGCATCAAGGACCTACAACACACTAAAACAACTCAAAAGTATACGTGCAATTTGAGTAATAACCAAAAGAGGGCATTACCTCCGTTAATACACCATTTGATAGGTTTTAGGGTTTTCAAAACTCATGGCATAAAACCGACGATAATTACCTAATTTTTTAATGCAGGAAAAGGCTAATACGTTACAAGTCATAACTCTCATATATTGTCTATCCGAGATATTACCCCTTCTCAGCAGGGTTAGCGCTGTCCCAAGGGACCTATAATACAATGTCAATGGCCAAGCCATTGCACAACATACCGTACTTAACATTAGTGGTATGATAGAGTTCGACCTCGAGTAGCCCACACCAACTAATGACGTCCGTCCTATAGTGACTGAACCATTGGGAATGGTTGCACCAGGGTCACAAAACCAATGGATCCAAAGCCCTCATAGAACACACACATTAACCATAATATGCAGTTTATATAGTAAGCCCATGGCCGTTTATATCGCACGTACCAGTGTACCATGTCTTACGATCCATCTTAACAGTTAATTAATAACGCAGTTACCGAGTAATTACAGAAAGTAGGCATGCTCATATCATACTCGTGGTCACTCAACTGACATATCCCACGTTTTACGTAAAAATGGTGTAAGTGTCTACTTACCTCGCACATTCGAGCAAATCCTCCAACGAAGCTAAGTCCTGTCATAACGGATACAAGACACCGTTATTCTAGGCCCTATTTAACCTAAAAATGTAACTAGACTAAAGCATACACGTGTGAAACTCAAAACTGGTGCTCTTCTCACTGACCGTACGTCTAGCCTCAATGGCGTACGTCCGCTCAATGTGTTAAGCACACCGTTTTATGATTTGAATAGTGCATAGTTCCTATAACACTTCTAGACCTCTAAACCTCTTCTAAGCAAATAAAAAAGCACATGCAATGTAAGAAATCACAACACAATGGGATTTTGAAAGTGTCCTTTGAAAACATTATCATTTTTAAGAAGAAACTTGATGAACACTTGGAAAACTCAACAAGGCATAAAACAAAGGCTATAACAGTGTTAAATACAAGGGAAACAAGGATTACCTCAAAGCTGAGCAAGGACATGATCTCCCCTCCTTGGAAACTCCTCCTTGAAGCACTCTTTCTCACCCAACTCTCTCTTAAAATGTGGAAAGGGGTTCTGGCAGCCTAGGGGCACACCAGAGGGTGGAAATAGGCGTGAGAAATGAGAGGTGGGGGTGGGTATTTATAGGGAAAATCCACCATCAACTCTCTGTCAGACCAGCGGTCGTCCGGCAACCCTAGCGTACGTTCGATGGTTCTTGCACAATAGTCCAAAGGGTGTCTCGTACGTCCAGGTATTATCCAATGAGTATTCAAAAAGTAGCATACGTCTGGTGGTCCCACGTACGTCCACTAGTACGGTTTGTATAGCGTACATCCGGTTGTCCCCCCACGTACGTCCGCACTACAGACAATAGTGTACGTCTGCTAGACCTAGCGTATGTTGGCCTCCTGAGGATCAGTGTTTGGCTTCTATTTTCTAAAGGTTCAAAGCATGATTAGGTTAACGCTAAGGGTTTTGGGTCTCGTTAAACACCATTATTGAAAACCTTTGTTGATTGCCTCTATGGAAAAGATTTTGTCTAATAAAAAGGTTGGTTTTTATCGAGGTATTACACTATGGACACTAGAGGGGCAATTTTGACATTTGGGCGGACGTACGCTACTGTCTATAGTGCAGACATAAGGGGGGACCACCGGACGTACACTTTGCAAACCGTACAGGCGGACGTACATGGCACCATCGAACGTACGATACTTTTTGAATACCGTCTAGTTGACGTACGAGGCAGCCTTTGGACTGGTGGGCAAGATCCACCGGACGTACACCCTTTGGCCAAACGCTCGCTACTACTTTTTGGGCCTATAAATACCCCTTACCCCCTTCGTGTTTTGCATAAGTTGCAGATACTCTCAGGCTGCTAGAGTGTTCCCAAAGCATTTTGAGTGTGTTTTGTGAGCGCGTGTGAGGTGTTTGTGTGTTTTGAAACGTTCATGAGGCGAAACTTTTGCGGTTTTGTTTCAAGGAGATAACGTTCAATTCTTAGCTTTTTAAATACGTCGTTATGCTGCTCAATTTCTATTTGGTTGTAGTTATTAGCTTATATACGCTTTGAACCTTGTTTGGGTTAGCACTTTGTTATCTTAGCGTTGTTAAGTTACATGGAGGCTGTGAACTAAGCTAGGAGGCTTTAGGGAGTTCCTAGTAGCCCTAGGAGTCGGAGAATAGGCAGACAGTGGAGAGAAAATTAGGTTCTCCCTGAAAACCCTCAGAGCGGACGTACGGTATTATGACCAGACGTACGGCCCATTGTGACATGGTGGACATACGGCCCCGGGCCCAAACGTACGGTCAGTGTGTGACAAGGAAACCATATTTTCACCGGCCATCTCATAGCTTCTGTTTTCCTTACTTTAGAGTCATTTTAGTAAAATTAGGATTAATATAAGGCTTTTCACAGATTTGGAGAACCTAGATCTTTCAAAGCATTCGGAGATGCTTATCGATCTAGGTGAGTTTTAACTCACATAATGCTCATTACTATTTTCCATGCACTGCACATCTATTTTATATATCGAGAAAACATGTATATTTTACAACTCTCACAGTTATACTTAATGTACAAGAACTCTAGCATTTTGAGAAAAATATTGTGCTGAACATGTTAACCAAGTGAGACTTGTAAAATGACATACATGTAAAATACAAATAAGATAATTTACATCGTATAACATAATACACCAGTATGTGCGGTAGTAATAGCCATGGGCTTACTATACATGTTAGCTTTATGGTCAAATGTATGTGTTATACGGGGCTTTGGATCCATTGGTTTTGTGAACACGGTGCAACCATTCCCAATGGTTTGGTCACTAAGGGCTTATTTGGATGCTAATTTTTTTCATTTATTTATTTAATTTTGAAATCGAGTTTGGAAGTCAAATGGGCTCACTCAATTTTTTTCAACCCAATATCCAACCCGAATCAAAAAAATCCCAATCCGATCAAAGCATGAGTTTCCATATTGTGTTTTCAAAATCAATGCAAAATGGACACTGACTCGTCATTAGGACATTCCTCCAAATTACTGAAACTATTATTTTTTGAGAAATGCAATGGATCGATATTTCTTTTGTATTTACCTTATTTCATCTTACAAATCGACTATTAGATTAGTAGATTTATGTGGACTCCATATAAATTAATGATAAATCTCACAAATTTAATAATTGATCTATTAAATTTATAGAAGAATATGGGTTAAATAATAAATATGATAAACTTATAGACGCATAACATTTATTTATTTTTTCTTTGATGGGGTATATGAGGAAGTTGCCACATCACATGGTCCGAAATGCCCAGGTGAGCCCAAATGAGGTTGTGTTGGGGGGCCTTGGGGCAGTTCATCTCAACCCATCTCCGTATTATCACTTTGACGCTGACGTCACGTCTCTCCCATCACGACCAAATGAGAAAAAAACACACGCGCACGCATATACAGAGTGGGAGAGGGAGAGGGAGACAAGGGAGAGAAAAGATGATGTCAGGCAAATACACAAGCATAGACAACCAGAAGGTCTCAGGATCTGTAGCCGTGAGTAATTTCGAGCTGTTTCTTGATCCTCAATTGGCTAAGTGCTATGTTTATGTAGCATTTCAGATCTCAATTTTTCCTTTCTTTTCATCTTGCAGTCTGTGCCAGATCCAGGCCACCTCACCGTCAACTTCGCCGGTATTTTGTCTTTTCTTTTCTTTTCTTTTTTTCTCGCCAATTCATTTTCCCTTGTTTGGTTCACGATAAAATGCCCAAGAAGGGAAACAAAAAAGAAAAAAAGAAGAAATCTTGTATTTAATCTTATGTCTGATCATTCTTTGGGGTTAGTCCATTAGTCTTTTAGCTCGGAGGACTGATTGTTTACCAGGTGGTAATTATTTGGGGATCTAGGGTTTGCAATACTGTTTGGTTTTGGTTCCTGAGTTTTTTCTCTGCAACCAAAACATAGCCTGTTGATTAAGGCAAGGAAAGAAAAAGAAGGATTGGATCTCCTTAATATCAGCTCATCTCTCTCTTTTTCTTTTTGGAAGCAACATTTAAAAAAAAAAAAAAAAACTCAAATATGTAGGAAAGAAGAAGTGAAATGAGATCACAGTGTTGAGTCTTGGGGTCTTAGGTATTTCCTTTTAAAAAATGCATCAAGATTGTACTATTTTCATTATTCTTGTTGCTATTTCATTTCCCTCATTGTTTTCAAATAATAGTTAATGAATCTATTATTGTAGATTCCACTCTTCAGACGTTTCCTCCTCCCGAAGCGCAAGGGAAGATCTCAGGTGTTTCTCGCCCTCCTCGAGATGCTGACGGTAAATGCAATTCGAATCTGCTTTGTTTGAATTACCTTATTTTATTTTAGCTATGGATATGGATATGGGAATGTTAATTTTGTTAATTGTTTTTTTTTATTTTTTATTTTTTTTTATATCCAGAATTTGCATTAGACATTTGTCGTCCAATGCATATGAGTTTTCAATCACATGCGCATAGCATCCAATTATGAATTGCCTTTCTTAGTATAATTTTGTTCAAATATAATTGAATGAGATTTAGATGCTTGTGCCTATGGTTTTTATTTCTTGATTCATAATCTATGTAAACTCTGTTATTCATCACTTACAAAATGAAGACATGATAAACTACAAATACGAAGCGAACTTCACTTAAATAACCATTAGTTAAGTGCCTTATTGATGTTAGGAGTGTGTTCTGACCATGTTTAAGGATGGTTGCTATGTTCAGCTCATTTTCAAAATTTCATGTATTTTATTTTAGGGTGTCTGCAAAGTTTTCAACTAGGGTCATACATGGGACATGGCTCCTTTATGAAGTGGGCAATGCTTCAATGGAAAAAGGTTTAGATGGTTGGGTTTCACCTTGTAGAACTCAGTGCTAATTTTCTTTATAGTAGCAACTGCTTTTTGGAAGCATTTAGATTTTCTGTTTTGTTTAGGAATATAATTACAATCATTGAGCTGGATCTGTGTGGGAATGGGAAGAAAATTCTTACATGCAATTAAGATGCTTCAGGTTAGCCAACAAATTTTTTATTTTTTTTATAAGTAATGTTGTATATATAAAATAAGTGCAAAGCGCCTTCAAGTACACAAGAAAATATACTTGAGTAACCCAACCAAAAGCCCAGAAAACACCCTAGAACCCAAAGAAAACCCAATCCAAACAGCCCAAAAAAAGCCACAGCCAAACAGAGACCCAAAAAAGAACCCAAAAACCCCAAACAAGGCAAAACTAAGAGCCAACAATTGAAATAGGGAGAATAAATTTTCAGTGTTCTAGCTCAAAAAGCACCTTCTCACCCTGTAAGAAGGGGAAGGAGGGTAAAGCTATGGGTCCAAAACCACCGAGTGCATGGCTAACCTACCAATAAGAAAAATAGGGACACTAAATCCAGGGAAGCAGAGGGCCGGTTGTTGAAAAACCATTGTATGATGTCCTCATAATATAGGATGTCAGTGGGAATTATAGGGTTCATGAAATTAAGGTTAGAGTTTAAATATATATTTTTTCTAGGAAGGTTATATAATATATTGCCATAAGACTTATCAAAACTATATATATATATATTGCCATAAGGTATGACATGTTTAGAAGAAATAAAGGCTATGCAGATCTGATTATGCTTATTGAAATTGTGAATGAAACTGAAGGATGAGGAAAGGTGAGAAATAACCAGTAGCATCATGCCAATAGTTTCCTAGGTCTTGCTCCTAGAAAAGAATTGTTGGGTTTTCAGGGATTTTTTCTTTTGTGGGCAACACCCTATTGAAATCCAATCTGGAGCTCAAAGTAACTTATCTGGACCATACATTACTAACTAAATAGGCCATCAATAAATACAGAGAAGCCCCTAATTAGCCAGACATGCAGCATTGTGCTTGCTATAGTTTTGTAAAGCAGTAATGCGACCGTATCATTATTATTAATTGTATTAAAAATTAATTTAATTTCCACATTTTTTTTTGATAAATAATTTAATTTCCACATTGGGCATTCCTCACAATCTTTCCCCAATATTGGAAACTTAAGTCTGACTGGATATGATTAAGATCAATCCATAATGTGTATTGGAATAACAGATATCTCATAGCAGTAGTGAGATTGTTGTCAATAAGCTGATTAAAAAACAGGGTAGACATTGTGATTTTATTGCTTTTAATGTCATAAACCAATGAAGAAATAACCTTAAATGGTGTAGGTGTGCAGAATAATCTCTTGCAATTAATCCTGGAAAACTATGACTGTGATGACAGTGACTGCCTTGTTTCCTTTCATAATTCTTCCTTGCATAATTTACATGCATCTTCTACTTCAGTGCGAAGTTAATAGTACTTTTGTGTACAAGGTGTTAAAATGGTTGATTATATCTTCTCATAGACTATTTACAAATGTAATTCAACTTATGAAGTTGAAACAACTTATAAATATTGCATTTGTTGTCATAGTGGCCAATAACTTGATTCAACTGGTGCAGATACATTTTCAAAACCTGTATCTGGTTCTGATGAACCCCAGCAGAGTGGTTGGTTTCGGACATTCACGATCGCTGCTTACAAGCCATACTTTGATGTTGACACTTCAGATGTTTTAGAGAGGATTAAAGATTCACTCTTTCCATTTAGGGGAAATTTTAATGAAAAAACTGCTAGCAATCCAGATTTGTAAGTAGATTTTCCTGTAACTTATTTGATGCTAATGAATTATCTGTGAAAAACAATCTGAGTTGGAATCTAATGCTTAATTTCTTGGTGAAGATGTGGGGTATTGTTAAAATAATTTTTAATTCCAGGAAACAATGAATATATAGAGGATTTTGTTCTATAATTTTGTGAATTCATTTAATGTTTAAGTTATATTGGAGTTATTAGGGGCTTCTTTACACATTGATGGGTATATATACAATGCTGCAAGATTACGATATGGGATTTTCCAAATATATGTGACTCTTGCATATATTTTTTATGGGTAGAATTTTCCTATGGGCCAACCCACCGGCGAAGCCAGAGTCTGTGTGGAGAGGGCATTTTACACGGGTCCAAGGTTTACCTGAAAGGGGTGGGTACATGAATTGCCCTGCCTTAGAAGGGTTCCTTGTCATGAAAAACAAAAAACAAAAAATTATGGGTAGAATTGGGATTGATTTTAAGTTCTATTTAGTGAACTGGTCGAGAATTTAGAATCCAATGAAATCAGATGGTTTGGGGGTTAAAAATATGATTCAATTTAATTGAGCTCTTTTGGGGAAATGGTTGTGGCAATAAGCTAAGGAGAGAGAGGCTCTTTGGTGATAGATACTAAATACGGTTGTCCAAAGGGAGGTTGGTGTTCTAAGGAGGTAACGAGGCCATTTAGAGTGGGTGTATGAAAATTTATAAGAAGGGGGAAACGTATTCAAAATTTGTTTGATATGAGGTGGGCGATGGGTCAAAGGTTAGTTTTTGGCATGATGTGTGGTGTGGGAATCGACCATTGAAGGCCCTCAATGGTTCTCTTTTGAGTGGAGTGGGTGGCAATATGGTGGTAATAAAAGACAAGGCTTCAATTGAGGTAACCAAAAAAGGTTGTACGCGGAGGCTCTGCTAGGGTCGGGGCAAGCTTCGGCATTTGAAACAGTGTGTAGGGGCAGTGTTGGTATTTCAGGCGTCAGCAGAGGGAGAAAGCTTGGGGCAGCATTGCAGTTTTCCAGAATTCACACTGACTCTATCAGATCAGAAGGTACTAGACATTTTGGGTGAAAACTTTGACTTTTACAATCTCAGGAACATGTTGCTCTTAAAAATTTTACCCATCTAGCCTAACAGTTTCTTTAGATTAGGTGGTTTTGAAAGTTAAGAGTTTCTATCATATTGTGGGGCTATCTTCCTAGGGGTTTGAGGATGATGCCTTTGTTCTCGGCCATTGAGGCAATTTGACACAAAAATGGTTTGGCTAGCTCTCCTAGCTCTCTTTTTAAGTCGGTGAACAGAGGGCATCGTGAACTTAAGAGATTAGTTTGCTTCAAGGCCCCGCCTGGGGTGGCGTTTTTTGCTTGGACGGCTACTAGGAATAAGATCCTCACTATCGACAATATTCGACGGAGAGGCATGATTGTGGTTAATAGATGTTGGTTATGCGAGTCGGATGAGGAGTCAGTGGATCATCTCCTTCTTCATTGCAGAGTGGCGTATGCCTTGTGGAACGTCATTTTCAGCCGTTTTGGTTTGTGCTGGGTTATGCCTGGCTCGGTTAGAGAGTTACTCGCTTGTTGGTGGACGGGGGGTCGCACAAGGAGTGCTGTGGTTTGGAAGATGGTTCCTTTGTGCTTGATGTGGTGTATTTGGAGGGAATGTAATGCCAGATGCTTTGAAGACACAGCACGCTCTTTTGAGGAAATTCTTCATTATTTTCTTTTTACTCTTTACACTTGGGCTACGGGCTGGCTTGACCCGATTGTTATTAGTTTTCAGGATTTCCTTTCTCACTTCTCCTCTCCCTCTTAGGCTCTCCCTTGTATACTTCCTGTGTACTTAGGGTTGCGCCCCTCTGCGCTATTTATATATTTTGACTTATCAAAAAAAAATTATGATCTTCAGGGAGGTCTTAGGGGCACCTTACGCTTTTAATAAAACTAGTTATTACTTATCAAAATTATGATCTTCAGGGAGGTCTTTCTAGCAGAGGCAAGAGCAGAGGGAGGAGAGAGGATGGCCAAGAATCTTCTTCAAGGTTGGAAGGTTGACACTGTCGGTTAATAAGAAACTAAACTGGAAATTGTCTCTAGGGTTGTCGTGCACAGTTTATAGGGCTCTCAACGTGCGGATTGGTGTTATTTGGGTTTGAGAGGAGCATTTGAAAGATTTTGTTAATGTGGGATAGGAGGGTGGTGGAAAAGATTTAGTGTGTGGGCATTTTCTGTTCCTTGCTCATTTAGAAGTGTAGACGAGAGTGAGAGTTTCCCGGTGTTAGTTTAGAATGGCTGGAAGTGTTATGGCGGTTTCTAGTAGATGGGCTGTGGAATCCAAAAATTTCGAACTGGTTATTAAAGGAGGGGCATCAGGGGCAAGGATTTTCGAAAGAAGTAACGGGAGGAAAAGGCTTATTTTCTTGCAGAAGGAGGAGATAGCTTGGTTAGCACGCATTGTGGAAGATTTGGTGGTAGTGAAGGATTCTGAGGTGTTTTGGGACCGTTCTAGAGCAGGGTATCCTCGGATCATAGCGCAGAAATGCTCCAATAGGCATGGTTACTTCCTGATTATAGAGGAATTTGATGGAAGGAGAAGGTGTGGTTCGATTCTTATTCCCGAAGGACGTCATGGCCAAGGTTGGAAACGTTTTATTTCAGAAGTGCGTCGGGCAAATTCGTCTCTCCGGGGGATTCAAGTAGTCCGGGAGGGTAAGAAGGATAAGGAGATGACCGGCAGAAGAAGTTACGCAGAGGTGTTGGGGCGGTCACTGCAACCAGTGGAGGATTGCCTTAATGCACTCCCTGAGCCGATAGCAAGGATTCCAAGTTGGCTAAAAGAGGCTTCTAGGGAGAAGGAAATTCAGGCCCAAGAGGATGGAAAGCATGCTGGGATTATGAACAAGGAAAGTAACTCGGTAAAGTACAGCGATGCTAGTGGGGTGGTTCCGGCAATGAGACGTGCCGAGGAGGGACGGTGTAACCTGAAAAGTGGAAGGTCAGGAGCACCGGCGAGCAGGGTTCAAACTCAGGCGAGCAGCAGCTCATTTATGGCGAGTCAGTACGCTACGAAGCTAGGGACTGAGCACGTGAAGGGATGGGAGAGGGTGGATCAGCTGAAGAGACGGGAGGAGTCTGACAGTGCAAGTCTTGAGCTCCTAAACATAAAGGAGTCGTTGAAAAGGTGGAAAAGTGAGGTTGATGTGGGATTGGAGAGGTTGGAAGCGGTGATTAAAAAGCTGGAGAATGGTGGGCTTGGAATGGGCTTTTCGGGCCAGCTGAAATCAGGTCTAAAAGGGAAAGAAAAAATGGAAGCTGAAGGAAAAGGGGGGAGGCCCGGCAGGAATTTCAAGCCCAAATCTTCACTTGGATTAATAAGGAAAAAGCCCAGCCCCTTGGTGTGGTGCAAGCGTAGGTCGAGGTATACTTCCTCGTCGCAGGTCCACGGCAGGTCTGAGCGCGATGGCGTGGCTCCTGCTGGGTCGAAGACAGACGTCTTGGATTCTGTGACGCCAGAGTTCCGCTCGTCGGGAATGATTGGTTTGGAAGCGAGGGGGGTCTCCGGCGAGTTGGTGGAGACAGACGTCCTGGATTTTGTGACGCCAGAGTTCCGCTCGCCGGGAATGATTGGTTTGGAAGCGAGGGGGGTCTCCGGCGAGTTGGTGGAAGTGGCCATTTCTTCTCAGAAGGTTCCGGTAGAGGTGGCCGACACTATGGGTCTTCCTAAAGAGACCGGTGCGACGCCGGTGAGGGAGGTTGGAGCTACTCTCGGCGGAAAGGATTCGTCAGAAGAGGCCGGCGAGGTGGGTAGGGTGGTTTCCGGCGACATGGGACCTTTTGAAGTGACGGAATGTCCCCAGATAGCGCCGACTGGGAAGTCAGACGGTCTGGGTCCTCTTGGTGAGACCGGTGCGGAGCTGGTAAGTGCAGCTGGAGTGGCAGTGAATGATGGGTCTTTTCTGGGTGGGCTTTCTCCAGCAAACCAGTACACCAGCCTAATCCAGCTTCACGGAGAAGGCGCGGCGTCGTCTGTGGAGGGACTTCTTCAGGTGGTGGCTTGGTCTCCTGAGGGGTCAGACCAGGAAAAAGAAAAGGTTAGTAAAGGCTTGGGTGAGTTGGGGTTTCCAGCTACGGAGAGTGAGCTGCCGGTAGCCTGCTCCTCTATCGATAATTGTCAAGGGGCATCTGGTATGGTGGAGGCAGGGACTGAGGTTGGTAATTTGGTCAGTCATGCACCTTTGAATTCTTATGTGCCTAGTTCAGGGGTTGGGTCAGGCTATTCGGACTGGGTGGTTCAGTGTGCAAATGAAATATATCCAATTGTGGGGATATCTTTTGTAGGGCATAAACTGCAATTGTTGGCTCTGTTGACTTTCTTGGAGGGGGAACGCAGGAATAATTCAATGGTTGCTAACTCGGGCAGTGGCACAAAGGGAAAGAGGGAAGTGAAGAATTTGGAGTGCTCAGTAAATTATGAAGTTAGAGGTTCTAGTTCTAACCGTGGCAACAGGAAGGGGAGGGGCAAAGCAGTGATCTCATGAAGCCAAGAATCATATCTTGGAATGTTAGAGGGTTAAATAAGAGGGATAAACGTTCGAGGGTGAGCAATTGGCTTCGAGATTGGAAGGCAGATATAGTTTGTCTTCAAGAAACGAAACTTAAAGGTTTGTCTAATAATATTATTCGCAGCTTATGGGGTCGGAGTCATGTGGATTGGTGTTGTGTGGATTCTATTGGGGCCTCAAGGGGTATCTTGATTATGTGGGATAATAGGGTGGTGGAAAAGGTAGAAGAATGTGCAGGGGATTACTCTTTGGCTGTGACTTTTAGGAATGTGGCGGACCACGCAGTGTGGGCCTTTGCAGGCGTGTATGGTCCGAATCTGGATGGGGATCGACGGCTTCTTTGGGATGAGCTAGCGGATGTTCTAANCTTCTTTTTGCCGATGACACCCTGATCTTTTGCAATGCTGTCCCAAGTCAGTTACGTTATTTGAGGACCATATTTTTGCTGTTTGAAGCTGCTTCTGGGCTAAAGGTAAACTTGGCCAAGTCAGTTCTTATTCCGGTAGGGAATGTGGAGCATGTGGATATGTTAGCCGGCATCTTAGGATGTGGGGTTGAGTCGTTGCCAGTTAAGTATCTTGGTCTCCCGTTGGGAGCCTCTTACAAGGCCAAGCACATATGGGATGGGGTTTTGGAGAAGATGGAATTAAGGTTGGCTAGTTGGAAACGGATGTACTTATCGAAGGGGGGCAGGATTACCCTTATTAAGAGCACTCTAGCTAATTTGCCCACTTATTATTTGTCTCTCTTTCCTATTCCGGTGAGTGTTGCTAAACGTATTGAGAAGCTTCAACGCCAATTTCTTTGGGGCGGCATAGGTGAAGAATTTAAGTTTCACTTGGTAAATTGGAAGAAAGTTTGCACTCCTATTAAGGAGGGAGGGTTGGGTATAAGAAACCTTCTAGTGTTTAACCAAGCGCTTTTAGGGAAATGGTTGTGGCGATATGGGGTGGAGCGAGACGCTTGGTGGAGAGTGGCAATAGAGGCAAGGTATGGAAGTTTATGGGGAGGGTGGTGTTCTCTTGAATCGAGGGCAGCTTATGGTGTGGGGCTGTGGAAGAACATCAGGAAAGGGTGGGATACTTTCAGAGGCTTTACTAGACATGTGGTGGGGAATGGAATGAAGACTAGCTTTTGGCATGACTTGTGGTGTGGAAATTCGGTGTTAAAGTTGGCGTTTCCTGCTCTATATGGAATAGCACGCGATAAGAATGCTTCAGTGGCGAATAATTTGGAGGTTTTGGGAGGTTCAAACCAATGGAATGTGAGTTTCACTAGAGAGGCACATGACTGGGAGCTAGAAGATTTTGCGTCGTTTTTTCAGTTATTACATTCAGTCACGATAAGACAAGATATTGAAGATAGATTGTGGTGGATTTCTTCCAAAAGAGGTCTCTTCAAGGTTAAGGATTTCTTTCTTGCCTTGACCCGCAACGACTGTAGGAGATTTCCTTGGAAGAGTGTGTGGCGCACGCAGGCTCCCCCGAGAGCAGGTTTCTTTGTTTGGTCGGCGGCTTTAGGTAAAATTCTGACCTTGGACAATCTTAGGAAGCGCAATATGATAGTGATAAATTGGTGTTGCATGTGCAAGAGGAGTGAGGAGACAGTGGATCATCTTCTTCTTCATTGTGAGGTTGCTTCTACTTTGTGGTATGCATTTTTTAGTCGCTTTGGGTTGGCCTGGGTGATGCCTAGACGAGTTGTTGATCTTCTAGCTTGTTGGTGGTCCTCGGGGAGGCGGAGGAGTGCAGCTGTGTGGAAGATGGTGCCTATGTGTCTTTTTTGGTGCATTTGGCAGGAAAGGAACAATAGGTGTTTTGAGGACTTGGAAAGGTCGATGGAGGCCATTTTATCCTCTAGTTTGCACACCTTGTATCTTTGGACCGTAGCTCACCTTTCCCCGTTGTCTCTTAGTTATGATGATTTCCTTAACCGTTTTTCTTTTTCTAGTTAGGTGATCCTTTGTATACTTCCTGTGTACTAGGGGCGCCTTACGCTTTTTAATAAGACTGGTTATTACTTATCAAAAAAAAAAGAAGTGTAGACGATAATTTTGATTGGTTTCTGCGGGAGTTTATGGTCGTAATGTCAACAATGACAGAAGAATGTTTTGGGATGTATTGGCTAGGTTGATTAGTTGGTGGGACTTACAGTGCTGTATTGATCTGTTGAGGAGATGTTGTTTTGGGGAGAAATTGTGCGGTTGGATTGCTCATTGTGGCTACACAAAGTGGCCAACGAGATTAAATATGACAGCATGTGGGGAGGGTGGTGCTCCAACGAGATTGTTGGGCCCTTTGGGGTTGTGGTGTGGAAAAATATTAGAAAGGGGTGGAGAGTCTTCTCTAGATTTGTCATATTTGAGGTAGGAGCTGGTCTAAAATTAAGTTTTAGCACAATTTGTAGTGTGGGGGTCAGACCTTGAAGACAATTTTTTTAGAATTGTTTAGTATTGCTCATCGTAAGGAGGCTTTGGTGGTTGATCATGTGCAGTTTTCCAACAACACTCTATAGTGGAATATTACCTTTACAAGATTAGTGCATGATTGGGAGGTGAAGTTGGTCACTTTGTTCTTTAATCACTTGTACTCCCTCAAGTTGAGACACGGTGGCGAAGATAAAATCTGTTGGATCCCTTCCAAAATTTGGCTGTTCGAGGTTAGATCTTCTTATCATGCTCTCCCCCACGGGTGCGCTGGATCTCCATTTCCTTGGAAAAGTATTTGGAGAGTTAGAGCTCCTTCGAGAGTGGCGTTCTGTGTAGATTGAGGCATTGGGGAAGATTTCAACTATGGATAATCTGAGAAAGGCAATAGTAATGGATTGGTGTTGCATGTGCAAGCAGAGTGGGGAGACCATAGATCATCTTTTGCTTCACTGCAAAGTGGCTAGAGAGTTGTGGGTATCAATTTTCTGTTTCTTTAGTGTAGAGTGGGTCATGGCCCAAAGGGCAGTAGAGTTGTTGGCTAGCTGGAAATGTCAATTTGAAAGTTTGGAGGATGGCTCTTTTGTGGTACATTTGGAGAGAGCGATCGTGCGGAATTTTGAAGTTGTGGGAGTTTGGCATCAAAGTTAAAGGCTATCATGTTCAAAACTCTTTATATTTGGACGGCGGCATATGATAGTTCTCGCCCTTGTAAGTTGCTAGAATTTCTAGCCTTTGTACTCTTCTAATTCTCCCTAATTGGGATTCTCTCTTGTATTTCTTATGCAGTTGGGACCCCTTTGCGCTTTCTAATAAGATTGAATTACCAAAAAAAATAATCCATATTTTTGTTCTATTACATTTTTAGTTTTGATTTCAATGTATGCTATCAGTTTTATATATCAAAAATTAACACAAGATACTTTGTTCATAAAGACACTTACTTATGGACTTTTGTTGGATATCTTACATTAGTTGACCTATTTCCTTCGGTTCAGAGATTTAAGATTTTTTACATTCTGATATAAAACTTTTGATGGGAGCAGACCCCTCTTTCTTACCTCAATTATGTAAGTTCTGTAAAATCATGTATTTGTCTTGCTTTAGTTTATCCTTAACACATCCATATGTTCCCTTTTACCTAATAGTTGTCAAATTCAATTTGCTCAATGATTTATGGTATTGGTGCCTTGGTGGTAGTGGGTGTTTTTTCACTGAAGAAGTGAACTGGAAGGTGCGTGTTGTTATTGGTATTAGACATGATCTTTAAGAGTTGAGATTTACTTTTGTGAATGGCTTAAATTAAGAGCTAGTTTCGTATGATCAAGAGGCTCCTGTTGTATAATTTTAAGTTCAATTGCCGTGCAGGTATGGACCATTTTGGATATGCACTACCCTGATATTTGTAGCAGCTTCCATTGGCACTTTTGTGACCTACGTAGCACACAAGCTGAAGAAAAAAGAATGGGAGTATGACATAAATTTGGTGACTTGGTCTGCTGGATTGTTCTATGGCTTTGTCACTATTGTACCTCTTGGATTGTATGTAATTCTCAAATACTTCTCAGCTCCATCTGGCCTTGTTCAGCTGTTTTGTCTCTACGGCTACTCCCTATTTGTCTTTATTCCAGCTCTGGTAAGTTCCTGGTTTTCATGTTTTGTCCTTTGAACCGTGAACTATGACTGAATTATTTCTTACAAGAAAACCCCAGGTTTAAAGAGGGACCTTTTCCTCAAAGCCATTGAAAGAGATCTCAAGATTGGCACTGAACTTAATAAATGTACATTGACAAAGGGGGAAAACAAAAGCCAGAAATTTTTCTAGAGAGCATTTTCGTGATGCTAAACTAATCAGGAACAAAAAAATTCTATGAAATTGTCTTGTAAAATTATTGGTTAAATCAATTATATTTTTAATTTATTTTGTATAAGGTGGTTATTAAATCTCTGACAATTAAAATAAATTCTATTTTTAAATCTTTGTATAAGGTGGTTATTAAAACAAAAGCCACAATAGGAACTCCCTGGTCATGCCACTCTAGTGATCCACAGGAAATGGGTTTTGTATGACAGGTTTGAGCAATAAATGAGATTAATTATTTATGGGCTTGTAGACCATTTGACATAGAACTGTAGGATGGTATAGTGTTCAGGTGATTTCTTGACAAGTTTTGCCAACAACATCCATGTACCATATTGATGTTGTCTTAAATCCTTACTTTGTTGTTGCAGTGCCTCTCTGTCGTGCCGTTGGAAATCTTCAGATGGGTGGTTGCAGGTGTAGCTGGGTTCATGTCAGCAACATTTGTGGCACTTAACCTCCGAGCCCACATTAAGTCAGCCGGTGAAAGGTGGTTCTTCATTGTGGCTGCCATCTTTCTGTTGCAGCTTGCTCTGTCCGTCGTACTAAAGCTCTACCTCTTCACTGTAACAGTATAAGAGTAAATAAGTAAAACTGGTTTATACCAATTGTCCTTTTAGCTTTCTATTCTGAGCAGAAATATGATTCCCGGATCAAAGCCTATCCCTATTCAATGTATTCATTCATTTGTGGCAACAAAAATTGGGGTGACAATTCTTCTTTTACAATTGTGAGATCCCTTTTCTCCCGAACTGGATTGGAAGGTAAGAAATGAAGGGCTAATCGTAGGTTACGGTTGAGAGGGGGGGGTGGGGAGGGGGTGTACGGTCTATGACTTACATGTACGATTCTAAGCTCTACAATTTTGCATTTCTTATATCGTTTTGATGATAAATGGGTTGGCCCTTTTACTGTTTGTTAATTTATAGATTATGTGATAGTGTTCATTTAACTACTTTTTTGGCTGCTGGAATCTGATTTTCGGCCATTTTGGTTTCTTCAAGTGATAGTGGAAGAAGCTGTAATCATTCATTTTGTAGTTTAGAGATCGTTACTGGCTGTTCAAAGTCATGTGCCCCCCTGGGATTGCTTTCATACCTTGTATGTTTTGCCCCGATTCTTTTTAGCTCCTCGATTTCATTTTATTTTTAGCCCAAAAGATGAAATCATCCGTAATTCAATTACAACAAAATTAGCACAAAACCCACGTTACAAAAGCAAGAAAGAAAATATTGTATATGAGTGAGTAATGCTAGAATCACATTTTTATTCCACAATGATAACATACATAGGCTCTTTTGATATCCACGTAGAAGAACTGTATTATGTTGTTCTTCACCATCAAGTTTTGAACTAAAAATTAATTTGGTCTTGAGGAGAATCAACTGTCCATCGATGCTTCATCAGTTTGGTTAATAAACTGATAAGCCTCTTTGTTGTGTTGCATTTGCCATTTAGGCTCTCTAATGTGCTATATCATTTGATGCTATTTCTTTTTATTTATACTGGATGATAACTCCTCATCTTCCCACGCATTTTTCCTGTCTTTTATTACTTGTTCAGAGTTACAGTCATAAAATCTCTGAGTTCTATCTATCGTGTGTACCCTTTTCTTGATAGAACCCACAAACTAGGATTTTCAAAATTATAGGGTCGTCAAATCCTAATTTTGGTAGCCAATAGCCGAACCACCCCCCTCATGGACCACCATTTAGTCTTTAGTTTTTTTTTTTTTTTTTTTTTTATAAAATAAAATAAAAAAATTATTACTATTTTTTAGATCAGATTTTTTTTTTTTTTATAATGTTTATGGCCATTCTGGAAAAATTTAGTAAATCTCATTTATGTGAGGCACAAGTGTTAACTGTAACTGAATAGTAGTTACATGAGTTGAATGTCACTTTTTAAAGTTCGGAAGTACAAATAGTAAAGGGGTGTGAGTTTAGGGAGCTGTGTATTTTCTTCCAAAAAAAAAAAAAAAAACACTTAGCCAAACGACGGAAGTCTTGCCCCCTTCATCATCCTTCCATCAGTTGTAGAAAACCTACCATTCCAAATGCTGAGGGTTGACCGTAAGACTGGTAGAAGGAGAATGGAGGACACAGCATCAACCAGTCCCCCCAACCCCTTCTCAACCAGCCTTCATCTCCCCAAATCCATAACAAACACCTCTCTTTTCCTTCCACAGCCATTACACAAATCCAAAGCAAAGCTCCCTCCAAGGTATGCTTCCTTTTATCTCACAACTCTCTTCTTTACCTTCTCATCTCTATTCATCATACTTGCAATCCAAACAGGACAACTCTTTTTAGTATAATCTTTCCTGATTTATATGAAAGATGAAACATGCATTCACCAATATTCTAACACAATTTTATAAAATCTGGCAGAGATCACATTCACTAGTTTCACAAATTCATTATCCTCAAGCATACGAGAAAGCTCTCTCTTCTCTCCTCCTTTTCTTTTCCTTTACATCATAGCATGCATGGGATGCTCACAAAGTTGTATCGCGTGGAACCAAAAAGAACACCAATTACACGATGTCGATAGTTTGAGACATACAAAGCAAATATAATGACACTAAATGTCTAACAGTGTCGCAACATATTTCACTATCCTTTAGAAATTCTTTTCAACAAATCTACAACCCCCAGAGGAGCAAGCACATTACAGTCAACTTTTTTTTCTTTTTCTTTTTTATTTTTTTTATAGAGCTCTTGTTCTTTTTAGAGGCTAGATAAGCATATATCAAAAGTTGACTCATCCATTACTCCCCTTTCTCTAGCTCTGCTTTTTATCATCTGTTAATCTTCAATCCTCTCAGCGAATAGGGTGATATTGAGTGATCCCACGTTTTGGAGGCAACTTCCTCAGAATGAAAAGGACCAAAGAAGAAGGTATTATCTCCACCGACTGTAGATGAAAACCGGGGGGAGAGAAAAATGTCAACTTTATGAACCAATAGATAAACAAACTACATATGAAATAAAA
The DNA here is from genome assembly GCA_006937295.1 of Carpinus fangiana. NCBI lineage: Eukaryota > Viridiplantae > Streptophyta > Magnoliopsida > Fagales > Betulaceae > Carpinus > Carpinus fangiana. The sequence goes on from CM017326.1 coordinate 18,463,424, forward strand.
TCAAAATCTTAGAACATTAAGACAATGCATATCCAATCAACATAGCTTACAGCTCAAGAATAACACCCTCCCCATATGGCTCGTCCCAAAACGCAAAGTTTAAGGAATCAGAAACCAATAAGACAAACAAGAAAAAAAACACCTATGAATATATCAATCAATTTCACTATATACAATAAGTGCATTATATGTCAATGAGCATCCGCATAAACCAAAACTTACCACATAATATATTAAGTTTAGAACAGGATGATCCAAAACATCAAGGTTTGCTGCTATATCAAATGCATTAAAACACATCTGCAGGAAGAGAAAAATAAATAAATAAATAAAAAGTTACATTTATTAGTGGAGATAAAAAATCTTGAACGGCAACACAGGTATGACATTGTCACCATCAAGTGATCAACTTAAAGGCCTCAAAAGGGAATGGCCAAACCGCAGGTACAGGATCAAGTGTAAATAGTCTAGTTTGGTGACAAAAATCATCTACACACCAGAATAATACGAAAACAACCACCATTGTAGCTCCATTGGTATTATATTAGGTAAACATTAACTGCTTTGGAAGCTTTGTTGGTTTAAGAAACTAGGCAAGGATTAAGTGACAGTAAAGTGAAGGTGGAAAGAATACAAGTGGTCATACTTACCATAATGCATCTAACAAGGAAACATGTAAAACATATGGTGGTCACATAGCCAACCTGCCCAAGATGAGACACCCACAACAATTAACAAAGCAATATGAACAAAAATAAATTACAAATGATTATTTCTGAAAAAGTAAGTGCCTCTTGCAGCTTTTTACGTCGTCCTTTGGATTCTACAGGGAAGCGCTGCAACATCAAGAAAAGTCTGCCAGAAGATGACAGTTGTAAATGTAAGAACATTCCACTGAATGTAAAAGCTTTCAAGTTACAAACAAAACAGGTATGTACCAAAATTCATAATCATTCCACAACCATGCAACCGTATTACTAACTGACTGAAGATAAACACAGATGCCAATGAGTAGAGTTGTAATTAAGAGAATGATTCACCAAACTAGATAATCAACGTAAAAGTAAGAACGCAAGGACCAACTGATCACATTTGGACCTTGCACTCGTAAGTATATACTTGCACTTTAAAGTATAGATTTACAGTGCTGATAAGCATGGCTCACTATAAATATTCAACTTTCTACTAAGTTCTCCAATTTCCTCATACCACAAAAGGAAATATCAAACTTTCCATTCAATCACTCTTAGTTCATTCGCAGGAATAGGACATGACCCTGAAGATAACAATGTCGAAACTAAGAGAGAAACTCTGAATGGCAGCAAAATTTTCACATAATTGTGATCATGCATCTGGACCATAGTGCATAAGTGGACTGGTTTTGGAAGTCCAAGAAGCAAATTGTTTGTCAAGTTAAAATTGAAAATCATTGAAACTTAAAGCCCACAAACCCATTGAAGATGTGTGCTCAGGTTAATAAAGCATGTAGCTAGAATGATATAAATACCTCCAATGATATAAAAAATTTACATGTTTCACTTTTCTTTGTGTTTAAACTATTTGGTCTTCCAGAGTGAGAGGCCTGCACGGACTCGAGCCCAAATGTGCATGAGTGTATATATCATCTCATATGTGTTAGTGTATGAGTTAGCCATTTGGAGCAGTATGAAATCAAGCTGAACAAAAACTTTGTGGGAGGATAAGTGGATTCCGGTTTGTGGCTTTTGTATACACTTATTTATACATGCTGCAACCTTGATGATTTCATGTTGATCCAAAAGCAAATGGAGCAGAAAAACAGACGCAGAAAAGTTACCTTCCACCATATAGGAGAAACCCAAGGGCTGCAAACAAAGAGACACCTGGCAAAATATGTGTCAGGACCTATAATTCATTATCTCAATAAACTATTTAGCTTTACAAAAAATGTACCCAGTGTCTGGTAGAAATAAACCTGCAAAGAACATCTTTGATAGGATGACCACAATTCGTATAGGCTTCCACCATAATATCAACCACATAGCAATCTGGAAGGAATTGAACCATAATAAGTAGAGAAAGAATCATTGCTCAATGAAATCCACATAGATTTATGAACATAAAACAGTAGATTTTCAGGTCAAAATATCCATGCTTATAACATGAACTCGGATATGATAATAATTCTACAATACACCCAGTATAATTGTCGTTTTAAGTAACAAACAGTGAGTACACAACATTTCCAGGATAATCACAAACAAAACCTACATGAAGAATGATTGATGTAGATAGAAAATAAGCCTAAGGCCCAAGACCTAGTCAAATTAAAGGTCCATTACCACAATAGCCCAAAATGCCCCAAGGGAGCCTATAATAAAAGACCCCTCCTCTCATAAACTCAGGTCCGTCTCCTCTCTCAGAAGAATTCTCTCACCGTTTCTCTCCTTGAGGAAAAAAATACTAACTTGACTGTCAAAGGCTCCCCTGTTGGCCATAAGCCAACGCCACTCCGGTGGTTCTCTTCTTATTTTGCAGGTGACTTGCAACCTAGTCCGGACATGCAAAATTTGGTATCATCAACTGGGGCCGTATGTGAGAACGATGTTCCTCATTTCCATAAGCGTACAGCTTGGGCTGGGTTGGTGGTTCCCTTTCTCTCCTTTGGACGTGTTCATATGCAACAGATTTGTTTTCTATCACAACTCTGCATCCATTCATAGCCACTCTCAAACCTCCCTCTCCTCTATATTTCAACCCTCAAAGAAGAGGCCCAATAGGTGCCACTTTGGCTGCAGCTTTGAAGAACTTTGACCATCCGCTACCACTGCAGCTATGTATTTGCAAACACTCGTTGATGATTGTAGATGTCTGCTCAATCAAATCCAATGAAAAAAAAAAAAATCAACATGATTGCAACTCTCCAGGCTAAAAAAAGAAAAATAGAGAAAGGCAGATAGAAACATCCTCTCCCTCAGGTAAAAGAAGAGCGAAAGATATCAGCGTCTAGGTCTTCTTTCTCGAAGATTCGACTTTGAGGTTTCTCCATCAATTGGATTGAATTCTTCTTCTTCTTCACGCTTAGTATTGCTTGGTTCAATGGCCTCAATACAAGCAGAACTGCCCCAAGAAGACAAGAATCCCAAGAACATTCAGGAGGAGAAATCCAGCTGTGAAGAAGAAAGACATCGAACTCAGCGAATTGTGAAACATCCCAGTTTGCGTGGTTTCTTATGTGCCTGATAGGATAGTCCAGATGTGGCCAGAAATCTGGAAAGACGTGGAAGCCATAATCAACAAGTACATGAACAATGATGAAGCATTCAACTCTTGTCTTGGTTCGCTGAAATCCAAGATGTTGAAGCAGTGAGCTGAGCAGATACCCCAACTTTCTCTGCCCCAACTTGACTGAACAGCTCCACTAGTCGAGGGCCAAACCTTTCACTGCCAAACTACCAAGCCAAGCTACCATGTCGACAAGTAGTGTTTAAGCTACTAGCACCCAAGGTGCATGCTTTAAAAGCATTCATGCAAAGCAGAGGGGCCAACACTTCAGTCCCGTCTGTTGCAGAGGAGTTTGCAAGCACGACCACCTTGGACCACGCCTACTGCCAGGTAACCCTGCCACTCGGCAGGACCAATGCCTCTGCTCTTGACAGGTAGAAGGGCACCCACCTTAACCCACGTCAAGCAGAGGACCGGCACCTCTGCCCATGGCAGGCAGATGGCACCCACCTCTACCCATGCTGGGCAGAGGTCCAGCAACACTACCCAAGTCAGGCAGAGGGCCCTACCTCTGCCCATGTTGAGCAGGGGGCCAGTACCTTTGCCCTATACAAGCAGAGGGCCGGTGTTCCATGACCGGGTAGGCGTCAACCACCTTGGTCGTGCAACTTCAAAAGAGCCCTCCACCCAACGCGAGTAGAGGACTAGCACCTCTGCCCTTGAGGATTAGAGGGGCACCACCTTCGCCCGTCCGTATAGGGCAAAGGGCCGTTGTTGCATAAGACAACAGCCTCGCCCATGCAACTCCGAAAGAGCCTCCACTGCGAGAACTGTGCCACTGCCTAGCTAGTGGCGGAATTCCCTAGGATCAACTTATCTGTGACTTTAAGGATGAAGCTCCATATGACCCAGTTGATCTACCACAATATCCTGGACCTCCTACTGCTATTTTCATTAACGAAGCTAGTGCATAGGGCCAAGACTCAAAGGTAGCATGGATAAAGAACCATGTGCTGGGCACCCCAACACCTAGCACTCAGCAACGTCCAACTGGGTACCCAAGTCGCTTTTCAGTGCACCCAATACTCAGCATGGACGGACTGGGCTCCAAAGCCGCTTTTCAGTGCACCCAGCACTCGGTCTTGACCAACTGGGATCCAGAGCCACTTTTCAGCACACCTAGCACTTGGCCTTGTTCGACTGGCAACAAAGTCACTTTTCAATGCACCTAGCACTTAGCCTCATCCAACTGGGCAACAAAGCCTCTTTTTAGGCACTCAACACTCAGCCTCATCCAACTAGGCAACAAATGCACTTTTCAGCACACCCAACACTCAACCTTGTCCAACTGGGCAACAAAGCCACTTTTCAATGCACCTAGCATTCAACATGGGCTGACTGGGCTCCAAAGCCGCTTTTTAGTGCACCCAGCACCCAGCACGAGCCTTGTCTGACTAGGCAACAAAGCTGTTAAAAAATTAAAAAAAAAAATTGTGTTAAGAAAGCAAAACCTATTTCCAAGGAATAGGCAACAAGCATCTAAGAGTGTAGCAAGATGGCTTCCCACTTGCATCAAGGTGGGAGTAATCCCATCCTCCGGGTCACGAATTTAGTCAAAGTGGCTTCCCCCAACTTTCTATCACAAAAGGAAAACTAGAGTTCCCCTACAACGATCAATTCTGGGCATAATAGCTCCAATCCCTCTTAGTGGCTTGATGTCTTGAACATGTAATTACACTGAGAATGCAAGGGTCACCTGTTTTCACAACAACCAGCAATGCCACTAGTTTAGATGTCTTGCTCCCTCGCCACCTTGTCAAGTGACACACAACACTATCTCGCATAGTTAAGGGCTTCACCTTAGAGGCACCACTCCTAACGAACCTAGCCTCGGCCCAACCAGAGGCCAGCCTTTGAAAGATGAGTTGTAAGCACACCCAACCTCCTCCCAACCCAAGGCTAGGCCTTGAAAGTCACGGCCTAAGCCGCACCTCACACCTAGCCCCAAGTTAGGTGAGGCTAGCCCGTGAAAGAGGCCTAACCCATGCACTGAACCTCAGCCCAACCCAAGGCTTGCCTATGAAAGACGCAACCTAACCCACGTGCTTAGTCCCAACTCTTGGGTTAAGTGGGAATCACAATTCTTTTCAAAAACCAAAAGTATTCTATTATCATTGAGGTTTTTAAAAGTTGGGAAAGTCCTTTGCCCTTAGTATTCCAGGCAAGGGGCAACCCCAGTTACAAAATAAAGCAATATTTCCAACACTCTAACAGATGCACAAGTCAACCATGGGAAGGAAGGACTACTGGTGTGGATAGAAAACAAGCCTCCGGCCAAAGCCAGAGACCCAATCAAATTAAAGGTCCACTCTCACAAGAGCCTGAAAAGCCGCATGGGAGCCTATAATAAAAGACCCCTCTCAGAAAGCTTGGTAGGTCTCATCTCTAAGAAGAATTCTCTCCTTGAAGCAAAAATGCTTACTTGACCGTCGGAGGCTCTCTTAGTGGCCATAGGCCAGTACCACTCCAGTAGTTCTCTTCTTAAGGTGACCCGCAACCCAATCCGAGCATGAGAAATTTGGTGCCATCAATGATCAAACAAACAAAATTGAGACAATAATTCAGGTGGGTTCTGAAGAGTGTACTGAAAATGGGGAGCATAATTTAAAATCTAAAGACCTAATATATGGAGACTATCAAAATGTACATACAACACAAACGTGCATACCCACACCTTCCATTGACATGATCAAGTTTCAGCATGATTTATGGTTTGGGGATCATCCATTGAAGGCAATTTTTTCAAAATTGTTTAGTATTGCTCGCCGCAAGGAGGCTTTGAAGTCGGATCACGTGCAATTTTCTAACAGGAATCTTCAGTGGAATATTTCTTTTACAAGATCAATTCATGATTGGGAGGTGGACTTGGTCACTTCGTTCTTTGATATCTTGTAATATGAGGTTGAGACAAGGTGGTGTGGATAAAATCTATTGGATCCCTTTCAAAAGGCAAACGTTTGAGGTCAAATCCTTTTATCATACGCTTTAGAATCCTATCGGCTCCCCATTTCCTTGGAAGAGCATTTGGAGAAACAAGGCTCCTTTTAGAGCGGCGTTCTTCGTGTAGAATGTGGTATTAGGGAAAATATTAACTTTTAATAACCTGAGAAAAAAAAGCACGTATAGTGGCGGATGTGTAAGAGTGACCATAGATCATCTTCTTCTCCACTGTGAAGTGGCTAAAGAACTGTAGGTTTCGATCTTCTATCCTTTTTGGTGTAGAGTGGGTCATGACTACTAGGGCGGTGGAGTTATTAGGTAGATAGAGAGGTTAGTTGGGAAGCTGATGCATTTTTAGAAGCTTAGATGAGGGCTCCTATGTGCTTAATGTGATGTATTTGAAAAGGGATAAAATTTTCCTCCAAACTGGATTAAAGAAAATTGCTCCAACCTAATCTATAAAAATGACGTGTCCCTAAACATGTGAAAAGCACGTGCTTTTTTAATAGCAGTAACAAGGTTAGAATAAATTGTATCAAAAACTTATGTGCATCTCACATACTATTAAAAAAAGGGACACATGTCATTTTTATAGATTAGGTTGGAGGAATTTCCTCCAACCCAGTTTAGAAGAAAACTTTGTCCTCTGAAGAGAATAGAATGCAAGGAGCTTTGAAGATTTTGAGAAAACCTGTGTTAAAAGCTGATATGTTCAAATCCCCTTATGCTTGGATGATTGCGTACAATAGTCTTCGTTTTTCTAGTTTAACTGAAATTTTGGACTTTTGTTCTTCTTTCTCTTCTTAGTTTGGGGTTTCTCTTGCATTCTTCCTGTGTACTTGGATTGTACCCCTCTTTGCTTTCTAATGAGATCAATTTTCTTATCAAAAAAGAATTCCTAATCATCCCCTTTTAACGTTTCCCATTCAGAAAGAAAACTTTTTTCACAATGTTGATCACATTCAAAGAGAGGGAGGGTGCTAGAGAGAAAGATAGCAGGGGGAGAGACTTCTGAAAATCAGATATCGCTCAACCTAGACTTGAAGTGACACTCAAGTAGAAAGCAACAGAAAGCTTATTTAAATCAAACTCGAAATTTAGTCAAAAGGAAGTTGCTAATCAGTTTAGAAAGCAAAGTAGGTTCCCTACATGATATTAAAACAAGTTTGAAAAGCAATTTGAAATAATATATTGATGAAGAAACTGATATGATAAGGAATTTCATTGAAACTATAGAAATGCCAAAGATGATATTGAAGTTTATAAAGAAAATCAAATAACAAGAGGGGAAAAACATCAATATATATATTAATTATTCATGACAATGACTTTAGCCTATCTGCTACGTATAATATAAGTTCTGATTTCTTATATTTGTTCTATGGGAGCGGAGGATGAGAGCCTGTATAAGACACAATCATGAAGATGACACTCATTGGGGAAGGATTTGGAGTGTGACGTTCATGACCTTGATCTAAATGGTGGATCAAGGTCATGAACGTCACACTCCAAATCCTTCCCCAATGAGTGCCATCGTCGTGATTGTGTGTGTATATATATATATATATATTCATGACAATGACTTTAGCCTATCTGCTACATATAATATAAGCTCTGATTTCTTATATTTGTTCTATGGGAGCGGAGGATGAGAGCCTGTATAAGACACAATCATGAAGATGGCATTCATGACAATGACTTTAGCCTATCTGCTACGTATAATATAAGTTCTGATTTCTTATATTTGTTCTATGAGAGCGGAGGATGAGAGCCTGTATAAGACACAATCATGAAGATGGCACTCATTGGAGAAGGATTTGGAGTGTGACGTTCATGACCTTGATCCACCATTTGATCTCATCCTTGAGATGACACATGCAGCCAGTTTTTTTATAAGTAATCACAATTTATTGGAAAGCACAAAGGCGCAACCCAAGTACAACGGAAGTATAAACACCTAACTAGTAGTAGAAAAAAGATCTAAAAAGCATGAAAGTTCGTAATATGAGAGTCAAAAGCTGCAGCCTAATGAACAAGTCTTAAAAAATAAAACCTCCAATTCCACCAAAGTCCTCTTATGGTCCTCAAAGCTCTGATAGTTTTTTTTTCCATCCAAAGACACCACATAAGACAGGGCAGAATCATCTTCCAAACTGTATCAAATTGAAACCTATCACCAATCGCTTCCCAGCAAGCAAAGAGATCTACCACCCGACTAGGCATAACCCCAAGCCAATCCTCCACATTTGAAAATAGTATTCCAAAGAACACTGGCAATCTCACAATAAAGAAAAAGATCACCCACTAACTCCCCATTGTTCTTGCATATGCAACACCACTCAACCACAATGACATCATTTCCTTAGATTGTCCATGGTGAGGATCTACTCTAATGCTACCATCTAAGCAAAGAATGCCACCATTAAGGGAAATTCTACCAAATACCCCTCCAAGTGAAAGTAGTAATATCATGGGGAATAAAAGCATTATAGATGATTTGACATCAAACAACCCTCTCTCAGAGGTTACCCAACAAAGCAATCGTGAGCCACTTAGAGAAAGTTAAAATTCCACTAGTGAGAGGTACTAAAGAGCTCCAAATGGTCTGCCATAACAGCTTCCTTAAAATGGGCTTATTCTATACAAGTCCAAAAAAGCTATCTTGAGGGTTTGGTCCTCGCACGAAACGTCATGCCAAAACTGAACTTTAGAGCCATCACCAATCTAGTATCGTTAGACAACTTCCCACAACCCCTCCTAATTTTTTTTCCAAAGCTCCACCCCATATGACTCATGGACCTCATTGGGTCACCACCCTCCCAAGCACTGCCATATTTAGAGTCCACAACTAACCTCCAAAAGGCCTCTCTCTCGTGGCATAGTGCCAAAGCCACTTCCTTGAAAGAGCTCGATTGAACGCAAGCAAATTTCAAACCGCCAAACCTCCTTCTGAGATTGGAGTGTACACCTTAGTCCAGCTAACCAAGTCATATTTGAACCCTTCACCCATGTCACCCAACAAAAAATCATGCTGCAACTTCTTTAAGCAATTGGCAACACCAACCGAGAGGGAAAAAAAGGCACATTAGATAAGTGCTTTTAATCAGAATAACCCTCCCACCCTTTGACAAGTATATCTTTTTCCAACCAACCCACCAAATGGCGATCTATCTTCTCAATGATGTCATCCCAAATAGATTTGGTCTTAAACGAAGCTCCCAATAGAAGACCGAGATATTTCATAAAGAAAGGATACCCTACAACCCAAAATACTAGCCAAGCCTTCAACATTCATGACATTACCAACGGAATCAACTATGATTAAACCGCTTCAAAGCATAAAAACAAACAATGCAAATTATGAAGTTGATCTGGATTTGCCTCGCTAAATATCAGGTATTGTTCGGCAAACTACACGGCATGACACGGCACTGTAGCAATACTGTTCATCATTTTTTTATAAAAAAAAAATAATGATTGATATGGGAAAATGAAAAAGTGGTATTGGAAAGTGAAAAATTTTGTTTTGTAATGATTTTTTTATTTGAATAGTAAATGATGTGATAAAAAAAGTGAATGATTTGATATGTTTTTTTTTTGGAAAAAATAAAGTGAATAGTGTGGTGAAATGTGGGGGAATGTGAGGGGATTTGGGGGAGGTTGCCAAACAAGGCCTCAAGGTGTCGTCCACAAACAAAAGAGGAGAAATATTGTTAGCTCCACCACCTCCTAGGCCCCACTATGAATCATGTTAAAAGATCCCCCATTCACTAACATGAAGATCATTTTACTTGACGCCATTACATCCACCATTCGATCTCGTTCTCAAGGTCCATTCAAAGTGGCCCAATGTTCAATTTGTGATCATTCCTTGATCAGCGACCACTACTGACCAGCCAAATTAAATTTGATCAACTGCTGTCAACTCAACTCAATTTGGTCACCTAGGTTAATCAATGTAGGGTTCATGTATATATACCGTAACACTCCATTCCCACATTGAGTAGATGAGTAGCCCACATAAAACGGGTGGTTTATAAAGAAACTTATGAGTGTTAAGTTTCACGTTACTTACTAGGTAAAACTGAGCTTAATAAGTAATTCTAGAAAAGTTTCAAATTGAATAATCTTTTTGGGATAACAATGCAGATATGGCTAGCACTTTCCATGGGTCATTACAAGTGGTATTAGAACCACTAAGTAACGTCGTGGTACTGGAGCACTGCATAATGTGGTCATGACAAGGACATTAGGAGTTTAAGGAAGAGAGATTGGAACACCTTGGTCCCACATTGGGTAAGTGAGTAGTCCACATAAAGTGGGTGGTTTATAAAGACTCATGAGTACTAAGTCTCACATTGCTTGCTTATTTACTAGGTAAAGCTTGGCTTTATAAGTGATTCTAGAGAAGCTCCAATTTGACAAATCCTTTTAGAGTGATAGATGTGACTAGTACTTTCCATGGTCATTACAATCATCTACCAACCCTGATGGTTTGGCCAGGTTTTATCAACACAAGGGGTCAATGCTCACCACTAACCAAAAATAACACACAGCACGTGCATGAAACAATAATCTTTTGTAATATAAATACAACAAGACACCATCAAAGGGGGAAATGGTCATATTACCCATTATTGATCCCATCTAAGCAAGACCTTTGAGGTAGTTTCCTAACCTTGAGGTCACATGAAACATCAAAATTTTAAAGACTACACTTGAGCTTAAAAGCACAAGACTGTTACTCACCAACAATGGCCCAAATAATTAAAAAAAATAAATTAAAAAAAAAAAAAGAAGAAGAATCTATCACATTGTTTGCCTAGATCATTGTGTTATAAAACTAAAACACACCATTCTTTTCCTATTAAATCAATAATTTAATCCATTTACATGATCCCTTTAGTATAAAGAGAGAAGCTAGACAAGGACCATAGTATGAACCAATATCTAGGTGATGAAATCAATAATATGCAAATTTTCAAAGCCCAAACTTCAGAGACCATAATCGTGTATGGGCAACCAATGGCAGCTTAGCCATTCAAATATGTATGTGGGTCCACGTAAAAGTACATTCTCTAAGTGTTAATGGCGCCCAATGTTTATATTCTGAAATCTATCCAATTCAAAAATAACTTTTTTTTTTTAAATTAATTCAAAAATAACTAGCCCCCATTGCAGAAGGTAACCTACCAAGAAACCGCAGAAATCTCCATTCATTACTTGTTCTCCATTTCTTTTGTATTGATATCTAGAAATAAAATTGTCTTGAAGCCCAAGGTCCTTCATACACAATCAAAGCCCAAACTTCTCAATAAAAGAAATTTTCATGATTCAAAAAGTTCTCAAACTTCAAAATTTCTTGATACACAACCTCTTAGAAAATTAAAGAATCAAGTAGAAATATAAAAAGACAGAAGGTTTCTTAGATCTTTCTCTCTCAAAATGGAAGAGATATAAATACACCAGAGTCATTCATAGATTCATAGAGTCTCAACTACACTATAGATAAAGCCCCCAAATGTTGAGCTAAAATGCTAACTCATGCCAGAGAATATTCACAACTTGCCTCCACAGTTCTAATATATCTTTACATTCATTAACCACAAAAAGTAACGAAGGTGAGAAGAAAAGAAATGTCAGTGCTCAATTTATGAAACAGAACTAGCTCCCTCATAGAAAGAACCCAACTTCAAGACCTCCCATTTGCCGGGACTTAAAGTGAAACAATGACCGAGAAATTTCACCTGAACAGCATAAACCACTGCATTAACTGTAAAGAAACTTGGTCTAAGTCCATCTGTAGATACAGCACGTGCCTGTTTTACATTCAGGTCAATCGTTGTTATTAGCAGACAACCTTTTGAACTCGTAATAAAAAAGCGTGGTCATAAATAGTCGTACCAGAACAAACCAAAAGAAAGCAAACAACCTCAAATTGAACCCTAACCTGATAGTAAATCTCTGCCCAGAAAAGAACCAAAAGCGCATATGTCGTGAAGAAAGCAAGACTTGGCATATCAAGCAAGACATGTTGGACAATCTAATTGACATACCCAAACAACATTCACGTTAGAAATACAAATCCAACAATACGGATTACAGATTAAAACTTCGAAAAAGGCATAAACCATCAAAATTGAAATTAAACCTCTGGTTGTAACTTCTGCACCTCCCGACGAAACACAAAAACCAATGACCGAACTGTAAAACACCAATTTTGCTCAGTAAGAATAATATACCAATGCTTAGAATGCACAAAACGAAGATAAAATCAGAAATCCTTTGGTACAAAATGATACAAACCCCCATTCACCAAGAAATTGAGAAAGTGGAAGACCTTCTGCGTGGTCCATCCATACTCTGGCACTCTCAATTGTATTCGAACCAGTTGAACCTTCAATAATAAAAAATTGAAAACAAAAAAAAAATCAAAATCAAAATCAACGATCTCATAATTAACAATTCAAGAGGTCCTTTTCAATTTACTCCGACTGGACATCATAGACAGAGACATATACGTATAAAAGATATGAAATAGACATACAAGAGCAACGGCGGCGACGACGCCGTAGAGAGCAGCGAGGATGTGAAAGATTCGATCCTGCCAGACCCGAGATTCGTTAATTTGTTCCCACCAAGTGGAGGCATCTTTGAGCCCGTGCGCCATCACCGCTGTCGGTAGTCCTGCTACGCTTCCGCCGCGCACCATCACCGTTTATGATCACTCACTTTCACGGCGAAATCCCCCCCGCCACCACCTTTTTCTCCGGGAAAAGAAACACACCGATAAATTGAACAAAAGGAAAGGAAATTAAATCCGATTATCGTCTTCTTTTCCTTATTTTAAATTCTCGGGTAATTTGGAAGTCCGAAACTGGCCGGCATCAAAGAAAAGCGAGGGTGATTATGAGGTTCACGGTGCCTCTCTCATAGGTCGAAGCTACCGGCTATAGCCGGTCGATTCTGGCTGGCATCTTTCTACGCGTGTCTGAGGTGACCCATACTCCACGCGCCCATGCATCTCCACGTTCTTATATGATTATTGGTATAAAAATTATTGGAAAAAATCTACTTTACTCCCCTTCGATTTCAGGAATTTTTTAATTTGAATTTTAAATTTTAAAAATAGGCAATATACTCCTTTAATGTTTCAAAAATTTTTAATTTAAATCTTCTCTTACTAATTTCTGTCAAATTTGACGAAAATCTATGAAATTACGTAATTACCCTCAAGCTTTTTTTTTTAATTTCCATCCGTTTAGATGGAAAATATTAACGAAAGGTTTAAATTGAAACTTCAAGGGAGAAATTGCCAATTTTGAAATTTTTTGATTCAAATTGAAAATTTTTTGAAATTTCAGCAGAATAAAGTGAATTTTTCCCAAAATTATTTTATGGATCTTTGTGGTAAATGTCTTTTTTTTATTTATTTTACATGTCACACAAAATGAGAGAAAGAATTCGAACTACTAACATTTGCTCTATTTATTAAATTAATCTTTCATACAATTTTTGGGCATTTTTTATGAAATTATAATTTTATACTAAAATAAAAAGATGCGGAAAGTTCACATAGTCCCTCATATTACTACCTAATTGACAATGTCCCCCAAACTTTCGGACCTTATTTGTTAAACAACATGGCAATATGGTACTGTTCACCAATTTTAAATAAAAATAAATAAAATAATGATTAGTATAAAAAAGTGAAAAATTGTATTGAAAAGTCGAAAAATTTTGTTTTATAATAATTTTTTTGTTTGAATTGTAATAAAAAATAAATGATGTGATATAATAAATGAAAATATTTTGATATTGATTTAAACAAAAAGATGAGATGAATAGTGTTTTAACAAACACCACCTCAATAGCGACAATATCCTCCCAAATTATAAAAACTTGTCAATATTTTTCATAATGGTGAAAATATCCTTAATAAAGTTAAAAGAAAAACTATCAATTAAAAGAAAAATATTGAAAATGGAGTGGAAATTTGAAAAAAATAAAATAGATTTTTTAAAGAAAAAAAATTAAGTTCTTTTTTTAATTTGTGGGGGTACTTTTCTATTTTTGACAAAAAAAAAAAAAAATTATGATCATTTTTGTCTTTTGGCAGGCCTCGAGAGATATTGACTTGATTGAAAGTTTGAGAAAAATATTATCAGATAATAATTTGAAAAAAAATATGTGAATTTTTTCCTAAAGAAAATAAAATAAAAGATGACTTGGGACTTTGAGACTGAGCGTAGCCACAGATGGTGGATTTCAAAATGGTTTTGTTAGACAAATAATTAATATTTTTTTAGGAAGTAATTAATTTAATGCAAAAAGTTTACTACAATGAACTTAAAAATAGAGAAAATTTGATTTTAGGCCGTTAAATTATCACATAATTTAATATATCTTTAAATATTAAAACCTCTCGATTTAGACTTTCAATTACCATCGATAGGATCAATACACAAAAATAAAGTTTTAATTAAAGGGTAAGACTTTTTATTTTTTTTCAGGGTTTCTGCTTCTCGAGAGAGAGAAGCTTTTTCTCTTTTCTCTAAAACCATCCGCCTCCCCCAAGAGGTCCCTCCACCGCTATTGTGCAGGTTTACCTGGGGAGGAGGGATGGCCGTTGTTCTCTCCCTCCTCCCCTCTTTCTTTTCTGCCTTTTGCAGCCACCGCTCGTCCCCCTTCTGTCATCGAATCTCTCTCCTTTTGGTCTTTTTGCCTCTGTGTAGCTCCACTGACGCTTTCTCGCCTCCTAACCAACGAACCTCCGCCTCGCCTTCTGCCGTCCAAAGACCACTCCGGTTCTACAACGCCATGCCTCCCTCCTAGTCGTCACTTGGGTTATAGATCGAGTTTTGAAGAAACCCGATCTACTCTTCCCCATTGATCCCACTGCCAAACGCGCCTCCCCACCTCCTTCCACGGCTCACTAGCTTCCCGATGCCTCCAGCCACCCACTCCCCCACGTGTGCATCTCACATGATCCACATAAACCTTCATCCGTCTCTCCTCTATTTGTGCTGCTGTTCTGAGTGGTTGTACTTTTGTTGCAACTTTTTGATGTTTTCTTGTATTTTTCTGTTTCTGTTTTTTTTTTTTTTCCCTGTTTTTTGTGGGTTACAATCTCCTGCACTAAAGTGGTTTGATCTTGTGGGAGAGTTTTTGGATGCTGGTGGTCGTCCTTCAATGGCTCAATCTTGGTTATCTATGGTGTTATCACTCCAATATTCATTTAAATGATGGTTGTTTTTATTGCGTAAGACTATTCACTAAGTCTTTATGCATTTTAGTATTGCCTTATGAGACCCAGAAAAAAGCTAAACTTATCTATTGCATGTTGTTTAATCTTTTTTTAATCTTTTTGGACCATTCCTTGTCATTTTGGACTATTCTCTATATGGAAATGCTCGGTATCCCGAGACTTTTCCCGAATTCAGTTTCCAGAATGATCTGGAGCCACGTTGGTTAAAAGAAAAAAAGAATGGCCACAGAGACCGAAAATAAATGGCCCACAAAGGTTGCACAAGATGACAAAAGTTCTATAAAAGAAAAAAAGAAATAGATGCCCTCTCAGATTCCCTCCTTTCCATTTCGCCCCAAAAGTTTTCCCTCCCACGTTCTCACCAAAGAGTCCCTGCTCTCTGTAACATTCTGCCAGCCCACGCCACTACCCTCCGTAACATTCTGCCGGCCCATGCTATTTCACCACCGAGGTTTTTTTTTTTTTTTTGAACAATTTTTTTTAATCGTATATTGAATGGAAGTTTTTTTTTTTTTTTGGTTAATATTGGATTTTTGAATGAAAGAGTTATTTTGCTTTCTTGTATAGGGCAATCATTTTGGTGTATAAAAGTTTTTTTTTTTAACAATGTTTTTTTTAATCGTATATTGAATGAAAGTTTTTTTTTTTTTTGTTAATCTTGGATTGGATTTTTGAATGGAACAATTATTTTGCTTTCTTGCATAGGGCAATCGTTTTGGTGTATAAAAGTTTTTTTTTTAATTGTATATTGAATGGAAGTTTTTTTTTTTTAAAAAAAAAAATCTTGGATTTTTGAATGGAACAGCTATTTAGCTTTGTCAATTGTGTTGGTGTATAAAAGTGGTTTTTTTTTTTTTTTAATGTTGATTGTGGATTGATTTAATTGAAGAATGTTAAAGGGTTAACAACCTTGGTGCTTAGAACTAATGAACATTGTTTGACTTTTGTTTCTTTGGCATAAAGGTTCTTTTAGCACAAAAGTTAAAGAGTTAATTTCTCTCCATCAAGTTAGGATCTCATGTAATGATGAATGTGAACAACAACGAAGCTCTTGACCCTCCTCTTGGCCCTCAAATTGGTTAGTTAAAAAAACAATTTGTTTGTATTATATGATTTGTTAAACTTATGTTAATTGTTTCCTTTTAACTTTGTTTAGATGTAACTATTCTTGGAAATCAAATGGTTGAAGAACCAACAGTTGGTATGATGTTTGATTCTGAAGAAGAGGTTTTTCCATATTATAAGCAATATGCCAAGCAAGTAGGTTTTGGTGTGACAAAAAGATCTCGTAGACTTGGAGATAATGGAAAGGTAAGGTACTTCACTATTGCATGTCTTCGTCGTGAGGGCAAGTCAAAAAGCAAAGCATCTAATATCGTTAAGCCAAAACCAATGGAGAGAATGGGGTGCAAGGCAAAGATCAATGCAAAAGTAAGTCTAGATGGAAAACCAGTACCAGTAGACTACTGCAAAACCAGCTTTTTAATCGAACATGCTCCAACTTTATCCATTACTTCAAGCTTTCTTTCACACAAGCATTTATCCAACCAATTGGAGAGCCAAAATGAGGGTCAAGAGCTTCATGATTGTTTGCATTCATCATTGGTTCAACTTCACAAATACAAGAGATCCTGACAGATAACATTGCAGATACAATTAATTAGCATACACAAACAGAAAACTAATTAACATCAAGCATGAAGCTCGTGTTTTTTCAATCATTATTAGTCGTCCAAACAACAACCCACTCTACACAGATAAATATCACAAAACAATCAACATTCAAAAAAAAACTGCCACAACCTGTAACACCCACAACCCCATTTGGGTTGGATCCCAAAAACAAGAAAAACTGCCCAGAATTTCTCAAAACAGGAAAAGCTGTAGAAAAAAAAAAAAAAACTAGCAAACCCGAACCACCATATGTAGAAAAAAAACCAGAAACCCAAAAGCAAAAAATATACAAGCAAATCATCAAACAAAGCAGCTACACATGTAAAATTACCACAAATCAAAAAGCCCAACGGAGCAAACAATAGCCAAACAGAAAGTTCAAAAACATAAATCTTCTCCCAGTTGAAATCAAAATAAAAAAACGAAAAGAACGGAGAAAATTCTCATACCCATTATGTCGGGTGGGAATTTTTGCTGTATGCCAAAACGAAAAGAACAGAGAAAATTACTTCTTTTGGTGGCCTGGCTCGCCGGTGGTGGTACGCCTCAGGTTGTCGGTCAGCGGCGGTGTGTTGAAAGGAGGGATTTGACCAAAACCCATTCTTCGCCGGTGGCCGGAACGATTTCGCCCGTGAGAGAGAGACATGAACGACGGAGGGGGAGCAAGGCCCGTTCTTCTTCGCTGTGGCCGGAACCCTTGCGCCGGAGTGAGAGATACGGCAAGCGGGGGAGGTGGCCGTTGGCCGTAGTGAGAGAGAGGGTGAGCGAGGGATGGAGGGCGGGAGTGGGAGAGGAGAGGGTTTCTTGTGATTTTTGATTTAGAGAGGCAGAGAGGGAGAGAGAGAGTGAGTTTCTAATAAGAGGTCGAGAGGGAGAGAGAGCAAGAGGGAGAAAGGGAGAGGGAGAGAGGGTTTCATTTCGAGGCAGCCACGTACGTTTAACATCAGTCGGGAAATAATATTCGGGAAAATATTCGGGATGCGTAGCAGCTCTCTTCTCTATATCCTTGCTTCGGACTTTGTTGTCAGAGTGTGCCACCCTTTTGTTGTTGTTTAATCCTATGTAACTGTCTTTCCTTATTTGATTAAAAAAAAAAAAAGAAAGAAAAGAAGAAGAGTACGACCAATACACATATTATCATTCCTGTGAGCAAATTTATATTTTATATGAAAGTAAGTTTTAGTTCCTCGTACAAAAAGAGGAGAAATGTAAGTTGAGTTCCATAAAAAAGATTCAAAAAAAAAAAAAAAAAAAAAACTCACAGCCTAAATTTATGTAAAATTTGGTTCAAAATTGAATATCCGTCACCGAAAAATAAACATATAAATGTAAGTTGAGCTCCATAAAAAAGATTCACAAAAAAAAAAAAAACAAAAACAAAACTCACAACCTAAATTTATGTAAAATTTGGTTCAAAATTGAATATCCGTCACCGAAAAATAAACATATAATGATAAATTTAAGTGGTAATTCTACTTTAAAGTTTAAACCATTAAATTACTACGCGATTTGACAAGTTCTCAAATTTTAAAATATCTTAATTTGAACTCATAAACTTTCAATTATAGTTAATTTGAACTAATCTGTCATATTCATTTAAAAGTGAGATAATGACGTTTATTTCTCTGATTTTTTTATAAAATTTCAAATTTATCCTTAATTTTAAATTAAAAATAATAAAAAATACAAGGTGACCCACGGTTGGGCCACTCTGTGACTTTTTTTCTTTCAAATTTTTATTAATAAAAAGAAAATTAAATTATAATTTTATCTTTTTAGAAGTTTTAATGACAAAAATTGACAAAAACAATAAATTAACTATAATTAAAAGTTCGGGAGTTCAAATAAATAAATTTTAAAGTTAAAAGATTTGTCAAGTAATTTAATAAAATTGAATTGAAAAAAAGAAAAGAAAAGAAAAGAAAAAGAAAAGTGGATGACTATAAAATGGGAAAAGATGGGGAGAATCGCGAGGAAGCGCGTGTGGGAAAGATCCCAAGTCGTCCTGGAGGGACACCTTCCTAGTTCAGAATCTTCAGATAGCGCCACGAGGGTTGCCAGCTTGGGTCTTCCGATGCTCACACCACGCAAGGGGCATCAGCGCTCACAAATCACATCACAAGAAAACAAATTAAAACTTGTGCAACTATACAACTAAGTCCAAAATCGGGCATATCAAATACCACACGGTTCACACATAACGAATATATATATATATATATATATATCACACACTAGAATGTAAAATTTATCCATTACTACACTGTACACCACCCGCAGTGCTTCGGTTTTTTTTTTTTTTTTTTTTTTCAATTCCATGGCCCATGAAGCCCACTTGGATCATCTAAACCCATAAAGGTCTGTTAATAATTAATATCGATCGATTTGCAATACCGGGATAATTATGGACAAAGTTTTCTTTTAAATTAGGTTGGATGAATTTATTTTAACTTAATCTATAAAAGTGAGATGTGTCCCTTAAACATGTGAGATACACATGTTTTTTTAATGATAGAAACAAAGTTGAAATAAATTTTATTAAAAATTCATGCGCATCTTATATGTTATTAAAAAAAGATACGTATATCACTTTTGTAGACTAAATTAAAAGAAATTCCTCCAACCCAGTTTAGAGAAAAACTTTGTTCAATAATTATTATCCCGTAACAAAAAGAGCATTATATTATACTATCAACATATTATTGAAACAATTCTTGATTACTGGATATCATACAAAAAAAGGTAAATTTCACAAAACTTTACAGCAACTTATATGGGGTTGTGGCACAAACCCACTCTTTAGTGTCCACCAATAAAGAGTTACACATAAGCTTGGAACAACTTTAAAAAACAACGTTAAATACATTATTAATACTAGGGTTTTCATGACTTTATTTTTTTTCACTTAGGTTTCAATTTATATTACATATGGTACTTATGTTATCAATAAAGATCGGTTTAGTACCTCCGTCAGTCAAACTAACAGATTGACACGTGTCCTAACAAAAAAAAATCATAAAAAAAATTTTTAAAAAAAAACTACACTTTAAAAAATATATATATGGGGTGGCATGGCCACCCGATATTGGCCAATGGGGATGGTTGAGCCACCCCTAAGGCTGGGGGTGGTCTGGCCACCCCCAACGGCCAAAAAGGGGTGGCCGAAAAAACCTCTAAAGGGCGGCCACCCTCAAAGGCTATGGGGTGGTTTAGACCACATCCTTTTTGCCCAAAATGGGGTTGGTTGGCTTGTTGAAATGGTGTCCAAAACTCCGCTTGATTGGCTAATATTTTGATTATTATTATAAAACAATAGACATATACACTTATATTCTTGCATGACAAATACGTGTGATTGTGTATTGTCTAATTATATACATATAAGATTCTTACGATTAGGGGTGTAAAGCCGACTGATTATGACCTGGCATCAACTGGTAACCTTTAAACCGCTTATATTTATATATATATATATATATATAAAGATAAATATATATATTTAATCGTTTTGGATGTTAATTCTTCAATCTCACATACTCCCTTCTTTATCTACTTTAATAAGTGGATTTCTTTCTTCTTTTCTTAAGATTTTCTCTACCCATCTGTTTGGTTGATGAGAAAATTATAAATTTAGAAGATACATACTCTTCAAAAATGTTTGTCCTTTAAATTCACAAACCCTTTTCTTTTCTTAAATTTTCTTTGTCTTTAGGTTGCTAGGAAAATTAATGAAATTGTTGGGTAATAGATAAGCTACAATAACCAAATAACAGGCCCCCAAATTGATGTTATAAACCAGGCCCATCAATGGAAGGCCTATACTGATCTACACTAGCCCATGAAGGTAAATTGGGAAACCGACGGTCTAAAGAAGGGAAGCCACGTTCACAATGAATGTGGCCTAGCATGGAGCATCGAATCAAGCCACGTGCCTAAGGTTGCACGCCCGAGATAAAAGCGGCAACCCACGTTCTGCACGAATGTGACCGAAGCATCAACAAACTCCATGATCCCATGATTTAACACAACCCACGATCTCCATTATCCACCATTTAAGCATTATGCACAATGGATCCTTGGGAATGTGGGGTCAAGAATTCAAGGACCACCACTTAGAGCATCTCCAGTAGTAAGAGCTATTCTACCTATTCAAAAAGTACAATTCTTTATTTAGTTACCTATTTTTTAATGCTAACTTCAACAGATTCTTCATTCCATTAGCTACTTGCTTTAAAATATTATTTCTCATTATTTTTTTATTATATTATTGCCAACACTTAATTAAAAGGAAAAACAATCACATATATATATATAAATCATTAATAAAAACAAAATTAAACACATATGAGGAATATTCATCTCTCATGCAGGTACTAATTCTAAAATTAATAACAAAAATAAATATATGCAATATAACTAATAATTCTTAAGATTGGCCATGCAATTTCCACATATGTTCCACCAGGTCAGATTATAGCTGAGAATGAATTTGACGGTCATTAATGCTCAAATGCCTTTGAATGAACTTAACAAATCTAGGGGTATGCTCGTGAGAAACTTGTTCGGGAATGGGAAGAGAAGAAATAAATGCAGAGAAAGAAGAAAGGGTTTGAGAGAAAATGAGGAGATTGAATACCCAAAACAAAGAAAAACAATATTGGAAATAAAATTATATTATATTATATTGAAAATAATATCATATTCAATCTAGTGTGCTACAATGAATAACTATTTGTAATTATTCACTGTAGTGACCCAAATATTTAACTAAGCATAAGTGGCTTAGTTAGAAGGTTAATTTGGGCTTTGGGTCACTAGGATTTGCCAGAAGGGCATTTTGGAGAATTAGACTTCTGGACCGGATGTACGCTACTTTTTGGCAGACATATGCTCTTGTCTTTTAGTGTGAAAGTACGCTAGAGTTGACAGACGTACGCTGATAAGCGCCGAATGTTGCACATTCAAGCCCCTTAACTCGCATTTGTTAATTCCTTAGCTTTGTTATTTGTTTGATTTTGTGTTGTTTTTGTGTTTTTAGGTATTTAATAAAGATGCAAGAAAAACCATTGATTTTGGGCTTAAAGCGCAATTTGAGAAGACTTAGAAGATATGATTAAGCTTAACCAATCATAATAGAGGACATATATGATGTGGTTAAGTTTAATCAAATCAAGGAAATGATAAAATCGTAATTTCTCCACTTGGAGTCAAAATCGGATAGGATAGAATTTCAGATTCTGAACACGTCTCTGTATTTTGGATATAACTTTCAGCTCAAATATCGGATTAAGGTGATTCTAGCAGCATTGGAAAGCTAATTACAAATTCTACAAACCATGTGAAATAAGATTTTCCTAAATCAGAGACCGCCTATGCCAAAATTGTCCCGCAAGAGAAGGAGGCAAATCTGGACGAATCATTTTCCTACTTGTACATGGATTGCTTCCAAATTCGACTAGGAGATTGAAATCCGAATTTTCTAGGTTTCCTAGGGCTTCTACGACTTGTTTTCTTCCTATAAATAGGCCTCTAAGCTTCAAGAGAAGGGATACTTAGTTTTAGATACAAAAATCTTCTTGGAGGCTTAGCGGAGTCATGAGCGGCTAAACCCTTTCGTGGGGGTGTTGATGTAACACTTTTCAAGCACAATGGTTTGATTGTATTTAATTTTCAGACTTTCAATTTATGTATGTTGATTATATAACTGTGAGAATTGCAACAATGAAATTCTGTTCTTAATTATTAAATGCAATTGTTCTTAAATTCCAAAATTAATATTTGTGAAATTCTTATCTTGTCTTAGAAAGTATTTTACTTTTATTGAACTCAAATCATTCTTATTTTCTGTGATTATGGGGATGATGGTTATATAATGGGTTTTAATAGACATATGATTAATAGGATTAAGATAGGCCATGCCTAGGAAAGACGGGTTGTACTACACCCTAGTTTAGTGTAATTTAGGTAGACGATTCGTGCCAACTGAAGATGGGTTATGCTATTCCATTAATTATATGAAACTTATTAAAGGGTTTTATAATTTATACCTAAGGAAGACGGGTCGTGCCGCATCTTAGTGGTTAGGTGGACGATCCGTGCCAACCGAAGATAGATTATCCTTACTCTTTAATAAGGTAGTTTCTTGTTTAATTATAACATGCATAGAATGAATTTCTGGAATTGAATCTGATTAATCATTGTTGTGCGAATAGAGGTGAAGTCAATACCCTACACTCTCTCTCATATCTAAATTCTCTTTTATTTCTATGCACTTTAGTTTTAAGAAAAACAAATCAATCTCTTTTAATTAATTAGGTTAAATTTCGTCTTTCGAATTTAGTAACGAAACCCCTATAGTCCTTGAGGTTCGACACCCACAATATAACCCTATCCTACGGGATTCGTTCTATTGCGAGTGGTATTTTTATTATTGCTAATTTTTGGTTGTAAAATAACCACATCAATTTTTGGCACCGTTGCCGGGGACTGTTTAACGGTTTTGTTATTAAGTTTTAAGGGTTAAGTTTAACTTAATTTTTTTAATTTTGTTTTTTTTGTTTTTTTTTTTTTTTCGTTATTTGGTTAATTTGTTTTTAGATTTTAAACTCTCTGTTCAAGTTTCACGATTAGCTCCAGGTGCCAGTCTCTGTGACTGCTCTCGATCGCCAACCGTGTGCGATCCAGCGCAAGTCTGCAAGCAAGCAACAAGCCGCTGCGATTGAACCTTGTGCCCTTGCGATCGCTCCCATCTGCGGCAGTGCGATTGAACGCACCCTGAAGTGTGATCGAACGCACCCCTGACAGACTCTACAGCATCCTCACTCAAGCACACCTGCGGGCCGTTTGTGAGTTTTTAGTTTTTGTTTTAGTTTTTATTTTTATTTTTATTTTTCTTTTATTCTTTTATTTCTATTAGTTTAGTTCATGTGGGGAAACATTCTAACACCCCATGAACCATGTTCATATTGCAATAGTCCTTATCATCATGTTAGAAATTGTCCTACTGCGGGACAATTTTCTAATTATTCTTTTGAGCATATGAATAGGCCGTTCTCTAGACCGGGGAATGAATTTTATTCTGATTCTTATAACCCGGCATGGACCAACCAGTCTAACTTCTTGTGGCAAGCTCAAGATCGTGGAAAGTATGCTCCACAAGGTCATGAACTACACCATCAGTCATATTCGTAGTTCAATGATCAATCATATTCCCCTCAATATCAAGCAACTCCACAGCAGCAATACCAGGCCGCATCGCCTCCTTGGTATGATTCGAACTTTGAAGATCGGATGCTAAAAATGATGAGTGACATGTCCGACAGAATGGTGGGTGGGGTGACCAGACTTGTGGACGAGATAAATGGCATGGTGGACAAGATGACTCAGACAATAAACTCTCAATCTGAACCCATTGTCAAGATAGAAACTTATGAAGAGGAGCCATCTCCCATCTATTGGCTTCTAGAACAATACCAGGCTGAGCCACTTCCTTAGAAGAATTTCAATGTTGCAGAATCCATCGCCAAGATAGAAGCTCACCTCGAAAAAAGCAGCAACCACCCCAATAGAGAGGACAAAGAGCTTCAAAGTCAGCCGGTAGCTAATCCTGATGAACACTACATGGTGGATGAGAGTACTTCTTGTGATAAGCAAGCTATCACCACACTGAGGAGTGGAGAGGTGGTCGAAAACCACGTGGAAGAGAGGAAGGAGGAGAAAAAGGAGGAGCAAATAGGGACCCCATAGAATCTACACCAGGAAAAAGGCAAGGAAGTGAGCATTGCGACTTCTTCACCATCAAGTCTTATTCTTGAGACTCCATGTGAGCCCCGAGCCCCTATTCCAGGTAATCTAAAAATTTCATTTTTAGATATAGATAACATTCTCCCGGTCATTAGTTCTTATGACTTACCAAGAGGCCAGGAGAATAGACTGTTAGGGCTGTTAGAAGAGCACAAAGAGACCACCGAGGTAGAAAAATTTCATGAGTATTCTCCCCATTTTACTTCAGTTCATGATTCCCTACCGGATGAGAAACTGTTTGAGAATACTCAGAGGGATCTACCTCAATATGCTAAAATTCAAAATTACCTATCTATAGGTAAAATCCATTCTCTGTGGTCCAGGAGAAGAAAAGATTGGTGTTTCAAATTTAAACTTAAGGATCAGAGAACACTGAGCGCATCAAGGATGTGGATTCCGTTGAATTGGTGGATTCCATACATTTTGACTAGATGAGTCAGCTTCTTAGGTTCAAGCGTTGGTGATGGGAATCAACAGGCATCATTAAAGGATCCATTGCATGTTCCAGTTGGGCCTATTACTAGAGCAAGATCCAAGATGATCAAAGAAGCAATTAGTGGGCTGATTCAAGACATTTGGGCTGGTTCTAAAACGGAGCATTCAAACTTGGGCCCAAAGGAAGATGAAGGAGTAATAAATTTAATCCAAGCTATTGATGGGGCTGATCTTGCTTAATTGAGTATAATTTCCTTAGCAATGGCGTGGATTAATGGCTAATTAGAAGGATTGACTGATTGATTGACATCCCTATTTCAGATCTTTCCAATTCCATATCAAATTAATTGGCTGATTGATATATCTATTGAAGACATTCCTTAGGTGATTTCTTTCTTGGAGGAGCTGCTAATTTAAGACGAAATCAGCCTTAATTTTAGGATTCTTTTATTTAGTCTTTTATTATTTTCCTTTAGTAATTTGTATTCCGTTCTCAACCATGCATTATAAATAGCATGGACTCATTGTAATGAAGGACATGAAATGAAATATTTAAAAAGGTGAGGTTTGCTTCCTCTATTGGTTCTTCAAAGAACTGCTGAACTTATCAAGGATTCTTCCTTGTGGCGTTCAAACTTTATACCTTCGGTTCATGATTCTTTCATAATCATTGGGTCAGGGTTTTACTTCTTTATACCTTTGGTTCGCGTTTCAATTATAAACGTTGGGTCAAGGTTTGCTATCAAATCTGAATTTTAGCTTTCTTGGGTCTATATTCCAATATTGTTGTTGGGTCTCAACGGCATATCATTGAGGTTCGCATCATTTGGTATCAGAGCCTAGGCTCTAAAATCAGGTTTACTATCCTTTTACTTTTTGTTTCTTGTTATCATCTTATCTTGTTTCTTTTGTGTTCTTTATTCCTTGTCTTTGTTTTGTATTGTGCACCAAGTTAAAATTGTGCACCAAGTTAAAAAAAAAAAAAAAAAAAAGAAGAGAAAAAAGAACCAAGTATCTTCTGATGTCCTTTTCCATTGATTCGTTGTCTCCATAATATTTTTTCCCTTCCGTCAATATTGGCTCAAATTCTTTCCTTTGCTTCTCTTGTTCCTATAATATTTTCCTGCTGTTGGTATTGATTTAAATTATTTCCTTTGATTCGTTATCTCCGTAATATTTTTCTGCCATTGACATTGGTTTAAATTCTTTCATTGATTCGTTGTTTCCCATAATATTTTTCTACCACTGGTTTAAATTCCTTCCTTTGATTCGTTGTTTCCATAATATTTTCCTTCCATTGGTATTGGTTTAAATTCTACAAGTTGAATTTTTGATCATGTTTGTTAGTTCAATAAAGAACTGAAAAGGGGAAGCTACGAGTGGAAAAAGGCAAGAGAGTGTGAGACTAATATCGAAAACAAAGCCAATTTAAGAGTGAAACACGAGTATGAGTGACAACATTTGAGTGCAAACACGTGAGGGAGTGTTGTGAGGAATTATTTCTAACATTTATATATTGTTTCAAGAGTATGTCTTCCAGGGACGGCACATCAAACAAAGAAGGAGGGGAGGAGTCGTTCTTCATGTTGCAGGCTATACAACAACAATTTGAACGCATGAACGTGGTGTTTAATGAGATTCGAGATCGGATGGATAAGCAAGACGCTGTTATTGCTACTTGGCGTGAGGGGCATCCCCAAAGAGCTCCTAATGCTAGAAGGCAAGAAAGGCGTGCACA
>CM017326.1:18498045-18508320 GCA_006937295.1 Carpinus fangiana
ATTGCTTCCTAATTCGACTAGGAGATTGAAATCCGAATTTTCTAGGTTTCCTAGGGCTTCTAGGACTTGTTTTCTCCCTATAAATAGGCATCTAAGCTTCAAGAGAAGGGATACTTAGTTTTAGATACAAAAATCTTTTTGGAGGCTTAGCGGAGTCATGAGTGGCTAAACACCTTCGTGGGGGTGTTGATGTAACCCTTTCCAAGCACAATGGTTTGATTGTGTTTAATTTTCAGACTTTCAATTTATGTATGTTGATTATATAATTGTGAGAATTGCTACAATGGAATTCTGTTCTTAATTATTAAATGCAATTGTTCTTAAATTCCAAAATCAATATTTGTGAAATTCTTATCTTGTCTTAGAAAGTATTTTACTTTTATTGAACTCAAATCATTCTTATTTTCGGTGATTATGGGGATGATGGTTATATAATGGGTTTTTAATAGACATATGATTAATAGGATTAAGATAGGCCATGCCTAGGAAAGACGAGTCGTACTACACCATAGTTTAGTGTAATTTAGGAAGACGATTCGTGCCAACCGAAGATGGGTTATGCTATTCCATTAATTATATGAAACTTATTAAAGGGTTTTATAATTTATACCTAGGGAAGACGGGTCGTGCCGCATCTTAGTGGTTAGGTGGACGATCCATGCCAACCGAAGATAGATTATCCTTACTCTTTAATAAGGTAGTTTCTTGTTTAATTATAACATGCATAGAATAAATTTCTGGAATTGAATCTGATTAACCATTGTTGTGCGGATAGATGTGAAGTCAATACCCTACACTCTCTCTCATACCTAAATTCTCTTTTATTTCTATGCACTTTAGTTTTAAGAAAAACAAATAAATTTCTTTTAATTAATTAGGTTAAATTTTGTCTTTCGAATTTAGTAACGAAACCCCTACATTCCTTGAGGTTCGACACTCTTAATATAGCCCTATCCTACGGGATTCGTTCTATTGCGAGTGGTATTTTTATTATTGATAATTTTTTGTCGTAAAATAACCACATCATACGCTCTTGTCTTTTAGTGCGGACGTACGCTACTTTTTGGCAGACGTACGCCAGGGGACCACCTGACATACGCTGATAGATAGTACGCCATACTCTGTGAATAGTACACAGACGTACGCTCAAAAGTACCGGACATATGCTACTTTTTGGAATACCCTCTGGGTAATACCTAAACGTACGAAACAGCCTTCGGATCGCTGTGTAATAGTACCGGACATACGCCCCATTAGCCGGACGTCCACTGCTTTCTGGACCTATAAATACCCCCTCACCCCCTCTCCCATTTCACATCAAATTCGCCCCTCTACCCCCCTTTTCGCCCTTAGGCTGCTTGTTGGCCGTTTGTGAGTGTTTTGTGAGGTTTCGTGAGTGTTTCGGTGCTGCTGGAGGAGGAACTCTTGAGGTTTTGCTTCAAGGAGGTAATGCTCGGTTTTCTTAGCTTTTTAATATGTCGTTATGCTGCTCGATTTGTAGCTAGTTGTAGTTGTTAGCTTAGTTATGCTTTAGATCTTGCTTAGGCTAGCGTTATGTTAGCTTAGCATTGTTGCTTTGCATGGAGGTTTCGATCTATGTTAGGAAGCCCTAGGAAGCCTTTGTTGGCCTTAGGAGTTGGAGAATAGGCGGACAGTGGAGAGAAAATGAGGTTCTCCCTGAAAGATGTCGAAGCAGACGTAAAGTCTCATGACCGAACGTAAGGCCCGTCGTGATACAGTGGATGTACGGCCCCAAGCCCGGACGTACGGCCAGTGTGTGACAAGAGACTTTATTTTCATCAGCCGTCCCATAGCTCGTGTTTCCTTGTTATAGAGTTATGCTTTAGTAGAAATAGAACTGATGATAGGTCTTTTCTCAGTATTCGAGGTTATGGAGCCTCAAGGGAATTATTGAGGAGCTTTACGGGGGTGAGTACAAACTCACATGGATGCTTTGTTGTTACTTTTCCTGCATTGCATGTATTTTATATATATCAAACATGCATATTTTGCAACTCTCATGAAATACATTTTGGAACTACTGGGAATTCTCTTTTGTGAAAACGTGTGTCAATTGATAAGATCATAATGAGACTTGTA
Organism: Carpinus fangiana; assembly: GCA_006937295.1. Taxonomy (NCBI): domain Eukaryota; kingdom Viridiplantae; phylum Streptophyta; class Magnoliopsida; order Fagales; family Betulaceae; genus Carpinus; species Carpinus fangiana. The sequence continues at coordinate 18,500,146 of CM017326.1, forward strand.
AAACTATGCATGTAAAAGATTGATAAGACTAATTGCATTGTATGACATGGTACACCGGTATGTGTGGTATAATAGCCATGGGCTTACTATACGGGTTAGCTTTATGATCAATGTCTATGTGTGTGTGTGTGGGGGGGGGGGGGNGGGGGGGGGGGGGGGGGCTTTGGATCCAATGGTTTCGTGACCAATGATGCAGCCATTCCTAATGGTTGGTCACTATAGGACGGACGTCATTAGCGGTGTGGGCCACTAGAGGTCGGACTCGGTCGTGTCGCTAGTATTACGTATGGTACGATTGCAATGGCTGGGGCACCGGCATTGTACTACAGGTCCCTCGGGACAGCGTCAATCCTACTAAGAAGGGGTAATATCTCGGGTAGACCATATTGTTGAACTATTACTGTTACTCATGATTATAAGCATATATTATATTATATTATATATATATCACCTGCTTGATAACTGTCGTTTCATAATGTTGTATGTGTTTTATAAATAAAAGAATCTACAAATTAATGACGGATATGTCATGTGGATTTCTACTCACTAAGTCATCGGACTTATCCTTGTATTATTTCCTTTTTTTCTCCATACGTACGATTATGCTATTATATATAGTGGATACCGCGAAGCATCCGGTTATGTTGGAGAATTCAATCCAGGAGATGCTTGAGGACTTATTGCAATCTTAAGCGGGTACTCATGGTAACTAGTACTTTTGAGTTATGTTGTAGACTTAGGGTTTGATGCATGCTTGCATATTAAGGATTAGCATAGATCCCTTGTAATGATGTTATGTATATAGTATGATTTTCACTGCTTTGATGATCTTTGGTTAGACGCTCTAGTTATAATGATTAATGTTTATAGAACTTAATTACTTCCGTTGCTTAGTATCTTTTGTTTTTGAGGAGTAGAGGTCCCGGAGGTCTTATTCGGAGTGGAACAAGGCTGGGAGACGAACCGTTGAATTGATTATCAATTAATTAATTCTCGGGGCGTTACATTCACTATAGCAGTTAAGGTATAATAGCTAATATGAAGCTATTCTGTTGGAGCAAAAAAAATGGCAAAAATGGCTAAATATAGCTAATATCTCCATTTAGCTACACTGCTAGAGATGCTCTTAGCCATAACTATTACTTGATAACTATAAAAGGGAAGCTCCTACCAGGTATTTTGTTAATCACACATAAGCATTCTTTTTCTCTCTTATCTCTGTGAAACCATTGATTGATTAGGCATCGGAGCTATCCCCCGCTGGCATACCTTGGCAAGCTCTTATCCCACTTGCTCTTGTTTGCAGATTACTTCATCTCTTGGATTGCTGTCACTATCTCTCAAAAACTGTAGCAATAGTTTGGTATTGTTTGTGGGAACTTAATTTCAGTTCCTATAAACAAACTCCGATATGGTGACTACAAGTTTGAAGGATCATCAAGATGATGATATTCCCGACCAAAACCATCAAGTTGGACAGCCGGGGACCTCCACCAATCCAAATGGTTGAATTGCCTCACAGGAAGATCATATGAAGCGCATGTCAAAGGACATGGAGACCCTTTAGAAGTAGAATGCGAATTTTATCTCCCGACTCCCATCGAGGAGGGATTGGGAGCGTGATGAGTGTAATACCCCGATAAAAACAACCATTTTATTTCTAAGAGAATTTCTACAAAGAACGATTGAGGAAGTTCTTAACAAAATTGGTTTTAAACCCAATCTTTAAACCCCTTAGAAATTTAGTGCTTAAAACACTAATCCTCTAGAGTGGACGTACGCTAGGGTTAGTGGATGTACGCTCCTATTTCTAGTGCGGATGTACGCTCCTATTTCTAGTGCAGACGTACGTGGGGGGACCATCGGACGTATGCTCTGCAAATAGTACATGGATGTACGTGCGACCGCATTAATGTATGCTAATTTTTCAGAAAAATCATTGGTTAATACTTGGATGTACACTACACCCTTTTATCCATTGTGTAAATAGTATCGGACGTACGCTACTTTTCTGGAGAGTTGGTAGCACCCTTCCCCTATAAATACCCCCTCAACCCTTCTTCCCCTCAAACCATTTGCCACTGGTCAGCACGCCCCCAGGTTGCCAGAAACTTGTGAGGTTGGGTTCTTGAGAGTTTTGTGAGAAAAGAGCTCATGTCCCTACCTAACTTTGAGGTAATCTCTTGCCCATTTTACATTTCTAGTACTGATTTAATGTTTGTTGATATGGAGGTTTTCCAAAAAGAGATTTTGCTAAACTTTCTTGTAACACGATAATGTTTTCAAAAGCTTCTTTAAATTTCATGGTGTTAAGTTCTCCTACATTGCATGTGTTTATTTATTAGCTTAGAAGTGATATGGTAGACTAGAAATATTGTAGGAACCCTCTCAGCAGATTGCTTAACTCACTAAGTGGATGTACGCTATCGGGGCTAAACGACGATCAGGGAAGAGAGCATTGCCTCGTTCTCGTGCACATTAGAGTCTAGCCACCTTTTTGCTAAATAAGGCTTAGTGTAACGGTGTGATGTATTCCGTTATAGCAATATTTAGCCATGTCGGAAGATTCACACGAATGTGCGAGGTAAGTGAATACTTATGACCATTTTTTTCCTTAAAAACGTGGGATATGTCAGTTGACTGACCACGAGTATAAAATATGAGCATGCCTAATTTTATAATTACTTGGTAATTGTCTTATAAACTGATCGTAAGATGCATTGTATGACATGGTACATTGGTACGTGCGGTATAACAGCCATGGGCTTACTATATAGACTTGATGATTTGGTCAAATGTGTGTGTTATATGGGTCTTGAATCCAATGGTTGTTTTATGGCTGGCACAGTCTTAACGGATGGTCATTACATGATAGACATCATTAGTAGTGTGGGCCACCTGAGGTTGGACTCGGTTGTGCCGCTAGTATTATGTATAGTAGCGTGCAATATTCGGGGCATCGGTGTTATATTACAGGTCTCTCGGGACAGCGCCAACCCTGCTGAGAAGGGGTAATATTTTGGGTAGACCATACATGATAATTATGATGTAGAAAGCATTATTCTTTTTGCATTAAAACCTCGGGTTGGAGAAATTGGGATTCATCTGCTCATATGAAAAATTGAAAAACTGTCCCCATGATGGACAATTACAATTACTATAACTATGATAAAGATTTGAGTAGTATGAACATGGTTCATGTGGGTGAAAATCATGAGAGTAGTTGGTAGGAGCTGGTGTCCGACAACTAGGAGAAGCATTAAAATTACCAAACGAAAAATTCATGCTTCACCCTCACTCTTTAGCATGCAAATACCCTACACAAACCATTGACCAACAACTCACAAAATGAACCAAACATAAGTTTGGCAAAATGTCAGGTAGTGGTCCGTGTTGGTGTAGTTTATAGAGGTGCGCTTGAGCACAAGTGCGTTGACCCGTCAGTGATGCTACCTGTTGCGTGCGTGCATCCTACTTGGTGCTACCCTGTGCGTGAGTGCGCTCAAGTGTTGCTTGGAAAAGGTTGAGTGCATCACACATTGTAAATGCTTTTTTTTTTTCCTTTTTTTTTTCACCGAAGATGTTTTTTCCCAGTTACTATAAACTATATTAAGCTCTTTTAGAGCTTTATGAAGGCACTACCCATGTGGGCTTAGCTAGGCTAAGGGCGGTGCTGCCACCAATGAGAGAAAAGCAAAAAAATGATTAACCAAGAATTGAAACACGCTTTGATACCATGTTAATAGGTTTGTAGTAATAAGATTAGAGGGAGAATATAGGTCTGTTATATTATTCAGCTTATACTTAACCTAATACAAGCATCCTAATATATAGGATTAGAGAAATATCATAATGACCAAACTACCCCAAATATCNCCCCCCCCCCCCCCCCCCCCAAACCCTTATAACTCTTCTAATAGAGAGCTTAGGCTCTTCTCTATTTATAGACCAAGTAGGGAGGCAGAGGTTAAGATCTAAGCAATGTGGGACCAGGAGAAAAAAAATAAATAAAAAAATAAAAAAAATCCAAGAAGCTATTGGATTAATATGGAAGGCTAGTGTACTGCCGTCGAAATTAATTAACTGGTAATTGACTCTATGGCGTGTCAACCCGTTTACGACTCGTAATGACCCGCCACTCGATTAGCCTTAACCTGAACACAACCCATTTAGCTAAATGGATGAAAACCACAAACCCAAACACAACACGAGAAAATTTGCGGGTTAACATGTCAACCCATTATTTTTAGCGAGTCATGCTAGGTCATGTCAACCCAACACAACCCGTTTACAATAATCGATCACAAATGGGTTGACATGACCCATTTAACTTAGTTACCCGTTTAACATGCTTCGGAGACAGAGATGTAGTCGATGATGCATATAAGACGGAGAATAAAAAACAAAATAATCAACCCAAAAATAATCAGAAACAAAAGAATCCAAACCTTTCATCATATACCGGAGAGTGATTCATACAAAATAATCGACCCAAAAACCATTCGATGATAGTGATTCATACAAAATAATTGACCCAAAAATAGGTCCAATCACAAGCAAAATAAGAGCAAGAGATAGAGATGAATTCGATGACGGAGACTCGGAGGGAGAAGTTGTGCTGTTGTTGCCGTGAGTCACAGAGTCGTTGGAGAGTGGACCAGTGGCAGTGTGGAGGTGCTTAAGAGTGAAGAGAAGAGAGGGAGAAAGGGCAGGGTAGCGGCTTGAAGAATGAAGAGAACTTAGAGAAAGAAACTGAAAGAAAGAGGAGCAATGGTGATTTTGTGTGAGTGTTGGCGTGGTTGTGTTTGAATGATTAGGCTTACATTTTTTTTTTTTTTAAACGGGCATGGCAGGTCATCCGCGGGTCAAGAGGGTTGACCCCCCGAAACAAAAATAAATGAGTTGACTGATAAGTGCCAAATAGTGTTTATTTGGACTCCTTAATTTATGTTTGTTAAGCCCTTATCCTTGTTATTTCCTAATATTTTTGCTTGTTGTAGTGTTTTGTTGTGTTGCAGGTCCTTAACATCAAAATGCTGTAAAAGGTGGAAAAGAAGCAAGGAGTCCCTACCTGTACGATCGAGCGCACAAACTCACGATCGTGTGCATCTGTGATCGAGCGTGTGGACTAGGATCGAGCGCACCACGATCGAGCGCATCCACATACACCTGAGATCCCCACGTTGCCCTAGGTCATCGCATTCTCCGCTACGCCGTGGGATATTGGAGCGGTTATGTGCGATGGAGCGCATACCTAGCGATTGAGCGCACAGATTTCACTGCAATCAAGCGTAGACCCTGCGATTGAGCGCATCTTCTCTTTCCAGACAGCATACATTTTCCTATAAATAGGACCACTTGTGTAATTTTTTAGTGTTACATTTTCAGAGCTCCTTTTGAGAGCATAGGCCACTATTTGGCACTGCTAAGCCTCTCTAAAGTCAACCATTTACTAGATTTCTTTAATTAATGTTTGGTTTTAGTTTAATTTTGTCTCTCTTTAGCATGGGAGGCTAAATCTTCAACTAAGGTTGAGGATGAAGCCTCATGATCGGTGTCAAATATTGTATATTTAACCCACCCTTAACTTATGTTTGTTGAGCTCTTAACTTTGTTAATTTCTAATGTTTTGGTTAGTTTTGGTGTTTTAGTGTTTTGCAGGTTGTTAAGTTGCATTTGGGGCTAATGTCATCAACTCTGGGGCTTAAGACAGTTCGGGGAGCTTTGACAGCAAATTTGAGTCGAGCGATAATTCGTACCCGACGAGTCCCACCAAAACGGCTATATCTGGAGTTGTAGAACTCCGATTGGGGTGATCTTGGTGTCTTTGGAAAGATAACTCAAAGATCTACAACTTTGTATTTAACATGTGAGGGCTAATTCTGAAGGCAGTGCGTTCGAACGTACGTTTTACGTTCGAACGCACTTGTGCCCATCAAATGCCGAAATTCATGCATGAGTGCGATCGAACGCACCTTATCTGACCTAGCAGCGCTGAAACCCTAAATTTAGCCTATAAATATCCCCCTTTCTCTTGTAAATGAACTTTACATTTGGAAAACGTTTGGGAGGCGCCTCTAGGGCCCAAAACCCTCTGTTTTCCACTGTAAATCCCTCCTAAATTGTCGTTTATTTAATTTATGTTTTAGTTTACTTTTATTTAGTCTCTTATTCCCTTTACTTTAATTTGTTTACATTTATTCATGTTTAGTTCGTATTATTCTGTCATTTAAGATTTATGTTTATTCGTTTCAATGCATTTTAGTGACAAAAAGTGTGTTGATTGTTGTCTACAAATCGCCAAACGTCAACACTCGTTGCAACCGGAGATACATCGGATATTTGTCTGCGGACCATTATCCGTTGTGACCTCTTGTAATAGTGTTTGCCTCGAGTAGTTTGACAAGATTGTGTAACAACAATATGATATACATATGTACTTTATCGATAGACGAAAATATGAACAATGTGTTAACGCTCAGAGTATGCCTTGTAGCATAAATGTTTAATACATATGAGCTAAGCATGTTTATATGTGAATTAATTTATTGTGAGGTGGATTAGGGACTTTAGTTATTTTATTTCTTTATTTTATTGCATTTTAATTTAGATTTATTTTATGCACGCCACATGTTCGACATAGGAACTAGGTTAAGATAGGATTACTTTAGGCACTTTAAAGTTGATTTTTAGCGAAACACGATTCTCTGTGGGTTCGACCTTGCACTTGCACATCCGCTATATCACAAACGACTCGTGCAATTGGCGAGTACAATTAAATTTGTACACCACCTCACCTTTAATTCTATACATGTTTTTACATTATGTTCATTTCATTTCCGTCATTTACATATTGTTTATTCGTTTCAATTCGATTTAGTGACAAAGTCGCAATTGATTGTTGTTTATGGTTAATCAACTATCCAACATTCTTTGTATTCTAATCCGGGGGTACATCCGATGATTTGAGCAAGATTAAATATCCACTGTGATCAACGATACAGTGGATGATTCTATCTTGTTTTAATATCCGTTGTGACTCTTTAACGGTAAATACATCGAATGGTTCGACTAGTTTCCATAACGACAATAGAGTATGCATAGAGCGAAATCGATAAACGGATGAGTGAATTTAGCATTTTAACGTGTGTTTTTGATTTGGTGAGGTAGATTCTTAAACCTTAGTTATTTTATTTGTTTGGGGAAATTACACTTTACCCCCCTGAACTATTGATGCAGGGATAGATCGTGCATAATCAAGAAAACAGCAAGTTGAAGGGATAAATATTCCTAAGATTGTGAGACTATCACAAAATCAAAGAAATCTTCTCTAAATAATAGATGCTATCTAAAGTTTGAAGGAAAATAACCAAGAAACTCAACTCTGAGTATTCTTATTAACAAAATCAAATAATAATAACTACTGCATTCTTAGGGCTCTAAGCATTTATTTATAGCCCCAAGACTCCTAGTCCTAAGATAACAATGACATAAAGTTAGTTTAGAAGTCTACGAAAGAAAACTAAACCAACTAAAAGACTAACAAATAAACCTAATTCAAATAAAAGACTTGAAAGATAAGATAGAATAAAAGACTAACAAATAAACCTAATTCAAATAAAATACTAAAAGATAAGATGTTCTCCTGATCTACATTAACTATCCACCCATTTTCACTTTTACCTCCAAAGTTTCAAGTGTGATACTTAACCCCACCAAACTTTCAAATTGTGGCAAATTGACACCTTTGGCCTATTTATTCCCAAAATGCCCCCATCACATTTTTTTTTTTAAAAAAAGAAATCCAAAAAAAAAAAAAGAAAAACCCAAAAAAAAATATATATATGTTGGGTGGCCGAACCACCCCATAGGTGGTGGCCGGCCACCTCGTTTGGCTTGGGGTGGTTCAGCCACCCCCAGGCCGGCCGGTCTGGGGGTGGCCGAACCACCCCCAGTGGCCCAGGGGGTGGTTTGGCCGCCCCTTGAGCCAAACGCCCAAAAATGAAAATTTGAGCGATTGGCCCAAGGGGTGGCCGAACCACCCTTGGCCACTAGGGGTGGTTCGGCCACCCCCAGACGGCCGGCCTGGGGGTGGCTGAACCACCTCCTGGCTAAACGGGGTGGCCGACCACCCCCTATGGGCTGGTGGGCCACCCGTTTGGTTTTTTTTTTTTT
>CM017326.1:18508336-18523105 GCA_006937295.1 Carpinus fangiana
GGGGGGGGGGGGTTAAGTCACACTTGAAACTTTGGAGGTAAAAGTGAAAATGGGTGGTTAGTTCAGGGGGCTAAAGTGTAATTTCCCCTATTTGTTTACTTTACCACACTTTAATTAGCTTATGTTTCCTTTCTTTCACAAACACTCAAACCAAGGAACTAGGTTAAAATAGAATTAGTCTAGACTTAGGATTAATTTTGAACAAGCGTGATTCCCTGTGGGTTCGACCTTGCACTTGCACACCGTTACACTGCAAAACGATTCGTATTATTGCGAGTACTTATTTTTGTACGATCAAATTTTGGCGCCGTTGCCGGGAACCGTTGTTTTTGTTTAAATTAATTTTATTTTTAGATTAATTTTATTTTTCTACTACTATTTAATTTTTTCAATTTCAATTCTGTTCTTAGTTTGTTTTTGTTTTATTTTTGTTAAATTTTAAGTTTTTAAGATAGTGTTTGGCTATTTTGCTAGTTTGTTAAGTTTCTGGAAAATCAGTCTGTGATAGTGCGATCGAGCGCAGTACTTGCGATCGAGCTCACTCGAGCGCACTTGAGCCTATTCCAACATTGTCGTGTGCCTGCGCTCGCTTAGTACGCAGTTACGAGTGAGCGCGTCTTTACTGATTAACAGCAACGCAGTGTTACGCTGGATCGCACCTCTGTTGTGATCGAGCGCACTTGCAGAAATTGCTACATTGTGTTGATTGCGATCGATCGCACCAACCTGCGCTTGAGTGCATCTCTGCTGACTACACCAACAGACCCGAGGCAGTATGTGTTCAGTTTTTATTTTTTTTTGATTTGTTTAATTATTAGTTTATCTTTAATTGTTTAATTTGCCTGTTTTTAGTTTTTTTATCTGCTGTTGCTTAGTTGTGTTTATTTGTATTTGTTTAATTAGTATTTTAGTTAATTAAATAGTTATTTGTTTAATTGTTATATTTCATTAATTTTCATTTTTCTAAGCTAGTTTGTTTTTATTTTTCTTTATTCTGTTTCTTTGTTATCTGCATGTGTTAATATTTGTTTAAATTGCTTAGTTTTTAATTCATTTATTGCTTATATAGTTTATTGTTTAGTAGTTTATTTTTAATTTAGTATTTTAATTTCATTTAGTTTATTCTTTTTGTTCTTTATTTGTTATTTTGTGGTCCCTGTTTTTCTGTTTTTGTTCATACTTTCTTAGTTAGTTGCTGTTTTTATAGTTGTTTAAGTTTAATTTCTTGATTGGTGTATGCATGGTTGGTGATCCTTGAACGTAGAGTTCATACCTTTAGATCCCGACTTAGGGAGAAATTTTTGGAGAGCCCGTAGATCATCATTTGAGATGGGGGACAATATGAGAAATGAACATGGAGAGGAGCATGAAGAGTACCAAGATGCAAGAGCTAGGCACGTGGAGCAAATCCAAGCTTATGATGTGGATTTCACTACATCACTCAGGGAGCTATTCGCACCAGTTGCTGATGAGTGCCTAAAAGTGCTTATTTGAACCCCTTAATTTATATTCGTTAAGCTCTTAGTATTGTTAATTTCTAATTATTTTTGGTGTTTTTAGTGTTTTGAGTTGTGTAGGTCTTTACAACAAAACTTGGCCACAAGAGAGCAAAAAGGCACTAAGTGAAGAATTGGACCCCTGCCAAGTGCGTTCGACCGCACTTGGTGCGTTCGAACGCACTCACGGTCGAACTCAAGGACACCGTCGATCGCAGTCCCCGTCAGCCCGCATCTCGCGCGGGTGCCCTAGGAGTCCATCGCTTCAGCATGCACCGTTACGGTTTTCTGCGGTCGAACGCACATTGTGCGATCGAACGCACAACTCAGCAGTACGTTCGAACGCACCTCATGCGTTCGAACGCACTCGTAGGATTTTTTAGCCTATAAATAGGACCCAAGGCCATTTGGTCGAGGACACATTTCTTTGGGGCGTTTTTAGAGAGCATTTTGCTTCTGTTTGCATTGCTCCGCCCCTTTTAGTTGTAAGCTTTTATTGTTAATTTGATTTTAATGCATTATTTTACTTTAATTATGTTTTGTTATTCAATGGGTGGCTAAAATCTTCAACTTAGGTTGAAGATGAAGCCTCACCCTTCGTTTATATTTCTTGCTTTTACATTTTATGCTTTATTTTCCGTTATTTAATTCCGCACTCGTCATTTAATTTCTGTGACAAATAATTGAAAGGTTGTGTGTTGTTGATGCATTGATAGTCAGCTTGTGATGTGTTCCAAGCCGGGTGCACAACGAGTGTTTGATTGTGATTCAATATCCACTGTGATCCAAGGATACAGTGGATGATTTTATCCATAATCAATACTCATTGTAGCTCCTTAACGGTAAACACATTATTCGGTTTGACTTGTGTCAATTACCACAATAGAGTGTGTTGAAGGGTTTAAAGTTTAAAAACGGAGAATGAGTGTTTAATGTATTTAGCTTATTTTTATTGGGTGAGGTTCGTCTTTAACCTTAGTTATTTTTATCCCTACATTTTCACTTTAATTTTATTTATGCACTTTTCATTGTTCGAAATCAATCCTCTTTGGGACTAGGTTAAGATACGTTTAATTTGAGAGTTGTATTAGTTTTTAATTACAAAACTCCGTTCTCTGTGGTTCGATCTCGGTACTTGCGCAACGCTATACGACCTAACGGTTCGTTCTCTTGCGAGTACCTAAATTTGGTACGATCAGTTGCGACTAGTTCCCATTCATGTATAGTGTTACCACCGACTAATGCAACTCATTTTGATTTAAAGCCACACGTCATCCAACTTTTACCGTCATTTCATGGTTTGGATCATGAAAGCCCTTACGGCCATACCAAAAAATTCAAGGACATATGTGCCACGTTCAAATTTCAAAATTTCTCAAAAGAGTCAGTCCATCTCAGACTGTTCCCATTTTCCCTTCAAGGTAGAGCCAGGGCATGGTTGGATTCCAACACGCCCGGATCTTTTACATCGTGGGAAAGCTTATTGACCAAATTTTACAGTAAGTTTTTCCTGATGTCAGCTGTGAACGAGTGCTGAAAAGAAATCAGTTCATTCACTCAGGAAGAAGATGAGAAGTTCTCTGAATGTTGGGAGCTGTTCAAGGATCTGCTGATTAAATGCCCTCCACATGGTTATGAAAAGTGGAGACTCGTACAATTTTTCTACCAAGGCCTGACTCAGCCCAACCGTAGCATGATTGAGTTGATGAATGGAGGGGCATTTTTGAGTTTGATGGGAGACTTGGCATACAAGGCGTTGGATAAAATAGCTGACAACTCACAACACAACAGTGGGACTTTACTAGTTGTCGTGACAAATCAGCGTGAATCGCCAAGAAAGGAGGCATCTATGAACTTAAAGGAGAAACAGAGATGAATTTAAAGATAGATGCACTCACCAAGAGACTTCACACTCTCAACGACAGTCAGCCCATCAATGCTGCCAACACATTTCCAGTTGATAGTTGTTTCGTCTGTGCTAGTCCGATGCACCAAGCACAGAATTGTCCATCTATGACGGTATTTTTTGAGATGGAACAAGTGAACACTTTCAACGATTATAGAAAGCAGTCTAATGGACTGTACTCTGAGACGTACAACCCAGAGTGGAGGAACCACCCTAATTTCTTGTGGAAGCAAAACCAACCAGGAAGTCAAGGAGGAGCTCCTTAGGCTCAAAATCAATATCCTTCAGGATTTCCTCCATCATATCAAAATCAAGGTTGCTCAGCTCAGCCAGCATCAACTTCAAATTACCAAGCCCCTACTCAATCCCCAATGTTGTCGATACAGTCATTGGAAGATGCCATAAGGGATTTTATGAAAATGATTGGTCAATCAATCAATGACGCGAGAAATTCCACCATTGTGAACACCCAGGTAATTGATCGTACCAAATTTAGGTACTCGCAAGAGAACGAACCGTTAGGTCGTATAGCGTTGCGCAAGTACCGAGATCGAACCACAGAGAACGGCGTTTTGCAATTAAAAACTAATACAACTCTCAAATTAAACGTATCTTAACCTAGTCCCAAAGAGGATTGATTTCGAACAATTAAAAGTGCAGAAATAAAATTAAACTGAAAATGTAGGGATAAAAATAACTAAGGTTAAAGACGAACCTCACCCAATAAGAATAAGCTAAATACATTAAACACTCATTCTCCGTTTTTTAAACTTTAAACCCTTCAACACACTCTATTGTGGTAATTGACACAAGTCAAACCGAATAATGTGTTTACCGTTAAGGAGCTACAACGAGTATTGATTATGGATAAAATCATCCACTGTATCCTTGGATCACAGTGGATATTGAATCACAACCAAACACTTGTTGTGCACCCGGCTTGGAACACATCACCGGATGACTATCAATGTATCAACAACACACAACCATTCAATTATTTGTCACAGAAATTAAATGACGAATGCGGAATTAAATAACGGAAAATAAGCATAAAATGTAAAAGCAAGAAATATAAACTAAGGGTGAGGCTTCATCTTCAACCTAAGTTGAAGATTTTAGCCACCCATTGAACAACAAAACAAAATTGAATTGAAAAAATGCATTAAAATTAAATTAAAGTAAAAGCTTACAACTAAAAGGGGCGGAGCAATGCAAACAGAAGCAAAATGCTCTCTAAAAACGCCCCAAAGAAAAATGTGTCCTCGACCAAATGGCCTTGGGTCCTATTTATAGACAAAAAATCCTACGAGTGCGTTCGAACGCATGGGGTGCGTTCGAACGTACTGCTGAGTTGTGCGTTCGATCGCACAATGTGGGTTCGACCGCAGAAAACCGTAACGGCGCATGCTGAAGCGATGGATTCCTAGGGCGCTCGCGTGATACGCAGGCTGACGGGGACTGCGATCGACCATGTCCCTGCTTTCGACCGTCAGTGCATTCAAACGCACCAAGTGCGGTCGAACGCACTTGGCAGGGGTCCAAATCTTCACTTAGTGTCTTTTTGCTCTCTTGCGGCCAACTTTTGTTGTAAAGACCTGCACAACTGAAAACACTAAAAACACCACAAATAATTAGAAATTAACAATACTAAGAGCCTAACAAATATAAATTAAGGGGTTCAAATAAGCACTTTTAGGTACTCATCAGTAATCGCCAAGTTGGAGATGCAGATGGGGCAGTTGGCAAATCACCTTGGTGAGAGAGATAAGGGAAAGCTCCCCAGCCAATCAGTGAACAACCCTAAGGCATGCACTATCGAAAATTCTTCAAATCAGGAGCATGTGCAGGCAGTTTTCACTTTGAGGTCTGGAAAACGAGTGGACAATCAAGTGGTGGACCAAGAAGCAGACCTCGCTGGGAAAGAAGGTCAAGAAGGTAAAGAGGGTGACAACAACAAGAAGGAAGGAGATGCTGAGCCATCTACAGTCACCCCAGTTGTTAAGGAACTTCCTAGGTCATTTGTACCTAAAGCTCTAATCCTGAAAGACTACAAGTGCCTAAGAAAGGAGGGAAGAAAGAGGACATTCTAAAGGTGTTCAAACAAGTCCAAATCAATATTCCATTTTTTGACACCATCCAACAAATACCTTCATATGCCAAGTTCTTGAAGGACTTGATTACAGTGAAGAGGAAGACAAATGTCCCGAAGAAGGCATTCATGACTGAGTAGATCAATTCAATCCTGCAATGCAAGTTACCCATCAAGTACAAGGACCCTGGTTGTCCGATAATCACTTGCATGATAGGAATCAGTCAGATTGAGAGGGCGTTATTAGATCTGGGAGCTAGTGTTAATTTGTTGCCCTACTCAGTCTATGTGCAGTTAGGGCTAGGAGAGTTGAAGCCCACTTCCATGATACTACAATTGGCTGATAGATCTGTGAAGGTACCACGGGGAATAGTTGAGGATGTACTGATTAAAGTGGACAAATTTTATTTTCCCATGGATTTTATTGTGCTGGACACTGAATCGGTTGAGATCATAGGTGGTGAGATACCGGTGATTTTAGGGCGACCATTTTTAGCTACGGCTAACACCCTAATCAATTGTAGGTAAGGGGTGATGAAGATTAGTTCCGGGAATATGACAGTGGAGTTAAATATTTTTCACATCAGAAAACAACCACTGGAGTATGACGAAGCGCATCAAGTGTGCCTAATTGAGGATATTATTGATGAAGTTGTTGAAGAATCTATCATAGAAGACCCCCTGGAGGCATGCTTTGCTCAGTTCAGAGAAGATTTAGATTTGGATAAATTAATTGAACAAGCAGATGCAATGTTGGAGACTCTCGTCTAGTGAGCAGTGAGAAGGAGGAGACAGTAGTGCCTGATCCCCCGAAGAAGGAACTTAAGCCTTTACCGGACAGTCTTAAGTATAAGTTCCTAGGTCCAGCAGATTCTTTGCCTGTGACTATATCTTTCGACTTGATTGATGCTCAAGAGGAGAAATTGTTGGATGTCTTAAGAGAGCATAAGGAAGCTATCGGTTGGACCATTGAAGATATCAAGGGAATCAGCCCCTTGTTGGTAATGCATAAGATACATCTTGAGGAGAATGCCAAACCATCGAGGGAGCCATAGAGAAGGCTCAACCCAGCTATGCAAGAGGTTGTGAGAATGGAAGTGATTAAGTTGTTAGATGCAGAGATCATCTATCCAATCTCTGATAGCAAGTGGGTGAGCCCGATACATGTTGTGCCCAAGCGAGCTGGATTGACGGTAGTAAAGAACAAGGACAATTAGTTGGTGCCAACTCGTATTCAGTATGGATGGAGAGTTTGCATAGACTACCGTAAATTGAATGCCGCCACCAGGAAAGATCATTTTCCATTTCCATTTATTGATCAAATGGTGGAGCGTTTAGCTGGGCACGACTATTATTGCTTCTTGGATGGTTATTCTGGATATAACTAGGTCCTTATGGGGTCAAGATAAGACAACATTTACCTGTCCTTTTGGGACATTTACCTACCGTCGCATGCCTTTTGGGTTATGCAATGTACCTACTACTTTTCAGCGATGCATGATCAGCATGGTAGAGCGATTTATGGAGATCTTCATGGATGAATTCTCCATCTTCGGTTCATCTTTTTAGGAGTGTCTGCACCGTCTCGCGTTGGTTTTAGTGAGGTGCAAGGTGAAGAACCTGGTGCTTAATTGGGAGAAGTGCCATTTTATGGTCAAACAAGGGGTTGTATTGGGGCACGTCATATCTCACCAAGGGATTGAGGTTGACAAAGCAAAGGTGGACATGATTTCCAACCTTCCACCCTCATGTACGGTGAAGGAAATCCGCTCTTTCCTGGGCCATGTAGGGTTTTATAAGTGATTTATCCAGGATTTTAGCAAGATCGCCAAGCCCTTGTGTAACTTGTTGGCGAAGGAGACCCCATTTATATTTGATGAGGAGTGCATGAAAGCATTTGGGGCTCTGAAGAAGATTTTGTCATCCACACCCATTATTCGACCACCCAATTTGGGTGTCCCTTTTGAGATCATGTGTGACGCGTCAGATTATGCAGTTGGAGCTGTGTTGGGGCAGCATGTTGATCAACTCCCCCATGCAATCTACTATGCGAGTAGGACTCTAAACGATGCACAACTCAATTATTCGACCATTGAGAAGGAGTTGTTAGCAGTCATTTTTGCACTGGACAAGTTTAGATCCTATTTGTTAGGATCTAAAATCATCATCTACTCGTATCACGCAGCATTGAGGTATCTTTTTTCCAAAAAAAGATGTTAAATCTCGCCTTATCCGATGGATTTTGTTACTGCAAGAGTTCGACATAAAGATTCGGGATAAGAAAGGTTCCAAAAATGTGGTGGCAGATCATTTGTCTAGATTGACTGTGGATATCACTGAGGACGCCACTCCTATTTCTGAGACCTTTCTTGATGAGCAGTTGATGTACATTGCTCACAATCCTGCACCATGTTTGCTGACATAGTGAACTATCTTGTCACCGGCCAAATGCCTTTGCATTGGGGGCAACATGATAAGCTCAAATTTCTGTCCATGGTGAAGACCTTTTTCTGGGATGATCCTTATCGGTTCAAGTATTGTCCCGACCAGATCATTAGGAGGTGTATATCTGAGCATGACCAATCCAATGTCATCTCCTTTTGTCATGATCATGCATGTGGAGGCAACTTTAGTGCAAATAAGACCGCTGCAAAGATTTTGTAGTGTGGATTTTATTGGCCTACCATGTTTAGAGCGCTCATGCTTATTGCACATCTTGTGAGCACTGTTAGAAGCTAGGGAGTATTTCTAAAAGGAATATGATGCCCCTCAATCCCATTTTGATTGTTGAGATTTTCGACGTGTGGGGCATTGATTTCATGGGACCTTTCCCAAACTCCTTTGGCTACCTGTACATCTTGGTTGCTGTGGACTGTGTCCAAGTGGGTGGAAGCATATGCATGCAAGACCAATGACCACATAGTTGTGGTCAAATTTTTGAAAGACACTATATTTGCTCGTTTTGGTATGCCTCGAGCAATCATTAGTGATAGAGGTAAGCATTTTTGCAATCGGATTTTTGAGCAGTTGATGAAGAAGTACTTCATCACACACAAGGTTGCCACTCCATATCACCCACAGACAAGTGGACAGGATGAAGTTTCCAATTGAGAGATCAAACATATTTTGGAAAAGACTGTGAACCCCAACAAAAAAGATTGGTCTCTGCGATTGAATGATGCACTGTGCGATTGAATGATGCACTGTGGGCATATATGACAGCATTCAAAACCCCGATTGGGATGTTAACCTATCGGCTTGTGTACGGGAAGGTGTGTCATCTTCCCGTCGAGTTAGAGCATAAAGCATATTGGTCCATCAAGCAGCTAAACTTCAATTTTTTGAAAGCTGGCTCACAAAGGAAGCTCCAACTCAATGAATTAGAGAAGCTGAGGAATGATGCTTATGATTGTGCGAGATTGTATAAAGCTAAGATGAAGAAGGCTCATGACCAGAGCATTTTAAGGAAATCTTTTGAGCCTGGTCAGAAAGTCCTTCTTTACAATTCACGGCTGCATCTATTCCCAGGCAAGCTAAAATCCCGATGGATAGGCCCATTTATCATTAGGACAGTTTTTTCTCATGGGGCCATTGAGATTGAGGATCCTAAGAATGGTAACACCTTTAAGGTGAATGGACAGAAATTAAAACCATTCTTTAAGTTGAGGAGTATAGAGGTGGAGGAGACTCTGTTGGAGGATCCGATCTATTCGGAGTAATTATTGTCTCTTGTGTCAAGTCTTGTTGAAGACGTTAAACTTAGCGCTTGTGGGAGGCACCCCTCATTATTTTTCTTGTCATTTTGTTTTATTTTATTTTTCTAACAACAATTAACCTTTTGATGTTTGTGCTCGTGAGAAAATATTGCTGTTAGTTTTTGACAAGTGCTTTAGTGTTCAAGTTCGGGGGACGCCTTGGGCTTCGCACATTTTGGTTCCTCATCCCATTGTATTGTATTTCTTGCCACATTAGGGACAATGAGTCATTTAAGTTTGAGGGTGTGGACAAACACTTTGTTTGTTTTTGATCTATATATATTTGTTTTTGTCTGTTTATAAAATTTTTTGCATTTTTGTTGCTATGTTGTTGATTGGGCATGACTTACATCATAACTTTGGATTGCATATCATTGGTGTGTTTAACTTGTTTGAACATTGCATATTGGTGTACCAAATTTGGTACTCGCAAAAGCACGAACCGTGGTTCGCATAGCATTTGCGCAAGTACCGTGTTCAAATCCACAGGGAACCGTGAATGTTTTTTAAAAACTAATTTTATTTCTAGGTTAGTATTACCTTAACCTAGTTCCGAGTGTGTGTTTGTGGTAACAAAAATGTAAACTAATTAAAAATGATGTAAAATAAACGAAAGGTAACTAAGAGTTAAAGAATTCACCTTCCCCACTAAACACACACATTAAACACTACAATTATTATTCCGCCTATCGATGTTAGCACTTTGCTTAACCTATAGTCGTTAGTGAAGCTAGTCGAACCGTCAAAATGTTTACCGTATAAAAAGCCACGACGGATGTTAGTTTGAGCTCGAGTCATCCATTGTATCGTTGATCATAGTTGATGCCTCGTCTCATCCCAACCATCCGACGTGCCTCTAGATTGGAACGTAATGACGTTGGACATAGATGCAACAAAAACTACTATCAAATGAGCTTGTCACTTAACCCATAATGAAACGACTAAGCATAAAGTAAAGATGGAATGAAATAACTATAAAGTAAATGTGCATAAATTAGAGGGGAGGCTTCATCTTCAACCTTAGTTGAAGATTAGCCTCTCATAGAATAGAGAGACAAAATATAAGTGCAAGTAAGCATTAAATAAATTAAAAGGGAAATGGTTAACATTTAGAACAAGTGTGCAGAGCCAAATGGTGGTCTCTGTAGCAAGAAGGCGCTCAAAAAACGTAACAAGATAAAATTTTAAAAAAGGGTCCTATTTATAGAAAACTAGAATGCTGCTAGGTCGGAGGTCTGCGCTCGATCGCAGGCGGTGCGCTCGAGCACAGGCATATATGCGATCGATCGTGGAAGGTGCGATCGATCGCTCGTAACTGCCTTAGAAATCCCACGGCGCAAGGTCGAAGAGATGGAGGTAAGGGCCAGCTAGGGCTACTGCGTGAGACGCGGGATGACAAGGCATGCGCTCGATCGTAAGCCTTGGGATCGAGCGCAATGCGCTCGATCACTCATCTGTGCGCTCGAGCGCAGTGGCAAATAGAACTTCTCTTCTTTTGCCCCTTTTTCACCCTTTCAACCGAGGTTTGGATACAAGGACTTGCAACACCAAATAACACTAAAAACAACACAATTGTTAGATATTAACAACGCTAAGAGATTAACAAATATAAGATAAGGGGAGTCAAATACACAATATTTGGCACCGATCAAATACCCCCAAACTTACATTTTGTAGTCCCTTAGCAAAACAAAAATGAAAAACATAATTAAAACAAAACAAACATAGGTCTGCTTTCGTGGGAGAAATGATTGCATTGAGCATATGCAACAAGCCTTTTAAACCCCTAGGAGTTCCCTAGAGGACGAGTGAAGTCTCGTGAGGGTTTTCCAAGAATGATACCCACAAACATTTATTTAGCACAATATTATTGATAGACAAAGCCTTTCACACAAACATATGGTTCAAACATCATTAGCAGTTTTAACAATTTGAACAAACAAACCACATCATCAAGGCCTCCAAACATCAATCAAATCACGGCTGAAAAATCGAGACAAAACATGCTCCAAAAAAAAAATGCAAAGTGAACTAGCATATGGTCATGGGGTTTCAACTTTTCAAAAGACGTGCATCTCAAAAATCATAGGAATGCAATGTAATAAAAATAACCAAGGCTTAAATTGAAAAATGCATTTTTTTTTTTTAGGTTGTGCAATGCTTGACTTCCTTAAGCTTCTAAGTGACTTATATAACGAGTGTTGGGTCAGTGACTCCCAAACCAGGAGGTTTTAGGGCACTAGATGTAAAGACATCCCAAAGGGCTTAATTACTCAAGTCAAAAAGAGCTACGAAGCCTAACTAGCCATACAGTCATTTAGTTAGAAATTCTCATCTTTTTACGTGAACACTCATTGCTTAATGAGGAAAGAGTTCCGGTTACTCAATGAAAAGCTCAACTTATTGATTTTTTTTTAATTTTTTTAATTTTAAATTTTAGCCAAGGTCTATCATCACACATCACAACAACCCATAAATATCAAGAAAAACACTTCTTAAGTCAAATTTCATACCTCACAGACTCTATGCTAGTGTGTATGTGAAAAATGGATCGAACATGTGAAGTCTCTCTAATTCAACATATGAATTGAAAACTGGGATTTCTAATGATATGTAGTGTTCAAACGAGTTAAACACACCAATGACATGCAATCCACAGATATGATGTAAATCATGCCCAATCAACAACATAGCACAAAAATTTTAAATTTTTTATAAAAATACAAAAAACAACCAATATGCACAAAAAAAACAAATATTCACAAAGAAAGACAACAGTGTCTACCCTATCCCCAAACCAAAATGGCACATTGTCCCCAATGTGTCCAGAAATACAATACCAGAGGAATGACGCAAGTTAGGCAAAACGTAAGAGAACGCTCCCCCAAACTTGGATGGCAAACACTTAACCTGAAAAGCAAAAAAAAAAAACAAAATCAAAAGACAATAAAAATAATGAGGGGTGCCTCCCACAAGTGCTAAGTTTAACGTCTTCAGCTAGACTCGTCACATGAGACTTCAATCAATCCGAATAAATCATATCCTCCAATAGAGTAGCCTCAACCTCTGAACTCCTCAACTCCAAGAATGGTTTTACTCGTTGTCCATTCACCTTAAAGGTGTTACCATTCTTAGGATCCTCTATCTCAATGGCCCCATGAGAAAACACTGTCCTAATGATAAATGGGCCAGTCCATCGAGATTTTAGCTTTCCAGGGAATAAATGCAATCGAGAATTATAAAGAAGGACTTTCTGACCTGGCTCAAAAGATCTCCTCAGAATGCTCTGGTCATGAAGCCTCTTCATGTGTGCTTTGTACTTCCTCGAACTATCATAGGCACCATTCCTCAGTTCCTCTAATTCAGTGAGTTGGAGCTTCCTCTGAGAGTCGGCCTTCAAAAAATTGAAGTTCAGCTGCTTGATGGCCCAGGATGCTAGATGCTCCAACTCGATGGGAAGATGACATGCCTTCCCGTACACCAGCCGATATGGTGACATCCCAATCGGAGTTTTGAATGCTGTCCTATACGCCCATAAAGCATCATTCAATCGTAGAGACCAATCTTTTCTGTTGGGGTTCACAGTCTTCTCCAAAATGTGTTTGATCTCGCGATTTGACATTTCAACCTGCCCACTTGTCTGTGGGTGATAAGGGGTGGCAACCTTATGTGTGATGAAATACTTCTTCATCAGCTGCACAAAAATCCGGTTGCAGAAATATGTGCCTCCATCATTGATAATTGCTCTAGGTGTACCAAATCGAGCAAAAATAGTGTCCTTAAAAAATTTGACCACCACTCTGTGGTCATTGGTCTTGCACGCAATTGCCTCCACCCACTTGGACACATAGTCCATAGCAACTAAAATATACAGAAACCCGAAGGAGTTTGGGAAAGGTCCCATGAAATCGATGCCCCACACATCGAAAATCTCAACTACCAAAATAGGATTGAGGGGCATCATGTTCCTCTTTGAAATACTCCCTAGTTTCTGACAGCGCTCACAGGATATGCAATAAGCATGAGTGTCTGCAAACATGGTGGGCCAATAAAATCCACACTGCAAAATCTTTTCAGCAGTCTTATTTACACTAAAATGGCCTCCACATGCATGATCATGACAAAAGGAGATGACATTGGATTGGTCAAACTCAGGTATACATATCCTTATGATCTGATCGGGACAATACTTGAACAGGTAAGGATCATCCCAAAGAAAGGTCTTCACCTTGGACAAAAATTTGATCTTATCTTGTTGCCCCCAATGCAAAGGCATTTGATGGGTGACAAGATAGTTCACGATGTCTGCATACCAAGGTGCGGGATTGTGTGCAATGTGCATCAATTGCTCATCAGGAAAGGTCTCAGAAATGGGGGTGGCGTCCTTAGAATAATCCATGGTCAATCTAGACAAATGATCTGCTACCACATTTTCGGAACCTTTCTTATCCCATATTTCTATGTCAAACTCTTGCAGCAGCAAAATCCATCGGATCAGACGGGATTTAGCATCTTTCTTGGAAAAAAGATACTTCAATGCCGAGTGATCTGAATAGATAATGATTTTAGATCCTAACAAATAGGATCTAAACTTATCCAACGCAAAAACGACCGCCAACAACTCATTTTCTGTGGTGGAGTAATTGAGTTGTGCATCGTTCAGAGTCTTGCTCGCATAGTAAATCACATGGGGGAGTTTATCAATGCGCTGCCCCAAAACAGCTCCTATTGCATAGTCTGATGCATCACACATGATCTCAAAAGGTACACCCCAATTGGATGGTCTAATAATTGGTGTGGACGTCAGAATCTCCTTCAGAGCCCCGAATGCTTTCAAAAATTCTTCATCAAATTCAAACGGGGTCTCTTTTGCCAACAACCTGCACAGGGGCCTGGCGATCTTGCTAAAATCCTTAATGAATCACCTGTAGAACCCTGCATGGCCCAAGAAGGAACGGATTTCCTTCACAGTATGTATGGGTGGAAGGTTAGAGATCAAATCTACCTTCGCTTTGTCTACCTCAATGCCTCTGTGAGATATGACATGCCCAGTACAATCCCTTGCTTAACCATAAAATGGCATTTCTCCCAGTTAAGCACAAGGTTCTTCTCTTTACACCTCACTTTAGTCTTGCAAACACTCTTGAAAAGATGAACCGAAGACAGAGAAGTCATCCATGAAGATCTCCATAAAATGCTCTACCATGTCGGAAAATATGTTGATCATGCACCGCTGAAAAGTAGCAGGTGAATTACATAGCCCAAACGGCATGCAACGGCAGGCAAATGTGATAAGTGCTGAATGTTGCACATTCAGGCCCTTTAACTTGCATTTGTTAATACCTTAGCATTGCTATTTATTTGATTTTGTTTTATTTGGTGTTTCAGGTCAATTACAGGAGCTTAGTTGGAAATTGGGATAGAAAGGGCAAGAAACCACATTGTGCTGGCGAATGATCGTAGCACGCCTGCGATCGTGCGCCTGGAGAACGTGCGCCGAAGCTCGACGAACGTGCGCTGGGC
>CM017326.1:18523205-18582013 GCA_006937295.1 Carpinus fangiana
ATACTATTATTTTATTTTATTCTTTTATTATTAACTACTTACATATTATTATATATACACGAACATATATACTATACAGTTATAACTATATATGTATATATATATATATTATTAATATCTATATATATATAATTTTCAATGGTCCATTCTCAATGTTAACTTAAGCCAACTCTTTTTTTTATTTATTTATTTTTTCTAAAAAAAAAAAAAAAAAACTATGAGTCCACTAAAAATACCCTAAAAAATTTAGGATTGTTACATTCCACTTAATAGAATCGGCTGGGTGTTTGAGAGTATTGCCATCATCTTCTCGACCTTCTTTGTACTACCGCATTTTCTTTGCCATTTCTTTTGTCATAAACAACTGTTATAACCTTAATTTTATTGGGAAATACTGTAAGACCTTTTCTGGAATATTACTTTTTTCTGCCTTTGCCATCAATCTATCTTGAAGTGTTGCACTTTGAATATACCACTTTATCTGCATGTTTCTTCCAAAAAAGCACACAACCATTCTTGCATGCATGTATCTTATCGTAACCAAAGCCTAAGTGTTGCCTAAACTGTATTGCTTCTCTATATGAGCATGGCAATGCCTCTCCATCTAGGAGTGTCGTCTTTATCAAGTCAATCATCATATCAAACGCCTTATTACTCATGTTGCAGAACGCCTTTATATAAAGCATCTTCAGTACAAAAGCAACTTGTGTAAATTTCTTTCAGCCCAGATAAAGTTCTCATAAACAATCTTTTTATAATCGGTAGAAAGAGCTTGTTTGTTCATAATCATCAGTTGTGGGACCCCGTGAAGTAGAGGATTCTCCTTTGTTATCATCAAAAAATGTCCCCATACATACATCGTCGAACAATTCTTCAACTGCATCAACCTCCTCCATCCTTTCACTTGTATGTGTGTGCATGTTTGTAGAATGTTTACCCTAAAAAGATCTTCCCCGTGAAATATCCATCGAGTGTATGTCGGGGTAAATCCATTCATATATAAGTGACCCTTCACCTCGCTAATATGACAATAATATCGATTTGCACAATTACGGCATGGGCACTTTGTCATATCACGTGCATCCACTGATTTAACTGCCATTCTCATAAATTCTTTCACACCTTTTTGAAATCGCTCTGAACATCGAGTACTTTCTCGCATCCAACTCCTATCCATATTGATGTCCCTATTAGAGGTAATTTGTTATGTACATGTAAGCACACAAGGAAATTATAAGATCAGATTCTTAAGAGTTAAGAGGATTGAATGGGAGCTTTGTTCCCATATATTAAGGGAGGGAAAGTTTAAAAGAAGCATGGGTAATGAGAGAATTTATCAAACTAGGAACAAGTTCAAAGTAAATATTGATAATAATATAAGTTACATAATTGTATGAAGGAAGAATAATGTTTTTTATCTGAAAATTTGGGTTAGGTGCATTATGTATTTACTAATTATTGTGTTACCAACTAAGCTATCAGGACTGGTGAGCCTCATGCACAAACGCCTGGGGAAGCTAGAACACATAACAACAATATGAAGCATAAAGTCCTCAAGTAATTATCAAATAATGCTGATTTAGATACCTAGTAAGCCCCATATATGTGAACAAAACCCAAAAAAAGAAATGTAAATAATTTTTATGAGTAATAGGAAAAATGCTCACATTAAAATGTTCTACTAGCTCATGAAGGTCATCTTTCTAACCAGCAACCTTCCTTCTTGACAAATTCATCAAATGGAAAACAAAATCAAGTGCATACAACAACCTCTTCTACCAATTATTTTATCAAAAAGATTATTAGAAATATATATTATATATATATGTCATCAGAAAGAATCGAAAATGCAAATACCCAAAACAATTTAGTTGTCTTAATAACAGAAGAAAACATTTATATATTCTAGACAACAGCTAATATGCACTCTAGCAGTGTGTATTACAACCCATTTCTCGCCACAAATTGTCTTCAAAGTCCAACCCTTTCTTTTACTCTTTTCCCTTCCTCTATTCTTTACTTCTCCAAGCTAAAACCAACTAGTTTATAAGCCAAAATCATTGATATTCCTGCTGTACTAGAAGCTGCAAAATCTTTCCAGATTCCGTGTAAGTATTTTTATAGTTGATTTTCTTACCTAATCTTAGAAAAGAATTCTTCCATCATGTTTTATTGATCTCCTATATCTTCCTTATGATTTATTACCTTCCCTATGTCTTAAATACTCTAAAATCAATACAAGAAACCGATTTCTTATATCAAACTGTTTGTTGTCCAAGAGAGTAGAATATATCTTTTCATCCCCTTCCTCCTAAGACAACCGGTTCTTGTTAGGTATGAGTTCTAATTATTCTTAGTATTGATGTATAGTGTTAGTTTATGAATAGTATGAAGGAAATCTAGTAGTATATTGATAAGTGTATTAAATAAGTAATGTTTAATCTTCTTATACTTGCTGTCAATCTTAAAGGTAACATGTTAGAACTGATTTCTTCTCCTAAAAGACATGAATATGATTAGTAAAACATGATTTCATGATTTTCTTAAGTATGTAATATTAGTTTGATTATTCAAATGAAATAATTGAATTTGAGATGTGTAACAAGTGTTTTAAGAGGAGAAATTAGATATGCTATTAGTGTAGACAGCAAGGTTTAGGAGGATAAAACAATTGGAATGAATGAATAGTTTACAAGGGTATGAACAAGAGAATTATTGTGATTGTTTACTTAGGTTGCTAAGAGAAAAATTTTGAACTGTGAAAGCTTAGGAGTGAGGTAAGTAGATACGATCATATCCTTGACTTCTTTCAAAGATTTATGTATTGTTTTTCCAAAGATGTTTCAAAAGAAACAAAATACAATGATTAGCCTTCTTTGATAGCCCATTTTATGTATCCAAAATGATATGATTTTTGTATGAAAATGACATTTTATGTAAATGCTTCTGCCATGTTATGGGAATGACACTTTATAAAATGTTATAAGATGCTTAGAGTTCAATTCAATATTGTTTGATCGAACATTGATTTATTTGATGTTTGATCAATCATTTGATCTTATCATGATCGATTGAACGAATGCAAGTAATGCTCAAGAAAATTAGATGGAAAATCTGCCAGTTCTAAATTTGGCTAAGTCTAGAAAATGACTTTTACAATTATTGAGATTTTTATGATAATTTTTAGGGAAAAATACGTTTTAGCCCCCTCAACTAACACCTATTTACGTTTTAGTCCCCTAAAATATCAACAGTTGTTAAATGGCCCCCTCAACTACCAAACAGTTACGTTTTAGCCCCCTCCGTTAGTTTTTGCCGTCAAGTTTGGATGGAAGCATCCAAACTACGTCGTTTTGGATGCTTCCATCCACTTTGACGGCAAAAACTAACGGAGGGGGTTAAAACGTAACTGTTTGGTAGTTGGGGGGGCCATTTAACAACTGTTGATATTTTAGGGGGCTAAAACGTAAATGGGTGTTAGTTAAGGGGGCTAAAACGTATTTTCCCCTAATTTTTACCACTTTTTGCTCCTCATATATTAGATAGTCAATTGTGATTTTATGAGATTTTATGATGGGGTTTACATTGGTGAACATTGACAAAACTTTTGTCATAAGCTGCCGAAAATCACATTTTGTACTAAAACTGGATTTTTGGATTTTGATCTACTGGGAATTTGATTTTCTAGTATTTTTATTTGGATCCAAATGGGGGGTATTCCCTTATTTACAATGTAAACATTAATGTAAATGGACATATAAAGAAACATAAAAGACATTTACTTTAAGTTATGTCGACTATGTACTGAAATAAAAGAAAAATATGTTATAAAATATGAGTACGATCGACTATGTACTGAAATAAATTATGCCGCACAATATAGAATACCATATCTAATTTTGGCTGTCAACAATACTTAATATTACTTGGAGTCCCAATAATTGATTCAAATCTTAAGTAATGTATCGAGAATTATAGTAGCCAACTATATATTCATCAAAAATAAATATTAGGCAAAAGAACACAAATTTCTATTTAGAAAAAATCAAATAGAAAACAAATTTACATAGTGAACTTATTGACCTTCCAAAATGAAAAACAGAAGAAAAAAAAAAAAAGAAGTGACAACTAAATTTGATCAAATAAGAACTAATTTTTCATCAATAAATAACTGGCGTCTAGAGCAGAACTAAGATTTGTTGGGTGGGGGGTGCACTATAGTAAACGTGAACGGTAATGATGGTGATGAGGGTTAGAACTTTTGGGCCATCAACACCGCTAAGTAAAGCATTGGCTGAGGCATGCATTATATTCTTAATTTGATGATTTCAGAAAAAAGAAAAAAAAAATTGACCCTTTTCAATCATGCTTAAACACCATCAATCTCACTATCTCACGTTGTTGTTTTGAAATATTAAAAAGAATAAATGTAAACAAAAGTGCATTAAATGTCTTGTAAGAGTAGGGCTCTAAGCACAAGTTTCTCAATTCAAACGTCTCACACAATTTATTTCTGCGTGCATGAGCATTAACTTAGAGGAGAACCAACCCAACCACTACATTAACCCATTTTCAACTTGTTTCTCCATCCTCCGTTCTTCTACAAGAACTCCTTCTGTAGTGACCCAAATATTTAACTAAGCATAAGGATCTTAGTTAAAAGGTTAATTTGGACATTGGGTCAATAGGATCAACCAAAAGGGCATTTTGGAAATTTGCCTTCTGGTTTGTCTTTTAGTGCGGACGTACGCTAGGGTTGGCGGATGTATGCTCTTGTCTTTTAGAGTGAACGTACACTGAAACGCCATATGTACGCTACTATCCTTTAGCGTGAACGTACAGTGGTCCCCCACCGGACGTACGCTCTAACAGATAGTACAATCGTACTCTGTGAACAGTACAGCGGACGTACGCCACTTTGGCTGACATACGCGGCATTATTCACAAAATCCACTGGGCAATACCTAGTCCTACGAAATAGCCTTTGGACCACTGTGGAAAGGTACCGGACGTACGCCCTTAGGACCGGACGTCCGCTACTCTTTGGCCCTATAAATGCCCCCTCACCCCCTCGCCCATTTCACACCAAATCCACTCCTCAACCCCCCTCTTCGCCCCTAGGCTGCTTGTTGACCGTCTTGTGAGTGTTTGTGAGGTTTTGTGAGTTTTTCGGTGTTGATCGAGGAGGAACTCTTGATGTTTTGCTTCAAGGAGGTAACACTTGGTTTCCTTAGCTTTTTAATACGTCGTTATGCTACTCAATTATAGTTCTATATTGCTAGTTGTAGTTGTTAGCTTAGTTATGCTTTAATCTTGCTTAGGCTGGCATTTTGTTAAGCTTAGCATTGTTACTTTGTATGGAGGTTTCGATCTGTGTTAGGAGGCCCTAGGAAGCCTTTGATGGCCTTAGGAGTCGGAGAATAAGTGGACATTGGAGAGAAAATTAGGTTCTCCTTGAAAGACATCAGAGCGGACGTACGGTCTCGTGACCCGACGTACGACCCTTTGTGTCACAGTGGACGTACGGCTCCGAGCCCAGACGTATGGTCAGTGTGTGACAGGGAAACCCTATTTTCATTAGCCGTCCCATAGCTCCTGTTTCCTTGTTCTAGGGTTGTTTTAATAGAAATAGAATTGATGATAGGTCTTTTCTCAGTATTCGAGGTTATAGAGCCTCAAGGGAATTACATGGAGGAGCTTTACGGCCCGGGTGAGTACAAACTCACATGGATGCTTTGTTGTTACTTTTCCTGCATTGCACATATTTTATATAGATGTCAAACATGCATATTTTGCAACTCTCATGAAATACATTTTGGACCTACGGGGAACTCTCTTTTGTGAAAACCTGTGTTTGTTAACAAGATAATAATGAGACTTGTAAAACTGTGCATGTAAAAGACTGATAAGACTAATTGCATTTTATGACATGGTACACCGGTATGTGCGGTATAATGGCCATGGGCTTACTATACGGGTTAGCTTTATGGTCAATGTGTGCGTGTGTGGGGCCTTGGATCCAATGACTCATGACCAATGATGTAGACATTCCCAATGGATGGTCACTATAGAACGGACGTCATTAGCGGTGTGGGCTACCCGAGGTTAGACTCGGTCGTGTTGCTAGTATTATGTACTGTATGTTTCGTACAATGGCTGGAGCACCGGCATTGTACTACAGGGTCCTCGGGACAGCGTCAACCCTGCTGAGAAGGGGTAATATCTCGGGTAGACCATATTGTTGAACTATTACTGTTACTCATGATTAGAAGCATATATTATATTATATATATATCACCTGCATGATAATTGTCATCTCATAATGTTGCATGTGTTTTATAAATAAAAGAATCCACAAGTTAATGACGGGTACATCATATGGATTTCTACTCACTAAGTCATCGGACTTACCCTTGTATTATTTCCCTTTTTTCTCCATATGTACAATTATGCTGTTATAGATAGTGGATACCGTGAAGCATCCGGTTCTTGTGGGGGATTCGACCCAGGAAATGCTTGAGGACTTATTGGAAGCTTAAGTGGGTACTCATGTTAATTAGTACTTTTGAGTTATGTTGTAGACTTAGGGTTTGTTGCATGCTTGCATGTTAAGGATTAGCATAGATCCCTTGTAATGATGTTATGATTTCCACTGCTTTGATGATCTTTGGTTTGATGCTTTGGTTATACTAATTAATGTTTATAGTACTTATTTACTTCTGCTGCTTAGTATCATCTGTTTTTGAGGAGTAGAAGTCCTGGAGGTCTTGTTTAGAGTGGAACAAGGTTGGGAGACGAACCATTGAATTAATTACCATTTAATTAATTCTCAGGGCGTTACACCTTCTTCCGCTAACCTTGCAACCCGAACCGCATTAACCCACTTCTTCACTAGCCATTTTCAACTTGTTTCTCCATCCTCCGTTCTTCGGCAAGAATTCCTTCTTTTGCCAACATGCAACCCGAACCGCATTAACCCACTTCTTCAAGAGCCATTTTCAACTTGTTTCTCCATCATCCATTCTTCTACAACCTGAAAAAGAACTCAGTCTTCCGCTAACCTTTTGCAACCTGAACATTTACAGAATGACAGACTTATTTCCACTGTAAACATTTAAGTAAATGGACATATAAAGAAACATAAAAGACATTTACTTAAATGTTTACAGTGGAAATAAGTCTGTCATTCTCTATCATTCTGTGTGGCCTGCAAACTGGCCAAATCTGCTGGGTCAGTGTTGCCCGTCCGGAAGGGGAAGAGAGGCATCCGGACGGTGAAGAGGTCAGTGTTGTCTGAGAAGAGATCAGGGTTGCCCATTCAGAGCCCATTCGCTAGCCGTCCGGACGGTGAACCTGCTAACTATAAAAGGGCTGAAACACTTTTTCACCTCATTTTCTTCGCCCCTCTCCCTCTTCCACGTGATTTTCTCCATTCTCTCACCTAGGGTTTGTACCCAAACCTTAGGTATTGATCATTTGAAGTCTCCTAAGCCAAATCCAACCTCGGGGATGTGTTCCTTGAGGTTAGATTATTGTTTTCACCGATTGATGTGAGGTAAATCCATAAACTCTTAGTTTTCTTAGTTTGACTTAGATTTTTGGGGGTTTTGTACAATCTCTCAAATTTCTTTAGGTTCTTGTGTTTAGAGGACCTCTAAACATTTCTTGAGCAATGGGTTGGAGTTGTGTGGCTTGAACTTTAAACTTCATCAAAGATCAAGGTAAGACCCAAAACCCTAGTTTTGTCTAAGTGTTGATTTGGGTATCTTTGAAGTGTCAAACCCTCTAGATTCTTTATGGGTTAGTGTTATAAACAAAAATCATGTCAAATGAAAACCCTAGAATTCCATGGGTTCCCTTGTAGTGAGAGAAGCTTGTAGGATTCAAGTAACTTGGAGAAGTTTGAGTTGTTAGAGCCTTGTATAGAGTTTAACTATGTATTCATCATGTAAATACATAGGTATTCACAAGTGGGTCAAGGTTGCTAAGAAAAACCAAGTAGATCAAGGTAAGTATTTTACTTACTGGAATGTTTTTAAAGTATAAAAGACGTTTTGGTTGAATGATTGATGTATGGTGTTTGAGATACTATGACTATTTATGATGTTTCATGAGATGTTTGGATGAATGATTAAGGTAAAGTGTTTTGGTGATAATATGATTATGTAATGATGTTTCATGAGATGTTTGGATGAATGTTTGACGAAATATTTTTATGAGCATTTATGAGTTTAGAAGATGAAATGATGATTATGTTAGGAGTATGCTATTTATGCTATGACTATTTATGATGTTTCATGAGATATGTTGGATGAATGTTTGATGAAATGTTTTTATGAGCTTTATGGGTTGCAAGACGATGTAATGATTATGTTGTTATGAGGACTGGATAGTTCACATGGTTTATGGTATGATTCTATGAAGTTTATGATATGAGTTATGAAATGATACGAGATGATGAATGATCATTGCCAAATATTGTATATTTGACCTCCCTTAACTTATTGTTAAGCTCTTATTGTTGTTAATTTCTAATGTTTTTGTTAGTTTTAGTGTTTTATTGTGTTGTAGGTCATTGGCATCAATATGCGGTTTAAAGGGTGAAAAGGACTAAAAGTGAAGATTTGGAGTCCTGGCCAATGCCGTCGAGCCCAAGAGGCGATCAAGCGCATGCCACATTCGCCCGCATTTCCCGTGTTGCCCTAGCCATCGCTTCCATCACTGCACCGTGGGATTTCTGAGCAGTTGAGTGCGCTCGAGCACACCATCTGCGTTCGAACACACAAAGGCCTGCGATCGAGTGCACCATCTGCGATCGAGCACACCCACGTGATCTGGCAGCACATTAGTTTTCCCTATAAATAGAACCTCTTCTCATTTTTTGTGACCTACGTTTTGGGAGGTGCCTTGGAGGCCAGAAACCGCTCAGTTCTTCATTGTTTACCCTCTAAATCGTCATTTATTTTATTAGCCTTTATTTCTTTATGATTATAGGCTAAATCTTCAACTAAGGTTGAAGATGAAACCTTACCATTCATTTATCTACGTGCTTTTGTGTTTAGTTTAATACTCTATCCGTCGTTTAATGTTTTGTATGTTTGTTTCAATTCAGTTTCGTGACAAAATTGTGTTGATTGTTGTTTACGAATCATTAAACGTCCAATATCCGTTGTATTCCAATCCGGGGGTACATCGGATGATTCTATCGAGATTCAATATCCACTGTGATCAACGATACAGTGGATGATTTTATCAAGATTAAATATCTATTGTGACTCTTTAACGGTAAATACATCGGATGATTCGACTAGATTTTATAATAGCAATAGAACATGCATAGTGCTTAATCAATAGACAGATGTATGAACTAAGTAATAGAAAACATAATATGCCAAGAAGCATAATCATTTTGGATGTATGGACTAAGCATAATCATATGTATGTTAATGTGGTGAGGTGGATTCTAAGACCTTAGTGTTTTTATTTATTTGTTTTTAAGCATTTAGATTAGTTTATATTTTTGCACGCCATATGTTCGACATTTGGAACTAGGTTAAAGTAGAGTTAGTTTAGATAATTAAAATTGGTTTTTCACAAACGCTACACTGCACACGACTCATTTTGCACGCCATTCCCTGGATTTAGCGTACTAACGCTAAATGCTAATAATTACCCATTAGCGTCGACTTTAGAAAGTTGATGCTAATAGGTGATCATTAGCATCCACTCTGCAGTCGACACTAATGAGGTTGCCCCTAAAGACCTAATTTCTTGTAGTGCTTATAGGAATTTCGTCCTCAAAATCAAAAGCTTTTGAAATCAAAAGGTTTTAAACAAACGATTTGAAAAGGTTTGCAATTCAAAATTTTGAAAAGAAAAAAGTTCTAAGGCAATAGTAAGCATAACAACCAGTCATCATAAACACATCAAAATCGCCACCTCCATGGTGGACTTATAATGTAGCAAAATATACATAATTGCCACCCGCGATGGTGGACTTACAAAAGTCATAGAAAAAGCTAATCTAAGATCGAGATCACCTCCTCGAACTGTGGTCCATCGATCCTCATGCTAGGATACTCCTCGCACTTGGGCTCCCTCTACCCCTACTCAGGCTATGAATGTCGTAGTCTCTGACGTCTAGGGATCCCATAAGATGATCCTACAGTTGCTCCAGGATGGCATGGTCGGCAACCCGTGCGACATGTAGCTCTCAGAGCAAAGCCTCGATATGCTCTAGATGCTCCTCTACTTTGGTAGATGCCTCACTAGGTCAGGCTGCTCTCGGTGGCCGCCTAGGTCTCTGCTTCTGCTCGGCCTCCCGCTGGGGGCGTTGCTCGCGTTTAGGAAGCGCGCTCTTATGGGTCCCTTCTCCGAATGAAACTCCCTCATGCCCTCGATACGCACTCTGACATGCTCAGTGATCCGGGTGATCAGGGCCCGTATGGCAAGGCGATGCCCCGGTCAATGAGTCGAATAAACATCATTGCGGCGGTGACTAGGGAGCCAAAGTTGATGGGGGTCTCAATCAAGAGAGCGTAGAGATAGCTCCCTCGCTCGATGGTGATCATAGTGTGACTCAGCACAAGGTGCACCCGATTGGTCAGGATATGATAGATGCAATGGACGTCATTGCTGAGGTCACTCAACTGGAAACTGCCCTTTCCCTCTGTCTCCATCTAATGAGGGTGCCCCTTTGCGAAACACTCCACCATCTCAGCACGAGTGGGAAGATGATCTACTGGCCATGGGTGACTGGGCTGTGTACATGTAGTGCTCTCGTGATATTGCTGATTAGAGTGGGAGTCACCTCAATATCTTTCCCCTGACCTAGGTCAGAAAGGAATCATCGCGCCTCTGGTGCAGGTTGGCATAAAACTCTCGAACTATATCCTCCACTGCGGGGCGGTGATCCTTTACCATCTCTATCAAACCCTGGGCATCCAGCATTGCCTGTACCCTTGGTGTGCAAGCATCAAAGTCTGACATGACCACACCTTGCTCTATGACGATCTTGCGATCTCAGTAGTAAAAATCATAACGGCGTCGGGCCTTGTTCTTCCTAAAGCATTCCCGGTCGTCGATAAGGTTGTTGTTCTCTTTGTCGGTGGTGCTACTGGAATTCCTAATGGGTCCTCCAGAGTCTAACCCGCTACCAGTGGTGTCATTGGTCCTTACGTCCTCCATCATGATCTCTAGATTGGACTCAGGATCCTGGGCATCCTGTAGTGGAACATGGGTTCGACAAGATCGAGGGTGTGCGGAAGAGGAAGCTGCCTCACCAGCTCTCGTCTGTACCATCGTCCTGCATGGAAAATTTCTATTAACACTATGCTCACATATACCCGTGCAAGTTTTACCCCTAATATGCGCTAGACGCTCTAAATGAAATGCAAGGAATAAGTCGGGCATGACCGAATGTCAATTCATGAGTTTTGAAACCATGACCCAGTTAGAATGGAAATGCGATCAATGGAAAAGGTGCTTAGATTTATGCCTTGAACACCCTTAGGAAATTTGCGGTCATTGATTTAAAGGTCTAGGTCTGGATTAATGGGCCTCTTGCCAATGTGTTGGGTTGTGTGAATAAGGGTTCCGGCTTAAGAGACAAGTTCGTACAAAGCAATTACATTAGGGGTATTTTGGTCATTTGAGGCTATAACCGAATTTGTGAAAGCTTCAAGGCTAGGTTCTTAAATTGGGCTTTTGATGTAAAGGTTTGTGGCTCAATTCGACAAACAGGCCTGAACTTACTTTATAAAAATCAAATTAGGGCAAAAGCCCTAATTGTTAGGAGTGAGGGTCATTTTGGTAATTTATGGATTTGGGCGAAATTCTCGAATCCAAAGAGTCAAGGTCATAGATCGGGCTTCTAATTACAAGTCTTGGGTTTCAATTGGCCCAAAGGACCCATTTCAAGTCAACAAATCAAGGATTTTCGAATTTGGGCAAAAACCCCTAAATCAAAGAACTAGGGTTTGGCCCAAATGAATTTGATCAAATTTGGGAAAGAGGTTGTGTGGGTTTTGTTCCTAGATCATCATAGAAGGATTTGGGCTTCAATCCATGCATCAATTGCATAGGGAAGTCAAGAAATTTCAAGGGTTTTCGAATTTAGGGCAAAAACCCCCAAATTTGAATGGGTACGATTTCAAGAGGAAAAATGCACAAAATGGATGCACAACTACCTTATAACATGATCCTAGTTCACAACTAAGCTAGCTAAATGCAAGATATGCAAGAAAATCCAAGATTAAAATCAAAACCCTAGAGTTGCGAAAACTTGAGAAAACTAGGAAAAATCTCATACCTTGTTTTAATCTTTATGAGAAAGGAGCTCTTGTCCTTGCCTAATTTCAAGGGAACCCCTTGCCGGTTTTACATTTACAGTACGGTTTCATTGCTTGTTGATACGGAGAGTTTTCCAAAAAGATTTTGTTAAGCTTTTTTGTAAAACGATAATGTTTTCAAAAGCTTCTTTAAATTTCATGATGTTAAGTTCTCCTACGTTGCATGTTTTTATTTACCAGCTTATAAGTGATATAGTAGCCTAGAAATATTGTAGGAGCCCTAAAACACCGTTTGAGTCTTAGCAGATTGCTTAACTCACTGAGCAGACATACGCCCACGGGGCTGGACGTACGTTCAGGGAGTAGAGCATTTGTCTTAAGACTCGTTCGCATGCACATTAGAGTCTAGCCACCTTTTAGCTAAATAAGGCTTAGTATAACGGTGTGTTATATTCCGTTATAGCATGATTTAGCCATGTCGGAAGATTCATGCCAATGTGCGAGGTAAGTAAATACTTACGACCATTTTTCCTTAAAATGTGGGATATGTCAATTGACTGATCACGACTATGATATGAGCATTCCTACTTTTATAATTACTTAGTAATTGTCTTATAAACTGATCGTAAGATGTATTGTATGACATGGTACACTGGTATGTGCGGTATAACGGCTATGGGCTTACTATATAGACTTGATGATATGGTCAAATATGTAGGCCTTGGATCCAATGGTTGTTCGTGGCCAACGTAGCCTTAGTAGGCGGTCACTATAGGATAGATATCATTAGCAGTGTGGGCTACCCGAGGTCAGATTCGGCCGTGCTACTAATGTTATGTACGGTAATGTAAAATATCCGAGGCATCGATATTGTATTATAGGTCTCTTAGGATAGCGCCAACCTTGCTGAGAATGAGTAATATCTTGGGTAAACCATACATGATAGTTATGAGCTATAAAGCATTATTCGTTCTTCGTTAAAACACTTAGGCGATTGTCGCTAGTAGTACACCACATTCTTCAGAAAACAAAACCAGACTATATGGTGTATTAACGGAGGCAACACCAATCTTTGATTTCTTACTCAAATTGCACATTTACTTCCACTTAGTTAGGCTCATGTCATACCTAAACTGTGAGGTCTACTAACTAAGTCGTTAGACTTACACTGTTGTTACTCTTTTAGGAAACATGCCTTATGATGAGTGCCTAAAAGTGCTTATTTGAACCCCTTAATTTATATTTGTTAGGCTCTTAGTATTGTTAATTTCTAATTATTTGTGGTGTTTTTAGTGTTTTGAGTTGTGCAGGTCTTTACATCAAAAATTGGCCACAAGAGAGCAAAAAGACACTAAGTGAAGATTTGGACCCCTGCCAAGTGCGTTCGACCGCACTTGGTGCGTTCGAACGCACTCACGGTCGAACGTAGGGACACGGTCGATCGCAGTCCCCGTCAGCCCGCGTCTCGCGTGGGTGCCCTAGGAGTCCATCGCTTCAGCATGCGCCGTTACGATTTTCTGCGGTCGAACGCACTTTGTGCGATCGAACGCACAACTCAGTAGTACGTTCGAACGCACCTCATGCATTCGAACGCACTCGTAGGAAATTTTGCCTATAAATAGGACCCAAGGCTTTTGGTCGAAAACACATTCCTTTGGGGCGTTTTTAGAGAGCATTTTTGCTTCTGTTTGCATTGCTCCGCCCCTTTTAGTTGTAAGCTTTTATTGTTAATTTAATTTTAATGCATTATTTTACTTCAATTTTGTTTTGTTGTTCAATGGGTGGCTAGAATCTTCAACTTAGGTTGAAAATGAAGCCTCACCCTTAGTTTAAATTTCTTGCTTTTACATTTTATGCTTATTTTCCGTTATTTAATTCCGCATTCGTCATTTAATTTCTGTGACAAATAATTGAATGGTTGTGTGTTGTTGATGCATTGATAGTCATCCGGTGATGTGTTCCAAGCCGGGTGCACAATGAGTGTTTGGTTGTGATTCAATATCCACTGTGATCCAAGGATACAGTGGATGATTTTATCCATAATCAATACTCATTGTCGCTCCTTAACGGTAAACACATTATTCAGTTTGACTTGTGTCAATTACCACAATAGAGTGTGTTGAAGGGTTTAAAGTTTAAAAAACGGAAAATGAGTGTTTAATGTATTTAGCTTATTCTTATTGGGTGAGGTTCATCTTTAACCTTAGTTATTTTTATCCCTACATTTTCAGTTTAATTTTATTTCTGCACTTTTAAATTGTTCGAAATCAACCCTCTTTGGGACTAGGTTAAGATACGTTTAATTTGATAATTGTATTAGTTTTTAATTGCAAAACGCCGTTCTCTGTGGTTCGACCTCGCATTTTTACGCACACTTTACTGCACACGATTCGTACACTTGCGAGTATTATTTTTGATACGATCACCTTACAATCCGAAGGTGGCATGGTTGCTACTATTGACTTGTTTAAACGTTGCTTATTGATATAAGGTTTGTTTACTATTATTTGTTAGTTGTTCAATGCTTTTGTTTCAATGATTTATAGTCTACTAAGATTTATTTCACCTTTCCATGCATTTACTATGATAATGCTAGAGGGGCGATTTCCCATTGAGTCACAAGTTGGCTTAACTGGGGTAATTGCCAGTAACCCTGCTTAATTAGCCAAGGTCAATTTTGGGAGTGTTACACTGCTCCCATAATCAATGAATAACCGAGGATATGTATAACCGTTAATGTGATCAATGCGTACCTAGTCTTGTAATTATGATATTTTCGGTCATTAATGAGCTTTTGACCATAACGAGCGAAATATGCGCTCCCAATCATTAATTTGGTGGTTACGAGATATATGCTTGGATGTTGATCCAAGATTTTCTTTTGGCTTTTGATATTTGACCCGTATTTTTGAAGTGTAACAAAAGGCATTTTATTTATTATTGAATTTTGTAAGATTTAAACATGTAAGTGTAACGCTCCCAAAATTAGCCTCGGCTAATCTGGTGGAGTCACTGGCAATCTACCCAGTTGAGCTAACTTGTGATCCAACGGGTAATCACCCTTATAAAACTGTCAAAGTAAATACAAAGGAAGATGAATAAATCTGAGTATCACTATAATCCATCAAGTAAGAACGTGGAGCTACAAAACAATAAAGACAAACCTGTAACTATAGATAAAACAGAACCAGTCAAGTAGTAGAAACTCTCGCCACTTCAATAGCAGTGAATCAGGTTACCTAAAGAATAACAACCATGTAAGTCTAACGACTTAGTAAGTAAACCTCACACATAGGTATGACATGAGCCCAATTAGTAAAGGTAAATGTGCATTTTGAGTAATAACCAAAAGGAGGGCATTACCTCCGCTAATACACCATTTAATAGTTTCAAGGTTTTCAAAGCTTATGGTGTAGACTCGGCGATAATTACCTAAGCGTTTTAATGCAGAAAAAGCTAATGCTTTATAAGTCATAACTCTCATATATGGTCTACTCGAGATATTACCCCTTCTTAGTAGGGTTGATGTTATCCCAATGGACCTATAATACAATGCCAGTGCCCCAGCCATTGTACAACATACCATACGTAACATTAGTGGCACAATCGAGTCCGACCCCGAGTGGCCCACACCAACTAATGACGTCCGTCCTGTAGTGACCGAACCATTGTGAATGGTTGCATCAAGGTCCCAAAACCAATGGATTCAAAGCCCAGTATAACACTACCATTTGACCATAATACGCAGTTTATATAGTAAGCACATGGCCGTTTTTACCACACGTACCGGCGTACCATGTCTTACGATGCATCTTAACAGTTTATTAATCCAGTCATAGTTACCAAGTAATGACGGAAAATAGACATGCTCATATCATACACGTGGTCAGTCAACTGACATATCCCACGTTTTACAAAAAGAGGTGTAAGTGTTTACTTACCTCGTGCACTCGAGCGAATCCTCCGACCAAGCTATCTCTTGTTATAACGAATACAAGACACCGTTATTCTAAGCCTTATGAAACCTAGAAATGTAACCAAGCCTGAGCATACACGTGTGAAACTTAAGAACAGGTGCTTTGCCCACTGACCGTACGTCCGGCCTCGATGGCTGTAACGCCCCGAGAATTAATTAACTGGCAATTAATTCAAAGGTTCGTCTCCCAGCCTTGTTTCACTCTAAACAAGACCTCCGGGACCTCTACTCCTCAAAAACAGAGGATACTAAACAACGGAAGTAATAAAGTACTATAAACATTAAATCAATATAACCAAAGCATCTAACCAAAGATCATCAAAACAGCGGAAATCATACTATAACATCAGTACAAGAGATCTATGCTAAACCTTAATATTCAAGTAAGCACGCATCAGGCCCTAATGTCTACAACATAACTCAAAAGTACTAGTTACCATGAGTACCCGCTTAAGCTTGCAATAAGTCCGCAAGCATCTCCTGGATCGAATCCTCCACAAGAAACGGATGCTTCACGGTATCCACTATCTAGAACAGCAAAATCATACATATGGAGAAAAAAGAGAAATAATACAAGGGTAAGTCCGACGAC
Source organism: Carpinus fangiana (assembly GCA_006937295.1). Taxonomy (NCBI): domain Eukaryota; kingdom Viridiplantae; phylum Streptophyta; class Magnoliopsida; order Fagales; family Betulaceae; genus Carpinus; species Carpinus fangiana. The sequence goes on from CM017326.1 coordinate 18,540,064, forward strand.
TTAGTGTGTAGAAATCCACATGACGTACCCGTCATTAATTTATGGATTCTTTTATTTATAAAACACATGCAACATTATGAGATGACAGTTATCATGCATGTGATATATATATAATATATGCTTATAATCATGAGTAACAATAATAGTTCAATAATATGGTCTACCCGAGATATTACCCCTTTTTGGCAGGGTTGACGCTGTCCCGAGGGACATGTAGTACAATGCCGGTGCCCCAGCCATTGCACAAAACATACTGTACATAACATTGCACGACCGAGTCCGACCTCGGGTGGCTCACATTGCTAATGACGTCAGTCCTATAGTGACCATCCATTAGGAATGGCTGCATCATTGGTCACGAGTCATTGGATCCAAAGCCTCCACACACGCACACATTAACCATAAAGCTAACCCGTATAGTAAGTCCATGGCCATTATACCGCACATACTGGTGTACCATGCTATACGATACAATTAGTCTTATCAGTCTTTTACGTGCACAGTTTTACAAGTCTCATTATTATCTTGTTAATAGACACACGTTTTCACAAAAGAGAGTTACCCATAGTTCCAAAATGTATTTCATGAGAGTTACAAAATATGCATGTTTGACATCTATATAAAATACGTGCAATGCAGGAAAAGTAACGACAAAGCATCCATGTGAGTTTGTTCTCACCCGGGCCGTAAAGTTCCTCCATGTAGTTCCCTTGAGGCTCCATAACCTCGAATACTGAGAAAAGACCTATCATTAGTTCTATTTCTACTAAAGCACAACTCTACAACAAGGAAACAGGAGCTATGGGATGGCTGGTGAAAATAGGGTTTCCCTATCACACACTAACCGTACGTCTAGGCTCGGGTCCGTACGTCCACTGTGTCAGGAAGGGCCGTACGTCCGGTCATGAGACCGTACATTCGCTCCGAGGTCTTTCAGGGAGAACCTCATTTTCTCTCCACTGTCCGCCTATTCTCAGACACCTAAGGCCAACAAAGGCTTCCTAGGGCCTCCTAACACAGATCGAAACCTCCAAGCAAAGACAACAACGCTAAGCTATCAAAATGCTAGCCTAAGCAAGATTAACTACAACTAGCAACATAGAACTATAATCAAGCAGCATAATGATGTATTAAAAGCTAAGGAAACCGAGCGTTACCTCCTTGAAGCAAAACCTCAAGAGTTCCTCCTTCGGCAGCACCGAAACACTCACAAAACCTCACAAACACTCCCGAAACGGCCTACTAGCAACCTAGGGGCGTAGAGGGGGGTTGAGGGGTGGATTTGGTGTGAAATGGGCGAGGGGGTGAGGGGGTATTTATAGGGACAGAAAGCAGTGGACGTCCAGCCAAAGTGGCGTACGTCCAGTACTATTCCACAGTGGTCCAAAGGCTGTTTCGTACGTCTAGGTATTACCCGGAAGGTATTCTAAAAAGTAGCGTATGTCCGGTGCTTTTGGCATACGTCTGCTATACTATTCACAGAGTACGGTGTACTGTATGTCAGCGACAGGTGGTCCCCCAGCATACGTCTGCCAAAAAGTAGCATACGTCTACGGAAAAAGACAAGAGCGTACGTCCGTTCATCCTTCAAGCACTAACCTCCTTCGTCCAATATAAAGCAATCCGTGCCGGCATCTTCACAAGTCGTCGCAAATCCATTTGCAAGTCACCAAGGGCGTCGTAGTCAATATTGCCCGCACTATATCAATCATCGCCAAATCTACGACTCCTAAATACACCAAAACAAGCCAAGCTCGTGGGTATCTTTGACATGATTCCATACTTCTTAGCCAAATAACTCGACTCGGACTGTATGTAGAATTACTCGACTTGGGTGTTGAGATTGTTGAGGACTGGTTCAGTGTAGGGAACACTGAGTATGATGTCGTTACCCTATAGAGGAAAACAAACTCTTTTATACATGACTATCCCTTCAACCAAAACAGGGATAGGTATACTGTCCAGGTATAATCTTGAGAAAAGAGTTATCAGGTCTAAAGGTAAGGCAACCTTGTATGCCAACCTCCCCTTCCTCTTCAAATCGCAACACTCCCCTCATCGATGATGTCTTAAGGAACACACAATCTCCTACTCTGTGTTCTAAAGGTCATCCCTAGTTATTGGCATAACTCTTTTGCCGACCCTAAGATGCACTCATCCTTCGTCCGATGGTAAGCACTTGAATCATTTCAGGCCCCAACGTTGTTTCCTTCCAACGTTGCCCCAATACAAGGGTGACTAACACTTAACTCCATAAATTGTTTCGTAAGGCGGCAATCCAAAAGTCGTCTGTAACGAACTTGATGAAAGGTAGGTACTACTACCTCTGAGGTCCAACACGTAGGCCCGCGACATGTCCTCTAGGATCTGGTTAGTCCGCTCTGACTAACCATCAGCCTTTTGCCACTAAAATCCAATTTTGCCCTCCTCTCATCCTTGTACAACTTGGTACTTCCATAATGTACAGTATATGGAGAATGATGAGTCTTGCTCAAGATCTCCTTTCTTAGTCATTCACCTTCCGACACACACTCATGGGTGAGCAACCCATCAGCCTTAAGGCAAAACCCTTATGCCTTAAAAACTGCTTGATCTTAGTGCACTCAGGGTCCTTCAACCGAGTGACCTTAATCCAAGCCAGCAATCCTGATCCAACCACCAAGTTAGACAAGCGTGCAAACGCACCCTCTTCTATCACTTCTATTCCCATCCTAGCAAATTCCATAACCAACTAGGGTTGAGAAATTCCAAGAGCGGTAAGCTCCACCGTCACCTTTCTACTCAAGGCATCAGCTACTACGCTAGCCTGATCATAACCCTTAGATCAGCTCTAGTCACTTCCTTTGTCTCCACAGACAATTGTACCCGAGAACTCCTTAGTCCATTTAGGTACAGATAGATTCTCTCGAATCTCTTAGCTCTAAAGTATCCCAAAATCATGTAATCCAATACAAGATCAATGGGTACAAGTTCGCTAATTGCCCTATGTCAGAATCCAAGTCCAATATAATGCCTTAACATACTTCTAATGATTAACAAAATCAGGAATCTTATCATCAACACATCAACAAAGTGTAACAAGCATTGTGCATTAACAAAACTCTTAGTTGTTACACTTTTAGGTCCAAAACCCCAAAGCAAGTGCAAGTACAATACAATTGGTTGATGTATGAACAAACATCTAGTAACCTAGCTCTTAACTACAAAATAAGGCAAACCCACATGCCTTAAACAACTATTGGGGTTACGCTTAACTCTTGTCCTGCCATCATTTCCTTCTAGGTGGACCAGTACCGTTCCTTTTGGCCTGGTTGTAGTTCCGAATGAAGTGTCCCACCTTGCCACATCCGTAGCACAAATTCTCTCTTGATCTGCATTTTCCAAAATGTAGTCTGCCACACCTACGACACCAATGACTTTTTTCCTTCTTGGAATGCAACTCTCAGGGTGTACTCCTCCTTAAGCTCCACGAGTATTCCCGATAAAACTCTTCCTTGAATCGATTCCACGGAATGGCCTCCTCGCTTCCTAATTCCATCACCAGCGAGTTCCTCTTAGCGTACCACCATCTCCTTGCTTCTCCAGAGAACTTGTAGGTTTCGTACTTGACGCTTTGCTCCCCAGTGCAGTCCATAACTCGTAGCAGCTCCTCCAAGCTCGAAAGCCACTCTCTCACTTCTCCAGAGTTTAGGTTCCCCTTAAACATAGGGAAAGGATGCTCATAGAACTCCTTAAAAGAGCAACCTTTGCTTCCACTAGGAGTAGGGACTCCTCGTACGTTGACCAAAGCTTCCACAAGACGACATGCCATAGCTTCCAATGCTTGGGTAGCGTCCAGAACATTCCTCGTCCTTTCATCGGGTTAGGATGCTCTTCTACCATCATTGCTCCCAATGACGTCGTGTCATGGTGACATATCTACAGTCACAACGATCATCAGCCCTTACTTCAAAGCGCTACGTCGAGCCTCACTCAAAACGTCAAACCTAATCGCAAAGCTATCCGTACTAAACACCTATACTTCTACCACCTTAGCCAAAGACCTAATCCAGATCTAAGATTAATCCTAATCTCCAAAGTTGCACCATCAAAGCGGCCCTAGTCCTGACTTCAATACCGTATCAGATCCCTAAAATCCTGAAGTCCAACATCTTCAAGATCATAGGTATCAAAACTCTGTATCTCTTGTATACATATCATCCATCCTATGCTCTAGTAGATCATCTCCTAACACCTAATAGATCGTGTCCTATATTCCGCTAAGCAAAAAGCTCTAATAATTCCAGATCTTACTCTTAACAGATCCATTCTTATGGTCCGAAGAGCAACCGCTCTGATAGCATCTGTAACGCCCCGAGAATTAATTAACTGGTAATTAATTCAATGGTTCATCTCCCAGCCTTGTTCCACTCCGAACAAGACCTCCGGGACCTCTACTCCTCAAAAACAAAGGATACTAAACAGCGGAAGTAATAAAGTACTATAAGCATTAATCAATATAACCAAAGCATCTAACCAAAGATCATCAAAGTAACGAAAATCATACTATAACATCAGTACAAGGGATCTATGCTAAACCTTAATATGCAAGCAAGCATGCATCAGGCCCTAATGTCTACAACATAACTCAAAAGTACTAGTTACCATGAGTACCCGCTTAAGCTTGCAATAAGTCCTCAAGCATCTCCTGGATTGAATCCTCCACAAGAACTGGATGCTTCATAGTATCCACTATTTAGAACAGCATAATCGTACATATGGAGAAAGAAGGGAAATAATACAAGGGTAAGTCCGACGACTTAGTGAGTAGAAATCTACATGACGTACCCGTCATTAATTTGTGGATTCTTTTATTTATAAAACACATGCAACATTATGAGATGACAGTTATCATGCAGGTGATATATATATAATATATGCTTATAATCATGAGTAACAATAATAGTTCAACAATATGGTCTACCTGAGATATTACATCTTCTTAACAGGGTTGACGCTGTCCCGAGGGACTTGTAGTACAATGCTGGTGCCCCGGCCATTGCACGAAACATACCGTACGTAACACTAGTGGGACAACTGAGTCTGACCTCGGGTGACCCACACCGCTAATGACGTCCATCATATAGTGACCATCCATTGGGAATGACTACATCGTTGGTCACGAGTCATTGGATCCAAAGCCCCCACACATGCACACATTGACCATGAAGCTAACCCGTATAGTAAGCCCATGGCCATTATACTGCACATACCAGTGTACCATGTCATACGATGCAATTAGTCTTATCAGTCTTTTACATGCACAGTTTTACAAGTCTCATTATTATCTTGTTAACAGACACAAGTTTTCACAAAAGAGAGTTACCTATAGTTTCAAAATGTATTTCATGAGAGTTGCAAAATATGCATGTTTGACATCTATATAAAATACGTGCAATGCAGGAAAAGCAACGACAAAGTATCCATGTGAGTTTGTACTCACCTGGGCCGTAAAGTTCCTCCATGTAATTCCCTTGAGGCTCCATAACCTCGAATACTGAGAAAATACCTATCATCAGTTCTATTTCTAGTAAAGCACAACTCTACAACAAGGAAACCGTACGTCCGCTCCGAGGTCTTTCTGGGAGAACCTCATTTTCTCTCCACTGTCCGCCTATTCTCCGACTTCTAAGGCCAACAAAGGCTTCCTAGGGCCTCCTAACATAGATCAAAACCTCCATGTAAAGACAACAACGCTAAGCTATCAAAATGCTAGCCTAAGCAAGATTAACTACAACTAGCAACATAGAACTATAATTGAGCAGTATAACGACGTATTAAAAGCTAAGGAAATCGAGAGTTACCTCCTTGAAGCAAAACCTCAAGTGTTCCTCCTCCGGCAGCACCAAAACACTCACAAAACCTCACAAACACTCACGAAACGGCCTACTGGCAGCCTAGGGGTGTAGAGGGGGGTTGAGGGATGGATTTAGTGTGAAATGGGGGAGGGGTGAGGGGTATTTATAGGGCCAGAAAGCAGCGGACATCCGGCCAAAGTGGCGTACGTCCGGTACTATTCCACAGCGGTCCAAAGGCTATTTCGTACGTCTAGGTATTACTCGGAGGGTTTTCCAAAAAGTAGTGTACGTCCGGTACTTTTGGCATACGTCCACTGTGCTATTCATAGAGTACGGTATACTATATGTCAACGTATGTCAGGTGGTCCCCCAGCATACGTCCACCAAAAATTAGCGTACGTCCACGGAAAAAGACAAGCACGTACGTCCACCAGAAAGTAGCGTACGTTCGCACTAAAAGACAAACTAGAAGACAAATTCTCAAAATGCCCTTCTGGCTGATCCTAGTGACCCAAAGTCCAAATTAACCCTTTAACTAAGCCACTTATGCTTAGTTCAATATTTGGGTCACTACAATGGCGTACGTCCGCTCAGTGTGTTAAGCACACCATTTCAAAATTTAGACAGTGCATGTTCCTAATGGCATTTATAGACCTCTAAACCTCTCCTAATCTAGCAAAACATTACATGCAACATAAGAAATCACTGAATCATGATTCTTTGAGAAAAACCTTTTGAAAACATCGTCTTCTTTGAGAAAATATTTAGTGAACACTTAAAAACCATTATCAAGCAGAAACACAAGATAAGACAGTGTCAAATACAAAGAAACGAAGCTTACCCCAACGTTAAGCACGAACATGGCTTCCTCTCCTCGGAAACTCCTCTTTAAAGCTTAGCCTCACAGATTTCTCACTCAATATTCTAAGGAAGGATTTTGGCAGCCTAGAGGCACACCAGGGAAAGGAAGAAGGGGTGAGAAATGGGAGGAGGGGCGGGCTATTTATAGGGAAAGTTCACTATCAACTCTCTAACAGAGCAGCGGATGTCCGCCAACCCTAGCGTACGTCCGGTGGTCTTTGCACATTGGTCCAGAGGGTGTTTCGTACGTCTAGGTATTACTGATGTGGTGATTTCATGACCAAAAATATCAATAATAAAATAACCACTCGCAATAGGACGAATCTTTGTAGGATACGGCTATAGAGAGGGTGTCGAACCTCAAGGACTGTAGGGGTTTCGTTACTAAATTCAAAAGACTAAATTTAATCTAATTGAACAAAAGAGATTTGATTGTTTTGAGAATTAAAAGTGCATGAAATTAAATGCTAAATTAAGAGTAAATATATGAGAGAGAGAAGTAAGGTACCGATTTCACCACAATCCGCACAATAATGGTAACCGTATTTAATTCCAAAAACTCATAATATGTATGTTATAAAAGAACAAGAAAATACAATATCAAGGGATAAGGATAATCTATCTTCGGTTGGCACGGATCGTCTACCTAACCACTAAGATGTGGCACGACCCGTCTTCCCTAGGCATAAACTATAAAATCTCTTAATAAGTTTTCATACAATCAATAGAATAGCATAACCCATCTTCGGTTGGCACGGATCGTCTACCTAAATTACACTAAACTAGGGTGTAGTACGACCCGTCTTCCCTAGGTATGGCCTATCTTAATCCTATTAATCATATGTCTATTAAAACCCATTGCATAACCATCAATCTTATAATCACAGAAAATAAGATTGATTTGAGTTCAATATAGGCAAAATAATTTCTAAGACAAGAATAGGATTTCGCAAATATTGATTTAGAATTGAATAACAATTGCATTGAATATTAAGAACAGAGATCTAGAGTTGCAATCCTCACAGTTATGCAATCAACACACATAAATTGAATTAAATCAAATCAAATACAATCACCATTGTGCTTGGAAAGGGTTACATCGGTACCACACAAAGGGGTTTAGCCGCTTATGACTCCGCTAAGCCTCCAAGAAATATTTTCTGTCTAAAACTAAGTATATCTTTTCTTAAAGCTTAGAGGCTTATTTATAGGGAGCCACAAGTCCTAGAAGCCCTAGGAAACTTAGAGAATTCGGATTTCAATCTCCTAGTCAAATTAGGAGTCAATCCATGTACAAATCGGAATAGGATTCGTCCAAATTTGCTTCCTTCTATTGCGGAACGATTTTGGCATAGTGGGAGTCCGATTTAGGAAACTCCTATTTCATAATGAATTGTATAATTTTGAATTATATTTCCAATGCCGCTGGAATCACCTTAATCTGATAATTGCGCTGAAAGTTATGGCCAAAATACTGAGACGTGTTCAAAATCTGAAATTCTATCCGATCCGATTTTGACTCTAAGTGGAGAAATTCCGATTTTATCCTTTCCTTGATTTAATTAAACTTAAACACATCATATATATCTTCTATTGTGATTGGTTAAGCTTAATCATATCTTCTAGGTCCTCTCAAATTGTGCTTTAAACCCAAAATTAATAGTTTTTCTTGCATCTTTATTAAATACCTGAAAACACAAAAACAACACAAAATCAAACAAATAACAATGCTAAGGAATTAACATATGCGAGTTAACGGGATTGAATGTGCAACATTCGGCGCCTATCAATTACCCGATGGGTATCCCAAAAATTACCATACGTCTGGTGGTCCCACATACATTCGTTGTACTATTTGCAGAGTGTACGTCACGTGGTCCCCCGTCATACGTCCGCACTACAAACAGGTGCGTACGTCCGCTAGACCTAGTGTACGTCCGCCTCTCGAGGGTTAGTGTTTGGCTTCTATCTTTCTAAAGTTTCCAAGTGTGGTTAGATTAATGCTAAGGGTCTTAAGTCTTGTCCAAGCAGTTTTACCAAAGGCTCTTGTTAAACACTCTAGTGGAAAGGTTCTCTTCAAATAAAAAATGTTATTTTTATCGGGGTATTACAGTAAGAGATCGAATAATAGGTTACTAGTCATTGTTCCATTTTATTTTTATTAAGATATCAGTGTTAATTCTGCAGAGCATTATAAATAAAAACATGGAAAAGTGGAAGAAGAAAAGGGTGTCCCTATCTAATCCATTTTGTTTGTCATTTTAATCACTTCCACACCAAACCCGTCTTATCTCTCTCCATAATGAATTAAGATATTCTCCAGTGTTCAAATGAACTGGAGAATATCTAGTTTTGTCCTATCAAAAAGTGAAAAAAATAAAAATACTCCTAAAGTAGAATTAATGGGATATTATCTAGTCCATTTAAACTGGAGATGATCTTGTTCCCTCCATAATACCATCTGTAGTGACCCAAATTATTAACTAGGCGTATGTAGCTTAGTTGGGGGTGTTAATTTGGGCTTTGGGTCACTAAGGATACTAGAGGGGCAATTTGAACTTTTGGGCAGACATACGCTAGGTCTGGTGGACATACGCAACTGTTGGTAGTGTGGACGTACAGTGGGGACCACTGAATGTACGCTCTGCAAACCATACAAGTGGACGTACGTGGGACCACTAGACGTACGCTACTTTTGAAAACCTTCTAGTTAATACCTGGACGTATAAGGTAGCCTTTGGACTGCTGGGCAAGAACCCTCAGACATACACCCCTTTGGCCGGACATCTGCTACTTTGCCAGGGGAGTTGGTGGCAGCCCTCTCCTATAAATACCCCATATCCCTCTTCATTCCTCATAGTTTTTCAGACACTCCTAGGCTGCTGGTGTGTGTTTGTGAGTGTTTTGTGAGCGTGTGTGAGGCGTTTGTGTGTTTCGAAACGTTCGTGAGGCAAAACTCTTGTGGTTTTGTTTCAAGGAGGTAATGTTCGATCCTTAGCTTTTTAATTACGTCGTTATGCTGCTCGATTTTTGTTTGGTTGTAGTCGTTAGCTTAGATTCGCTTTGAACCTTGTTTGGGTTAGCATTTTTGTTAAGCTTAGCGTTGTTAAATTGCATGGAGGATGTAAACTAGACTAGGAGGCTTTAGGGTGCTTCTAGTAGCCTAGGAGTCGGAGAATAGGAGGACAGTGGAGAGAAAATGAGGTTCTCCCTGAAAACCCTCATAGCGGACGTACGGTATCGTGACCAAACGTACGGCCCGTAGTTACACAGTGGATGTACTGCCCCAAGCCCTAACGTACGATCAGTGTGTAACAAGAAAACCCTATTTTCACCAGCCGTCCCATAGCTCCTGTTTTCCTTACTTTAGAGTCATTTTAGTGGAATTAGGACTAATAGAAGGTTTTCCACAGATTTGGAGATCCTAGATCTTTCGGAGTATTCGGAGACGTTTATCGATCCAGGTGAGTTTTAACTCACATAATACTCATTGCTATTTTCATGCACTGCACATCTATTTTATGTATCGAGAAAACATCCATATTTTAGAACTCTCACAGTTTATACTTATTGCACATGAACTCTGGCATTTTGAGAAAAATGTTTTGCTGAACATGTTAACCAAGTGAGATTTGTAAAATGATCTACATGTAAAATACAGACAAGATAATTTGCATCGTATGACATGGTACACCAGTACGTGTGGTAGTAATGGCCATGGCCTCACTATACATGTTAGCTTTATGGTCAAATGTGTGTGTTATATAGGGCTTTGGATCCATTGGTTTCATGACCCTGGTGCAACCATTCCCAATGGTTCGGTCACTATAGGACGAACGTCATTAGTTGGTGTGGGCCACTCGAGGTCAAACTCGATCGTGTCACTAATGTTACGTATGGTATGTTGTACAATGGCAGGGGCACTGACATTGTATTATAGGTCCCCCGAGATGGCATCAACCTTGCTGAGAATGGGTAATATATCGGGTAGACCATACTGTTGAACTAGGAATGTTGTTTACATCATATGCATATATCATCTATTATATATATCACGTATAATATAAGCTGTCATGATAGAACTACTTTTGCTTATAAACATTCGAGTTCATTACTAAATAGGCATGGGTATCATCTGCGTTAAAAATCACTAAGTTTTAGACTTATCCTTTTTATTTGTCTTTCCCCCCATCATTACGAATAATTGTGCGGTTTAGCTGCACTAGACAAAGATGTCGTCGGAGATTACTTGGGTGATCGCTCAAGACCTGATATGAGTGATCTTTGAGGATATGGATCCCGTTTAGCTTAGGACGATGTGGGAAGATGGAGGATCTGCTCGTGATGATAGGATAGAGGTTTTGATTTCATTAGTTCTTCTTAAGCTTAAGTCCAGGCTTTGATCTGTTGATCTTTTGTGAACTGTGTTGACGTTTGTTATTCTGGTTGTATCTATTTTCCTGATGATAGTCTGATGACCAGTACATTTAATGACTATTTATGACATTATGGTGACGTAGTACTTTATCTCTGGTAATTGTTGTGTGATGTTTCATTTACTGTCTTTAAATCCCATAGTCTTAGTAAAGTCTTTCGCTGCAGTTTTTTCGTTACGACGTGGAAAGTGAATTCCTAGAGGTCTTGTTCTGTGAGGGACAAGGCTGGGTTGGCACACCATGGGATCAATTACTAGTTAATTGATTTTCCCATTAGGGTTGTGATAAGTGCCAAAATATTCATATTTTAGCCCTTAATTTACATTTGTTAATTTCTTAGTTTTTGTAGGTCATGGAAGAAAATGAAGCATTTCTGGAAAAAGTTCCAAGCTTAAACGGCAAATTGGGAAGACTTAGAAGATGTGTAAAGGATGAAAATGGAATTTATCAAATTGGAGTAAAAAATGGGATTGGATTCAAATTTGGATTCTGCACATGTCTTGGCATTTTGACCATAACTTTCAGCTCAAATATCGGATTGAGGTGATTCTAGCGGAATTGGAAATCTAACTCAACAGGCTACAAATCATTGTGAAATAGAATTTTTCCCAATTCGGACTGGCGCAATGTAAAAATTACTCCGCAAGATAGGAACGCAATTCTGGACGAATCCTAATCCGATTTATAATAGGATTGTCTCCTAATTTGACTAGGAGACGAAATTCCAAATTTCCTAGATTTACTAGTGTTTCTAGGACTCTCCTAAGGCCTATCAATAGACCTCCAAGCCACACAATTCCACACACAATTTTATATACAATTTCAGAGAGCTTTGGGGAGAGGAATTGGAGGCTACTTTCAGTTCTTTCTTTTTCTTTTTAGTTTTATTTTAATTATGTGTAACTAAATATTTTAGTAGGGCTGGATTGAAACCCTAATTATGTTTATTTAATATTTCAATATTGGCGCTTTTGTGATAATCATATTGTGTTGCTTAACTTGATTAATGCCTGTTTTAATGAATTCCTCATATGTATATGATTGGCCATTATATACATGTGGTATGGATTAGTTAATTAAATCAATTTGGATGATCGACTCCTGGGTTTAATAAAAATAACAAAAGATATCCACGTCGGGTTCTTGGGTTAATCAACATGGGGAACCGGGAGTAGACACCCATACCCTAGGTCTCATTTGTTTGTCGGTTTTCATAGTTTTTTTGCTTTCTTAAAGAACAACTTAGTAGATACTCATGCTAAATATTTTAAGAAAGAAAAAGAATTAGAGTAGACACACATGCCTNTTAACTTGATTAATGCCTGTTTTATTGAATTCCTCATATGTATATGATTGGCCATTATATACATGTGGTATGGATTAGTTAATTAAATCAATTTGGATGATCGACTCTTGGGTTTAATAAAAATAACAAAAGATATCCACGTCGGGTTCTTGGGTTAATCAACATGGGGAACCGGGAGTAGACACCCATACCCTAGGTCTCATTTGTTTGTCGGTTTTCATAGTTTTTTTGCTTTCTTAAAGAACAACTTAGTAGATACTCATGCTAAATATTTTAAGAAAGAAAAAGAATTAGAGTAGACACACATGCCTAATTCGTTGCTTAGGGAAACCAATAGCTTAAGGAGTAGACACCCATGCCCTTAGGTTGGCAAACATTAGGTATTCATAATATGATTAGATCATTGGCATAGTTATATTAATTGAGCATAATTAGTAGGGGATATCAAAGCCCTACACTTTTATTTATCTTTACTTCTTTTTTTCATAGTATCAATTTAGTGACAAAGTTGATATTTTCATTAATTCTAAATAAAATCAACAATCTCTGTGGAATCGATCTTGTACTTGCTGCACTATACTATTGTTTTGATCTTGTGCACTTGCAAGTTAAAACGTACAAATTATTATCTATTAATTTAGGTAGTATTTGGCACAACAGGTTGTCACAGTTGGTATCAGAGCTTTTGCTCTGAAAGGACTATAGGATAAAGGGAAAAGAGAACTTAGGCCATGATCACACTAGAGATTAGGCTAGATAAGCGATTAGGACTTAGTCTTTAGATTTAGTCGCTTGGTTCTAGTAGAGTCAGTTCTAACTCTGCTCTTTGCTGCAGAAAATGCCGCCCCGAAGGAACCCTACAACTGAACCTAACGTGCTGGAGATCGGAGAGGGAAGTGTTCACCCCGAGCCTATGGACATTCCTGTTGACGAAACGACACTCGCAGGGAGCCAAGTGATGGATGCGATTGGCCATTTGGTTTCAACTTTAGATCGCGATAGGGTTGCGAGACAGCTTGCTGAAGGGATTGGATGTTCTCTGAAGGATTTCTATAGTCATCACTCGGAGAGTTTTAACGAGAGAGGCAACCACATCCGCATTAAGAATTGGCTTAACGACGTGGAGGAGTTGTCAGCTACCCTTGGATGTACTAATGAGGAAAAGGTGGCTTATGCTACTTACAAGCTGACAGGAGAAGCTAAGCGCTGGTGGCAAGATAAGAAAGTAGTGCTTGTCGCTTACTTGGGTTCGAAGACTGCCATTTCTTGGGAAGTCTTCAAGCATGAGTTCAACCGGCACTTCTTTCCCTGAGTTGTATAGGAAGTGAAGGCATGAGAGTTTTTGGATTTGGTTCAAGGAGGGATGTCGGTGATTGAGTACGTGGCGAAGTTTCTGTAGCTGTTACATTTTGGGTTATACCTCATCCCGACTAAGGAAAAGAAGGCGAAGAAGTTCGAACAAGGTCTGAACTCTCGTATTCGAATCATGATGAGCTGTTCGACATTCGGGATTTCTCCTAGTTGGTCGATAGGGCATCGATCTATGAGGAAAGTTTGAAGGAGAATGCGGCTAAGTACGGGGATCAGAAGAGGAGGGCTTAAGGAACTGGTACTTCGGTTGGAGGAGCAGGGCCAGCTAAGAGAATGGCGGTGAGGAGTTTTCCACTTGAGAGGTCACAAGGACGTACCTCTGGTAACCCTCAAGTTTCATCGCAGAAGAATCAGACGTCAGAGCTGTGCAAGAAGTGTAATCGTGTACACTAGGGACCCTGTAGGATGGCAACCGAGACTTGCTATCGGTGCGGCCAATTTGGTCACTTCAGCAAGGATTGTGTGGGTAAAGGAGTTGCTCAGAAACCTTTGGCGCCAGCCCGAGTTTACGTGCTTGTTCCAGGAGAGCCAGAAGGAGGATCGAAAGTAGTGACAGGTACTGTCCCTATACTTGGATTTGAAGCTTCAGTTTTGTTTGATTTAGGGGTTACCCACTCTTTCGTATCTATAGTGTTCGTAAGGTTGTCTAGACTTGTTGTGAGAACTTTGGAACTTGGTCTAGCTGTAACTGCTCTCGTAAGGAAAACTGTGGTCTGTAAGCGTGTAGTTAGCAAATGTCATGTTAGCATTTGTGGAAGAGTACTTCCCGCAAACTTAGTTGTTCTCCCTATGTTTAGCTACGAAGTTATTATCGGAATGGATTGGTTGACGAAGCATTTGGCGGTTATCGACTATGCTTAGAAGCAAGTGATGCTTACATCGTGGGGAGAAGGAAAACTGACGTACGTTGGATCATGAGCGAGGTCTTTACCTCCAACGATTTCAGCTGTGCAGGCTAGGAAGCTTATCATTGGAGGCGATCAGACGTTTTTGGCTTTCGTTGTTGCTCCAATGAAGCAAGCAAAGAAGAATCTGGAAGACATTCCTGTGGTGTGTGAGTATCCAGATGTCTTTTCGACAGACTACTCTGGACTACCACCACAGAGGGAGGTAGAGTTTGGGATTGAGTGTGTGCTAGGCACTAATCCTATCTCTAAGGAACCGTATAAGATGGCGTCGTTGGAGTTGAAGGAGCTAAAGGAACAGCTCCAGGAGCTTTTGGATAAGGGTTTTATTTGCCGTAGTACATCACTGTGGGGAGCGCCAGTGTTGTTTGTTAAGAAGAAGGACGGGTCAATGAGGATGTGCATTGACTATCGGGAGTTGAATAAGGTGACGATCAAGATTCGATATCCTTTGCCAAGGATTGACGACCTGTTGGATCAGTTGCAAGGGGCGCGAGTGTTTTCTAAGGTCGATTTGCGCTCAGGCAATCACCAAGTGAGGGTGAAGGAAGAGGACATTCCTTAAACAGCCTTTAGGACTCGTTATGGACACTACGAGTTCTTAGTTATGTCTTTCGGACTAACTAACGTGCCAGTCGTCTTTGTGGACACGATGAATAGAGTCTTTCATGACTACCTAGATCAGTTCACTGTTGTCTTTATTGACAACATCCTGATCTACTTAAGGACGCCGGAGGAGAACGAGGAGCATTTGCGGAAGGCATTAGAGAGGCTTCGGAGGGAGAAGCTCTATGCTAAACTCAAGAAGTGCGAGTTTTGGCTGGATAGAGTGTCTTTCCTCGGACACGTGATTTCCGGTGAAGGAGTAGCAGTTGACCTAGAGAAGGTGAAGGCCATGGTGGAGTGGACAAAAGACCAACTAGCATGTTTGAGATTCGGAGTTTCTTAGGACTCGCTGGTTATTATCGACGCTTCATCAAATGTTTTTTGAAGTTGTCGGAACCACTCACTGCTTTGACTCGAAAGAATGCTCATTTTGTTTGGACGGATGAATGTGAGCAAAGTTTCCAAGAGCTGAAGAGGCGATTGGTGACTGCTCTAGTGTTGGCATTACCTACGAAATCTGGTAATTTTGTGTGTATAGCGATGCTTCTAAGAAGGGTTTAGGTTGCGTGATGATGCACAACGGCAATGTTATTGCCTATGCTTTGATGAGTGCTTAATATTGTATATTTTGGCCCATTAACTTATATTTGTTAAGCTCTTAGCTGTGTCTTTTTCTAATGTTTTGGCTAGTTTTGTTGTTTTAGTGTTTTGCAGGCTGCTATGTTGCATTTGGGGCTAATGCCATTAAATCTGGGACTTAAAACAGTTCAAGGAGCTTTGGCGGCAAAATTGAGTCGAGCGATGATTTACACCCGACGAGTCCCACCAAAATGGCCATAAATAGAGTTGTAGAACTCTGATTGGGGTGATCTTGGTGTCTTTAGAAAGCTAACTCAAAGATATACAAAATCATATTTCACAAGACTTGGCCAATTCTGAAGTATGTGCGATCAAGCGCACATCAAGCGCAATCGATTGCACTTGTGCCCATCAGATGCAGAAATTCATGCACGAGTGCGATCGAGCACACTCGGTCAACCTAGAAACACTAAAACCCTAGAATTAGCTTATAAATACTATCTTTTTCATTGTAAACACATAGGGGGCACCGTAGAGTCCAAAACTTCGACCTAGAGTCGTTCTTGAGCTTTTCAAATGCTTTTCTTTGTAAGTTTTTGTTTCTTTATGATTTCAATTGATCTGTTTATGTCTGTTTTCATCATGAGAGGCTAAAACCTTCAACTAAGATTGAAGATGAAGATTCATCATTGATAAACTCATTATTTCTCATGTTTTTGTTCGTACAATTCTGAATTTAATATAAAGTATTTTCGTTTCAATCTAGTTATGTAACAAAACTTGTATTGATTGTTGTTTATAGAATTGTTTAAACGTTGGATATTCGTTGTGTTTCATCCAACGGATACATCGAATCTTTTGATTGAAATTGGATATCCATTGTCTTTCGTTGTTTAAACGGATACATTGGATCTTTTGATCTCAATTGGATATTCGTTGTCTTTCGCAATAGAGTTGGATTCATCGAATCTTTCAATAGGATTTTATAAAAACAATAGAAAATGCTTAGGGTTTAATTCTTGACGAATGTATAAACAAAACATGAGAGTGAGTTTTGATTTGATAAGGTAGATTTAGAAAACCTTAGTGCATTTTTATTATTTAAGCAATTTCGTTTTTACTTAATTTATCTTTTTGCACGACCAACTTCGAACTTCGGAACTAGGTTAAGATAAAGTCAATTTAATTAGGAAATTGATTTTTACAAAAAAAACACAATTCCCTGTGGATCGACCTCGCACTTGCACAACACTTTATTACAAACGACTCGTGCTATTGCGAGTACTTTTATTTTTGTACATCATGCTTCACGCCAGCTGAAGCCGTACTAGCAGAACTATCCTACACATGACCTGGAGTTGACAGCAGTTGTGTTTGCTCTTAAGATTTGGAGGCACTACTTGTGTGGCGAAAGGTGCGAGATCTACACTGACCATAAGTGCTTGAAGTATTTCTTTACTCAAAAGGAGTTGAACATAAGGCAGAGGAGGTGGCTAGAACTGATCAAGGATTATGATTGTGAGATCAATTATCATCCTGGCAAGGCTAATGTGGTAGCAGACGCGTTAAGCAGGAAATCAACATTGGAGCTTGCCGCTCTTGGGATTTCTCAACCCCAGTTGATTAAGGAACTCGCTGGGATGGGATTGGAAGTAGTAGGCGAAGGTATGCCTGTACACCTGGCTAACTTGTTGGTTCAGTCAGAATTGCTTGCAAGAATCAAGGCTACTCAGCTTGAGGACTCTGAGTGTGCCAAGATCAAGCAATTACTTGTGGAAGGTAAGGCAAAGGAGTTTTTTCTTAAGGAGGACGGGTTGCTCACCCATTTCAAGAAAGTGTGTGTGCTAGGAAGCAGAGGACTAAGGATGGAGATAATGAGTGAGGCTCATCATTCTCCGTACATTGTGCATCCTGGAGGCACTAAGATGTACTGTGATGTGAATGGGTCATATTGGTGGAACAATATGAAGAGGGACATTGCGAAGTATGTGGAGCAATGTTTGACCTGCCAGCAAGTTAAGGCGGAGTATCAGAGACCGGCAGGGACGCTTAAGCTGTTGCTTAAACTGAAGTGGAAGTGGGACGAGATCGCTATGAATTTTATTTTGGGGTTACCCAAGACACCCACTGGGGAAGATTCTACTTGGGTTGTTGTCGATCGTCTAACGAAGAGTGCTCACTTTATTCCCATCAAGGTTAAGGATCCGATGAATAAGTTGGCCAGACTATATGTCCAGAATATAGTCCGATTGCATGGAGTACCATCGGCATTCATTTCGGACAGAGACTCTCATTTTACCTTGAGATTTTAGTAAAGTCTTCAGAAGGAAATGGGGACGGAGTTGAAGTTTAGTACTGCTTTCCATCCTCAGACAGATGGTCAATCTGAGCGGACGAACCAGATCTTAGAGGACATGTTCCGGGCATGTGTGTTGGAATTCAAAGGTAGCTGGGTTCAGTACTTGCCTTTGATCAAGTTTGACTACAACAATAGTTATCAAGCGACTATTGGAATGCCGCCATATGAAGCACTTTATGGACAAAAATGTCAGTCGCCTTTGTATTCGGACAACGTCGGTGGGAGACAGACGTTGGGGTCGGAGCTGATTTAGGACACTCATGACAAGGTGCGTGTCATCAAGGAAAGAATGAGTGCAGCTCAGAGTCGACAGTAGAGTTATGCTGATAACCGAAGGAGGCCTTTGGAGTTCGAAGTGGGGGATCGTATGTTTCTGAAGGTATCACCTATGAGGGGAGTGATGCAGTTTGGGAAGAAAGGGAAGCTTAACCCTAGATTCATTGGATCGTTCGAGATCACTCAGAGAGTGGGGAGATTGGCTTATAGGATTGCCTTACCCCCAGATTTGGTTGGAACGCATGACGTTTTTCACGTATCTATGCTGATAAAGTACATCGCTAACCTCGATGTGATTGTGGAGTATGAGCCATTGGAAATCCAGGAGGGATTAACCTACGTTGAGGAACTGGTGAGGATCGTGGACAAGAAGGAGCAGGTGCTGCGTACCAAGATGATTCCTATCATTAAGGTACTGTGGCACAATCATGGAGTGGAGGAAGCATCGTGGGAATTAGAACACGACATGCGGAGCCGCTATCCGCATTTGTTTGAATGATTGTGTATGACTCTTTCTTTTAAGATTATACTTGGACAGTATACTTATTTCCATTTTGGGTAAGGGAATAGTTGACTAAGATATGGTTGTTTTCTCTTCAGGATTATGGCACCTATACTAATCGACTCGGACTGCGTGTGGAACTACTCCTTTTGCGAGTGGATAGACTTAGGAGTAGAGATCGACGAAGATTGGTATAGTGTGGGCAACATCAAGTATGATGCACTAGACGACTTACGTGGTGATTTTTCACAGCTATTTGAAGAGGATGATGTACTGATTAACGGATGGGATGAGATGGTTCAAGAACCAATCGAGCACGACGAAGAAGGCTCTATGGAGAAAGGTAACATTTTACTCCTTGTAAAATGTTGTTCTTTTGGTATTTGTCTAGAAATTTCAAGAACGAAATTTTTATAAGGAGGGGAGAATGTAGTGACCCAAATTATTAACTAAGCATAAGTAGCTTAGTTGGGGGTATTAATTTGGGCTTTGGGTCACTAAGGACACTAGAAGGGCAATTTAGACTTTTGGGCAGACGTACGCAGCTGTCTGTAGTGCGGATGTACAGTGGAGACCACCGAACGTACGCTCTGCAAACTGTACAGGCGGATGTATGTGGGACCACCGGATGTACGCTACTTTTTGAATACCCTCTAGTTAATGCCTGGATGTACGAGGTAGCCTTTGGACCGCTGGGCAAGAACCATCAGACGTACGCCCCTTTGGCCAGACGTCCACTACTTTGCCAGGGGAGTTGGTGGTAGCCCTCTCCTATAAATACCCCCTACCCCTCTTCATTCCTCACATATTTTCAGACCCCCCTAGGCTGCTGGTGTGTGTTTGTGAGCGTGTGTGAGGTGTTTGTGTGTTCCGGAACGTTCGTGAGGCAGAACTCTTGTGGTTTTGTTTCAAGGAGGTAACGTTTGATCCTTAGCTTTTTAATTACGTCGTTATGCTACTCGATTTCTGTTTGGTTGTATTTGTTAGCTTAGATTCACTTTGAACCTTGTTTAGGTTAGCATTTTTGTTAAGCTTAGCGTTGTTATGTTACATGGAGGTTGTAAACTAGACTATGAGGCTTTAGGATGTTTCTAGTAGCCCTAGGAGTCGGAGAATAGGTGGACAGTGGAGAGAAAATGAGGTTCTCCCTAAAAACCCTCATAGCGGACGTACGGTATCGTGATCAGACGTACGGCCCGTCATGACACGGTGGACGTATGGCCCCTAGCCCGAACGTAAGATCAGTGTGTGACAGGGAAACCCTATTTTCACCAATCATCCCATAGCTCATGTTTTCCTTACTTTAGAGTTGTTTTAGTGGAATTAAGACTAATAGAAGGTTTTCTATAGATTTGGAGAACCCGGATCTTTCGAAATATTCAGAGACACTTATTGATCCAGGTGAGTTTTAACTCACATAATGCTTATTGCTATTTCCATGCACTGCACATCTATTTTATGTATCGATAAAATATGCATATTTTACAACTCTCACAGTTTATACTTATTGCACATGAACTCTGACATTTTGAGAAAACCGTTGTGCTGAACATGTTAACCAAGTGAGACTTGTAAAATGACCTACATGTAAAATACAGATAAGATAATTTGCATCGTATGACATGGTAGATCGGTATGTGCGGTAGTAATGGCTATGGGCTTACTATATATATTAGCTTTATGGTCAAATGTGTGTGTTATATGGGGGCTTTGGATCCATTGGTTTCGTGACCCTGGTGCAACCATTCCTAATGGTTTGGTCACTATAGGATGGACGTCATTAGTTGGTATAGGCCACTCGAGGTCAGACTCGATCATGTCACTAATGTTACGTACTGTATGTTGTGCAATGACTGGGGTACTGTGTATTATAGGTCCCTCGGGACAACATCAACCCTGCTGAGAATGGGTAATATCTCGAGTAGACCATACTGTTGAACTATGATTGCTGTTTACATCATATGCATATATCATCTATTATATACATTACGTATAATATAAGCTGTTGCTTTTGCTTATAAACATCCTAGTTCATTACTAAACTGGCATGGGTATTATTTGCGTTAAAAATCACTAAGTCTTAGACTTACCCTTTTTATTTATGTCTTTTCCCCCATCATTACGAATAATTGTGCGGTTTAGTTGCATTAGATGAAGATGCCGTCGGAGATTTCTTGGGTGATCACTTAGGACCTGATATGGGTGATATTTGAGGATATGGATCCTGTTTGGCTTAGGACGATATGAGAAGATGGAGGATCTGCTCGTGATGATATGATAAAGGTTTTGATTTCATTAGCCCTTCTTAAGCTTAAGTCCAGGCTTTAATCTATTGATCTTTTGTGAACTGTGTTGACGTTTGTTATTCTGGGTTGCATCTATTTTCCTGATGATGGTCTGATGACCAGTACATTTGATGACTATTTATGACATTATGGTGACGTAGTACTTTATCTCTGGTAATTGCTGTGTGATGTTTCATTTACTGTCTCTAAATCTCGTAGTCTTAGTAAAATCTTTCGCTGCAGTTTTCTCGTTACAACGAGAAAGTGAATTCCCGAAGGTCTTCTTCTGCGAGGGACAAGGCTGGGATGGCGCACAATGGGAATTACTAGTTAATTGATTTGCCCATCGGGGTCGTCACACCATCAACTTAAATTTCCTTTCTAAAAACCCCTTTAGTATAACATAGACTGAGAATGCTTGAGGCTGAAAAAATGATGACCGAGTGAAGAAGAGCCTTTTGTAATAATCATCTTTCCCCTATATCTTCCTCTAACTTTTCACTCCTAAAATCCTTGCATCTCTAGTTATGTCACTCATATGTCACAATCCGATGTAATTTATTATTTTTAAATTTATTATTTTTAAAAAATGTCACCCTCTGATGGGATTGTGAGACATTATTTGAGAAGTAAATTTTGTAAAAAATTTTGAAAGTGTAATATTCCTCGACTGTTATTATTAAATTTTGGATTGTTTCAAATCTCATTGGAAGATGTCCTATGAAAATAACCCCCACGGAAGCAGCTGGATCCCAAGTCTATTAGTGAATCACTTTTTCAACCATCTTTTCTTTAACTTCTTCATTCCTTGTGAATGTGAGTTATTGTACTGTGCATAAATTGAAAAACTCCTAAAACTTAAAGGAAGTAAAATGAATTTAACCATTTTCTTTAACTTCTTCATTCCTAGTCAACTTAAAATTATTTGCTTAAAAACTCGATACAATTGAAATGTTGACAATAGTAATTGGGCCAGTGAACTGTGCATGGAATATAAACTGGGCCGGAAAGGAAAATGTTTACCAACAGAAATTGGGCCAGAAAAGAAAATGGAAAAAAACATAAGGCCGAAGGCCGCAAACGGTGAGCAATTAAAGATTACAGTTCGGGCCAATCATAATAACCCCAAAAAAATGAATCTAGACCAATGGCCTATTATCGCTAACCGACGGTCATTGCACCGTCTTAAAAGAACGGTTAACATTACCAATTTTACTGTCACCCACCGTTACTCTAGCCCGTATGCAGTGTCATATGAATGACGTTGTTGTTAAGTTTGGTGGGTAGGTGGCGGTTGGCCTAGACCAGCGGAGGCTTCACAGTTAGGTGCGTTTAACCTTGAATTTCTAGTCCCTACCCAACTTCTTTTCGTCTTTTTTGATGCCTTATTTTACTGAGCACACCCTTTTTGTCTTCTATTCCTATAATAATATTTATTTATTTTTGAAGATTATAATAATATTTATTTATATTGATAGGACTCTTCCTATTTTTGCATTCTTTTACTGGAGAGAGAGAGAGAGATTGACTTTCTAGTCGTTTACAGCTAAGCTTTTGTTTTGAGTTTTGGCTTGGGGGCGTTTTTTACTTCTTTGTTGCCGTTGTTGACCGAAGCTCTGCCCTTTTGAATATTCGCTTCTATATTCTCAGACAAAGCGATCCAATCTTGGTCTTCATTTCCTGCTTTCCTCGCAAATCAATCGAAATAATTTTTTTGTCTTGAGGGTGTCTTGTAATTCGGTGATTCAATTCCAGTTTGCTCGTTTTATTCTTCATTCGGACAAGTTGCCGAACACAAGTTGGGCTTTGTTTGGTGGTCAAACTTGTATAATTCATTTGACTTGGGAAATGCTTCATTGTCTTCCTCAGAATTCAATCGCTTTTGATCGTCTCTGAATTGGGATCTTTTTTTTTTTTTTTTTTAATATTTGATTTCTGGGTTTCTTTTTGATTTGCATATCTCAATTCCGTTCCTGATATATTGGATTTAGTATATCACCTTGGACAGGATTTCATAAACACCTATATTTATATTATATTAGCTTGAGTTGGTGGAATTTGAACTTTGATTCTTGTACCTTTGTGATTCTGGGTAACTGGGTTATTTGAAAGCTGTTTGTTTTGGCCATTGATTCATCTGAGAAGTTAGAGGGGATGAAAGGAAAGGGTGGAACACCAGGAAATTACTTTGTGTTAAACACAGGAGCTAAAATTCCAGCCATTGGGCTTGGGACATGGCAGAGCGGCGGAGACCTCTGTGTTGGAGCTGTAAAAACGGCATTGTCGGTTGGGTACCGTCATATAGATTGTGCACATCTATATGGGAATGAGACTGAAGTTGGGGAAGCACTCACCGACGCATTCAAAGGTTCATTGAAGAGGGAGGATGTTTTCTTAACTTCTAAGCTATACTGTACCATGAATTCACTTAATAAAATCGAGAACTATGTTAAAGTTTCTCTCAAGAATCTTGGAGTTTCTTTCCTGGATCTCTATTTGATGCATTGGCCTGAGAGCTCTGCGTTTGGTGATGCTACTGATCCTCCTTCAAAGTCGGGGAGTGAGTATAGACAGTTTTTGAATCGGTTGAAGAAAGCGTGGAAAGCCATGGAAGGCCTTGTTGAGTTGGGTCTGGTTCGGGCTATTGGAGTCAGCAATTTCAGCATCCAGCAGATCAAAGAATTGCTTAAATTTGCAAAAATTGTGCCTGCGGTGAATCAGGTTGGTTATATGATTATTCTTCTTGATTCAAAGGATTCTGCTTTGCTTCAAGCATAGACTCATAAATAACCACGATAAAGTAAATTCATGGATCATTGGCGAGAGACAATTACATGCTTCCGCAAGTTGACTGGGCATATTCCACGCCTAGTAACATTCGAAATAGAAAGGTTATTCAGAGATAATGCTTTCTACGTCAATGATCCTTTCATTTATTTACTTATTATTTATTTTGAAAAATAGAGTACCAGAATCTATTCCCACCTCGGTAAAGCGTTGCTATTTCGACTTCTCAATTATTATTAGTTAATTAGTATGAGGTGGTAGTTTTCAATGAATTACAGTACTGAACCCAGATCAATCGCTAATAGAATTTAGTAGTAACAGCTTGGGCTATTGGAGCCAGCAATTTCAGCATCCAGCAGATCAAAGAATTGCTTAAATTTGCAAAAATTGTGCCTGCGGTGAATCAGGTTGGTTATATGATTATTCTTCTTGATTCAAAGGATTCTGCTTTGCTTCAAGCATAGACTCATAAATAATCACGATAAAGTAAATTCATGGATCATTGGCGAGAGGCAATTACATGCTTCCGCAAGTTGACTGGGCATATTCCACGCCTAGTAACATTCGAAATAGACAGGTTGTTCAGAGATAATACTTTCTACGTCAATGATCCTTTCATTTATTTACTTATTATTTATTTTGAAAAATAGAGTACCAGAATCTATTCCCACCTAGAGAAAGCGTTGCTATTTCGACTTCTCAATTATTATTAGTTAATAAGTATGAGGTGGTAGTTTTCAATGAATTACAGTACTGAACCCAGATCAATCGCTAATAGAATTTAGTAGTAACAGCTTGGCACTGCCATTACTCTTCTCTAACCCAGATTAACACACTTTAGTAGTTAGTCTAGCTGAAATCTTCACTCCCAACGTACTCTTATTCTTTGTGGTTTATAGTTGTCATTGATTGGTTGCTGATTCAGACAATTTCAATAATTGAAGGGTAGAAGCAAGTATTGTACAGCTACCACCATACTTCAGATTGTACAAATAGAACAACTTTGATACTCTGTATTGTGAAAGCTAAGTCTCACATTAGGTGGGTGAATCACAAGCGCGTGAATACATCAAGTCCCATATTGTTTGTGTACTAGGTTAGATTAATGATTATAGGGAGTTTTAATTGTAACTGTATCTAGTCCTTTTGAGGTGTAGCGTTTTTGGGGTATAATGCAGATTGTAAATGTAAATGCTAGCGTTTTTGGAAAATGTACACCTTCGCTAGCATTTCTCTGCATCTTGACAAATAGCACGAAAGCCAACTTAGTACCTATGGCAAGGTCGATAGGTCCAACCTAGTACCTATAACATCATAATTAGGTCTTGATGAGGATTTTCATTCAATTTGAGTGAGGTTGATTATGATACCGTGGATTTTGAAAGTTAAGTTCCACATTGGGTGGGTAGATTATGAAGGTGTATATTTTCCAAGCTCTACATTGGTTGTGTACTAGATGAGAGTGGGCTATGTAAGTGACATTATGGAGTTCTGATTATAATTTATACTAGTCTTTTTATAGCATCACATATATGTGGCTAGCATTTTCCCTGTGTCATGAAAAATGGTATTAGAGCCAAGCCATGTGGTGCTAGGTACTGCAACAGAATGTAAACCCTGATGAAAACATTAGAAATTTGAGTGGGAAAGGCTATGCTATCTCGGATTGTAAAAGTTAAGTTACATTCGGTAGGTGGCTTATGAAGACATATATATGCAAAGTTTAACATTGGTTGTCTATATGGTGAGGCTGTGTATAAGTAATTTTAGGAGGTCTTAATTGTAACTTTGGATAGTCATTTTGAGATATGACACAAAATGTGGCTAATCCTTATTTAGGTCGTGATAGAAACTCATTGTTAGAATGGGGGTAACCATAAATCTATTTGATGTTCATCTAAGAAGTGGTGTACCACCTAGGTAAGGTTAGCTGTTTTCTTGGCTTTGAAGAAGGCTGACATGGCATCCCCACCTTGTTCCTTAAGGTTGCTTTTAAAACAATATGAATTCCATATATTCTGATCCAAAATACTTTAGTTTGCTCCTTTAGATATCTTTAAACCAACACTACAACAATATTTTTAAGGTTCAATATTTGTTAAAGTAGGAGCTCTCTTCTTAGGACACCATGGCTAGAAGCTAGCAATGTACCTCTTCATGGCGTCTTTCTTACCCAATATTGGCATTGGAAACAAACAACGAATCGATAACTTGTACATATATCTTTCTAAATAATTTGTTAGGGACCAAAATGGAAAATCTTAGTTGGATAAAAGTTATCCCATGCATCTCATTTCCCCTTTTTTCCATAGATAGTTAGACATAATTTTGTCGGTTATAGTAGCCTTTGTTCAACCTTTTAATATTTTTGTCTAATCATCACCTCCCCAGTGTCTTGTACTGAAACACGTAAGAATTTAAGACTTAGGACCTGTTTAGGATTGTGTTTGAAGGGCCTAAAAATGCTTTTAACACTTAAAAATTCCGTTTGAAGAAAAAAGTACTCGTTTGATAAAAAAATTAAAAGCGCTTTTAAAGGTTCAAAAAGCTTAAAATTGGTTAAAACCCACTTTTGGCAAAAGCTTAAAAATGAAGCTTTTGCCCAAAAGCTCTTTTTGACTTAAAGCTATATTTTTCAAACGCAATCCCAAACAGACTCTTAAGTTTGGTACCTGTCCAATGTCTTGCATCTTTTGAAGATAGAACACTGTTGTTTTTATTTTTGCTTTTCTGAGATTGATACGTAGAACAGTTAGAACCCTTTTCTTTTTTCTTTTGGTTCTTATTTTAATTCATGGATGCCAGGAAACTTTGGGGTACTTAAATTATTTATGATTCCCTTTTCTTAGGTGGAATTGCACCCTTTCTGGAGGCAAAATGAACTTGTGAAGTTCTGTCAACTAAAAGGTATCCATGTATCTGCTCATACACCTTTAGGAGTACCTACTTCAACTCCTGGACCATCTGACAGTGGATCAGGTGGGGAAGATGAACCTGGAACTCCTCGCATATCATTTAGGAGATCAAGATCTGTGCATGGCCCTATGCTCAAATTGTCAGTTGTTGCACAAATAGCTGATAGACATAAAAAGACACCAGAGCAGGTACTTTTGACTCAGTTATTATCTATTTTTCTGCTTCCTACTCATATCACTCATGTCAACTCTAATTGTTTTATAGCATTATGATTAGATATCGTAGTTTTGTTGCTTTCTGCCTATATGGAATAGCCAATTGGATTTTCCTTGCCTATACTGGAGAATACAATGGGTTTATCATGTCCTTTAATTTTTAAAGGCTTATTTTAATGCTGGCTACCACTTCTTTACAGATTAAAAAATGTCGTCAATTATCCTGCTGTTGGTTATACAATCATATGAAATGCCAAAAAACTAGCATGTTTGCATTATCGTGCACACATAAATTACAAAGTGCACGCGAAAAAAATCCTCTTTCTGGAATGGCAAGAATAAAAAATGCAATATTCACAAAATAGGTCTTAAGTGGAAATTGTAAAGTACTCTATTTTTTTTAAAAATTTTTTTTTTTATTATTATTAATTTTTTATGTCGGGGAACTTATCCAAGGCAGGGCCCTTTGGACCCACCTATGCAGAGTAAACCCTGGTCATGTGCACCACATCCTTGGAAGTTTTCTTGCACAAAACTGATTAAATCGCTGACTTTTCACTAGGGGTGTGGCCCCAAGAGATTGTTTGCATCTATGAGATGTTAAACCTTGGACCTTGAAGGGAGTAAACCTCAAGAGCAAGGCCTCCACCACTTGGGCCAACCCCTTGGCGTTACGTAAAGTACTCTATATAACACCATAAACATAAGAAACTAAAATTTTTGGCTACCATATTAGTCACATTGTACTCAATACCTTTTATTGTGTTCAGATTACTGCGTAGGGTGTAAATGATGTAAAAGTGTTGATCATATAGGTTAGAAACCATCTATCCAAAATTTAAGCTATTAAGAAGTGGGCCGACCACAACCTATGTGACCTTTTTTGAAAAAGGTTAGGAAACTGAGCTTCCCATTCCAGAGAAACAAGAAACCTATTAATTCTTGACCAAGGGGGAGAGTCCCTATTATTAGGCCAAGTAAAAAGTGCCCCTACAAAGGGAAGATTGTAACACCCCACCCTATTGACACAAAATATTGTTCGTTTTTTGCTCCCTCTAACCAGACTTCTTAGGAGGTCACCCATCCTAGTACTACTATCGCATAATGCTTAACTGTGGAGTTCTAATGAGATCATGACCATCATAACTTTAAAACGCGTTTGTTATAGTTTAATGAACGGTCTAGAGGGAGAAGAGTTGGCTGTTTTATTTCCTTATTCAAATTTTTGTTAACCTGATACATTAATCACCAACAACCAACAACAAACACATGTCACATGATTAACCAACAAGTTTCGCCGGAAAACTAACTACTGGAAAAAAAACTTCGCCGGAGACTTGCCGGAGCTTCAGGTCGAGGATAAGCAGAACATGCTGCCAGTACCTAAAACAGAAGAAAAACACTAAAAACATAAGAGAAACAATCACTGTGGGCTCGCCGAAGTATTGCCAAAACTTGTCGGAGAAGACAGAACATTCCAGCCACTCCAAAAACAACAACTATGGAAGCAAACGATGACCACAGATCAAAGTTTCAACAACAAAAACATCAAACAGCCAGATTTTTTATTTTTTTATTTTTTTATTTTTTTATTTTTCTAGATGGCTGCTGCAACTTCGCTGGCCACCATAGAACATGCCGGCCAGCATCACAGAACACCAGAAACAAACAAAATAATATATTTTTTTTCTTCTCACCAGAAGGAGTACTGGTCTCCATAAAACAAGAACAAAAAATTGCTCTATGAAGGCACTGCCCGTGTGGGCTAACCCACACGGGCGGTGCTGCCACCAACAAGAGAAAACCAAAGACTCGCCAAGAATCAAAACAAGCTCTGATACCATGTTATTTAATGAACAGTTTAGAGGGAGAAAAGTCGGCTAATGTATTATTCAACTTATTCAACTTTTTGTTAACTTAATACAAGTATCCTATTATATAGGATTAGGGAAATATCATAAAGACTAAACTACCCCCAAAATCCTAATGACTCAAATCCTAACTCTTCTAATGGTTGTCATGAATGGTGTAAGTATACATATAAGCACATCTCCATCCATACCCAGATGATGTGGGATGCCACAATCACCTACTCTTGAGACCCAACGTTCCCACTGGCGACCCTCATGGGATTAGCCTATTCTTCGTGTCCCAACGAGTGCCTGCTGACGACCCTCATGGGCTTGTGTCAGGATGGGCAATGGCTCTAATACCATTTTGTAATACCCCACCCTATTGACCCACAATATTGTCCGCTTTTGGATTCCCCGAAGCAGACTTCTTAGGAAGTCACCCATCCTAGTACTACTCTCGCATAAACTCATTCGGAGTTCTGATGGGATCATGATCATCATGATTTTAAAACGCGTTGTCATGAAGGGTGTAAGTATACATATAAGCACATCTCCATCTCCATCTCCATATCCAGGCGATGTAGGAAGCCACAAAGATCCATGAGGCTTAGCTCAGAAATACAATAAAAAAACTACATCATAATAGGGCTAAAACAAGCTTCACCTTATCTTTCACTAGGAAAGTAAGTGATGTTGAAATCTCCCCCAACGCACCACAACAAGTTCGACCAACTAAGCAAACTAAACAACTCCTCCAACAAGTACCTTTTTTATCACGATCATAATTAGGCCCCATAAACTCCCACAAAAGCCCAAAAGAAACCATCTTCGATATTTATGAAGGAGCAAGCTACAATATACTTCCCAACACACTCTTCAATCTTCTCCACCACCCTTCTATCCCATATAACCAATATACCACCAGAAGCCCCTTTAGAAGGTGAGTAGCACCAATTTGATTGCAAATACCACCACAAGCAAACACAATGCTATTGGAGATGAGCTCTAGTTTTAGACTCCAACAAACAAATAGTATTTGCCTTTCATTATCTAAGAAGATTTTTGACTCTCAAATGCTTGTCACCCTCGTTCAACCCTCTTACATTCCAAGACAATTAGCTTGGGCTTCATAACTAACACCCGCAACCCTCCCCTTAATTCTACCATGGCTAGCACTGCCACCATTCGCGTCATAGTTTTTGGAGCAAACTAACTTTCTTAATTCTCAATTTTCTCAAAACTGGAGCATAAGGTTGACGCCTTCTCCGAATGGCTAGCTTCAATGGCCGCAAACAAGGCCATTAGCTCCTTTTCCAAACCCTCACACACAAGCCCCACAATATGATGGATTTTCTTCACTATTTGCAGAACCCAGGCTAAAGGCAAAGACCTTGCTACTCTTCTTATTGGACAAAATCTCAATGGAGTAGGCTCCTCCTCAAAGAACAAATCCACATCTAGACAAGGCCGGGATACAAGAGCATCACTCCCCTCCCTAATCCCTCACTTCACCCCCAATTAGCTCAGCAAAAGTAGAGCCTTTATCCTTCACTACACATGCACTGCCCCCTCCCCCCCCCCCCAACGCCCCTTTGGAATGAGGAGAAGTATGGCGGAACAAACAGGCACTACCCCCCTATAAATTCAAGCCTACGCGCCTACCCAGACAAGGCAAACTCACAAGCCTGCAAACAAAGTCACCTGACTTCACAACAGAGAGTCTAGGAGGAATGGGTACTAGCTCAGCCACATCACCAATGAAAGCTAAGGGTAAAGGAGGGATGGAGATGTTACTCAACTGAAGCACCGATGGATCCTCCATCCATGGTTGGAGTGATACCGGCTAGTTTAGACAATGGCATCCCTCACAACAACCTCGACAGTTGTCGACGACCACCGACGAGCTAATAGCTTGCAAAGCCACGTTGCCGGCTAGACCCCAATCCATAGTAAGTGGCAAGCTAACAACTTGCAAAGCTGTGTTGTCGGCATTTTGCTCAGCTCATGCACTAGCAAATGATACTGGCGACAACTTGTAGCTTATCCACTGACGAGCCACTAGATTGGGTGGAGTTAAACCGATTTGTTTCCAAGCTAATGGGATCCATATCCACAACTGGGTCAAAACTTGTAGGAGGGGCCTCCCCAACACGTGCTCTCCTGACTCGCCTAAGATTAGGCTTCACATGAAACACACATTTCATTGAAAGGGGGCCCTTATGTCTTTTAACCAAAGGATGTGATTCTTTTTAGAAGTACCTTCAGCAGGAATTAAAGGCACATATTAGGCCTTCACCTCGACTTGCTTCACAGCCTTTAGCCCAATAGAACCTAAGCCCGATAGCTCCATAAAATATCTCTTATGGAGGAGTTGTGTGTTCTTGATGGGTTGGAGGAAGTGAGGGCTTTAGTTGATGGAAAGAGGTTGAGGAAAACTTTGGTTATCAGTGAATTGGAAAAAGTTACCTTAATAGAGGAGATTAGTAGGAGGCAAAAGTCAAGGGCTCTTTGTCTAAAAGAGGGTGACAAATGCATGAAGTAGTTTCCTCGAGTGGCCAACTCGAATAGGAGAAACAAATCCGTTGAAGCGTTGTCAATAGATGGCTTAGTCTCTTCTGATCAATCTGCTATCACGGAACATATTGTGGAATACTATGATAGGTTCTCAACATAGTTCAGTTGGCAGCCTAAGCTGGATAGCCTGGTTTTTGACTCCATAGATGTGAAGGAAGCCCTGGGGATAGAGAGGTCATTTGAGGAGAATGAGGTTCTTGAGGTGGTGAAAGGTATGAATAGTAGTAAGGCGCTAGGCCTGATGGTTTTTCTATGGCTTTTTCCAAGCTTGTTGGGATGTATTCAAGGTAGACATTATAGGGGTGTTTCATGATTTTCATGCTAGTAGTAAGTTTGAAAAAAAGTCTCTTAAGGCCACCTTCATTGCTCGTATTCCGAAGAAATCTAGGGTTATTGATCTTAAGGAATTTTGGCCTATTAGTCTTGTGAGTGGAGTTTATAATATATTTTTGCCAAAGTTCTTGCCAATAGTTTGAAAGGGTTGTGTAGGAGATTATTTTAAAAACCTAGAATTCTTTTGTTCAAGGTATGCAAATCCTTGATTCTGTTTCCTTTGCAAACGAATGTTTGGATAGAAGAATCAGATTTGGTGAGCCGGGGTGCTATGCAAACTAGATATTGAGAAGGCATATGTTCATGTCAATTGGGATTTTGTACTCGTTGAGGAGATGCGGTATCGGGGAGAAATGGTGCTCATGGATAGTGTATTGTATTTATTCAGGTTTTTTTTTTTTTTTGTTGGTGAATGGCACTCTTTCGGTTTCTTTATTAGCTCTCATGGTTTGAGATCGGGTGATCATTTGTCAACTTTTCTCTTTGTTATTGTGATGAAGGCCTTAAGTAGAATGCCTTCTGCAACTATTCATGGGAGTCTTCTCTCAGGATTTTTTGTAGGGTCTAGGCACTCTAGTGTGGTTGACATCTCACATTTATTGTTTGCGGATGACAATTTGCCTTTTTGTGGGGCTAAGCCTTATGTGTGCTTTAATTTTATTTTTATCAGGAAAGGGTGGGAAAATTTTTTCTAGCTTTTCTAGATTTGAGGTGGGGGATGGTTTTAGGATCAACTTTTGGCATGATTAGTGGTGTGGGGAAGCGACTCTAAAGGTAGCTTTTGCAGTTTTATATGGTCTTACTTGTGTGAAGGATGCCTGTATTCCGGCTGATTTGGAGTTTTTGGGCGGCTCCAACTTGTGGAATATGAGCTTTGCTAGAGCGGTGCATGATTGGGAGATGGATGTCTTTGCTTCTTTTTTTAAGGTGTTGCATTTAGGTAGTGTGAGAAGAGGATGTGAAGATCAGCTGTGGTGGGCTCCTTCCCAAAGAGGATTGTTTAAGGGCAAATCTTGTTATTACTCTCTAGCTTCTCCTGAAGGTAGTTGCTTCTCCTAGAAGAGTGTTTAGGGGACTCAAGCTCCTTCGAGGGTAGTCTTTTTTGCATGGTCGGCAGCTTTAGGCAAGATCCTCACCTTGGATAATCTTTGAAGGCGGCAAGTCATTGCGATGGACAAATGTTGCATGTGCAAGAGGAATGGAGAGTCTGTGGACCACCTTCTTCTTCACTATGATGTGGCTTCTACCATTTGGAGTGCTCTTTTTAGTTGTTTTGGATGTCCTGGGTTATGTCTAGATGTGTTGTTTACCTGTTTGATTGTTGGTGGTTCTTTGGCAGGCCAAGGAGTGCTGTGGTGTGGAAAATGGTACATACGTGCCTCTTTTGGTGTTTATGGAGGAAAATGAATGATAAAAACTTTGAGGATAGGGAGAGGATGCTAGGGCAAGTTTTATCTTTGTTTTACGAAATGTTGTATCTTTGGACGACAGCGTTATTGTCTACTTTGTTGGTTAGTTATAGTGACTTCTTTGTTCATTTTTCTCTTTCTATTTAGGAGGTTTTTTTTGTATACTTAATGTGTACTTAGGGGCAGCTTACGCTTTTAATGAGATTTATTTATTACTTATATAAAAGAAATTAAGCTTCAAAGCTGTTTTCGGTTGAAGATTAATCTAGCTAAGTTGGAATTAGTTCCTGTGGGTAATGTGGAGAATGTGGATGGGTTGGTAGGCATTCTGATCTGTGAGGTTTTTTTCTTTGCCTTTGAAGTATTTTGTTCTTTCGTTAGGGCGTTCTATAAGGTTAAGTATATTTGAGATGGTGTTATTGAAAAGATAGTGTCAGCTGGCTAATTGGAAAAAGGATGTACTTGTCTACAGGTGGTTGGGCTACCCTTATTCAGAGCACACTTTCCAATTTGCCAACATATTTCTTGTCCCTCTTTCTTCTCATTGCAGGTGTTGCAAACTGCATAAAAAAGCTTCATCGAGATTTCTTATAGGGCAGGATTGGAGAAGAGTTCAAATTTCACTTGGTAAGTTGGTTTAAGGTTTGTTTTTTGATCTTTAAAGGAGGATTGGGGGTTTGGAACTTGCTGATGTTTAATCATGCTCTCTCTGGGAAATAACTATGTCGCTATATGTATGAGAGAGAGGCGTGGTGGAAAGTTTTGGTAGGCTCTAATTTGGCAATTCGTGGGGTGAGGGGCATTCTAATGAGCCACATGGGTGATGTAGGGGTAGGGTTATGGAAGAATGTCAGGAGGGGTTGGAGGATGTTTTCAAGTCACTCCAGATTTCATGTGGGAGACCGCGCCAAGGTTAGTTTCTAGCATGATAAATGGTGTGGGGTCAATGCCTTGAAGGAAGCTTTTCTAGAGCGGCTTATGATTGGGAGATGGATGTCTTTCTCTTGTTTTTCAATTTATTATACTCAAAGTAAGATGGGAAGGTGAAGACAAGCTTTAGTGAACCCCCTCCAAAAAAAGGGTTGTTTGTTGTTAGTTCCTTCTACAATGTTCTTGTTTGTAATGATGACATTCCTTTCCCTTGGAAGAGTATTGGCGGACCAAGGTTCCTTTGAGAGCGATCTTTTTTGCTTGATTGGCAACCCTAGGAAAGATTCTTACCATTGACAATCTTAGAAAGAAGCGTGTTATGATTGATAGGTGTTCTATGTGCGAGAGGACATTGGTGGATGATGTCCTTTCGAGGACCACGAGAGGATGTTAGCGGAGCTTAAATCCTTATTTTTTTTAATACTCTTTATATTTGGACAGCAGCGTTTTTAGCTTCTGTTGTGTATAGCTTTCATGATTTCTTTATTCTTTTTTCTCCTTCTAACTAGGTGTTTCTCTTGTATACTTCCTTTGTACTCGGGTTGCACCTTTTACTTTTAAAAATATTTTGACATTGCACATGTAGAACCTATAAACAAAGAAAAGAAAAGAAAGACTAGTTCTAATATCCTCTCTCACGTGCAGGATTGCATAATAAATATAAACGAATATGGACATTGCACATTTAGAACCTAAACAAAAACTGAAACAAATGGGGATTTACACAAGTCAAAACTCAAGACCTATCAGTCAAACTGAGGGTCTGATAATATGTAGGAACCATTTAACCCAAAAGTTTTAGCTACCGAGAAGTGGGTCAATACTCTTAACAGTGTACATATGATTTCTATGAAACTTAGGAGTTGCCTCTTAAAATGAGAGAGGATCATGGAGAAGTTTTCATCTTGTTCCTGTTATGTTTCTAATACATTTGTCTTTTTTTGGTTATACAATTTTCCCTCTTTCTTTTTCTTTTCTAATTTAAGCAATGTCAATTTCCTGAGTTTGCAAATGCAGATCTAACTAGAATATGAGGTGCATCTTCAAACATGAATCTCGAATTGACTTTAGCTAGAAACTTGAGAGACTGTCATAAGCACACTAAGAATGTTTGAGGTTATCTATAAGAGATCGAGGACAACATACCAAACCATATACATATTTTAGACTGCTTCTAAAGATGTTGGTTAATTTCATTTATGGTGAGTTAATGGTAAACATTTATTTCCACTTTTCCAAGCCCTTTAGGAAAAATAAAAAATAAAAGAAAAAGGAAAATAAACTCTACTTTGATTTATATTATTGGTAAAAAAGTGACTATCCTTTTGGAGTGTTGTCTTAGTGATTCAATTTTATTTATTTATTTATTTTTTGATAAGTATCTTAGTGATTCATTTTATAGTAGTTGTTTGGTTCTGAATATGCAGTACATCTCTTGGCATCGAAATTTACAAAAATGTGATGTCTAAGAATATAAATGCACAAGAAAGCATATCCTTGCTTGGTTTTACTATGAATCTAACAAGATTCCTGGGAATTGAAATTCTTCTATTTACTTAAAAAAAAAATTCTTCGATTTGGTCTATTTTTAGAAATCCTTTAAGAAATGTTTATTTTTCCAAAAGTACTCGATCTATATAGTATTTTTTAATGTGTTTAATATGAATAATGTTAAAATAATATAAAAAATAAATGAATTTCATGTAATTGTTATTAGATAAATTTATTTCAATAATAAATTTATTTATCATATATAATAATATTATGTGGTATTTTATATAAAGTAATTTATTTAATTTATAAATACAGGTATACAATTTACTATATTTACTATCATATACTATTTTGTTATATAATTTGCAATGGAATTGTGTATGTTACATTAAATATGTTTTTTTTTGATAAGTCATAAAGATGTTTTATTAAAAGCGTAAGGCGCCCCAAAAGTACATAGGATATATACAAAAGGACCACCTAACTAGAAAAAGAAAAGCGGGAAAGAAAGTCCGCATAGCAAATAGAAGAAGGGGAAAGGTAAGCCGCAATCCATAAATACAAGGAGTACAAGAAAGAGGCAATGATCACTTCCATAGAACTTTCCACATCCTCGAAACATCTATTGTTTCTCTCCCTCCAAAGCGTCCAAAAAATACAAATAGGCACCATTTTCCAAACCACAGCACTCCTAGTCCTTCCAGAAGAACACCAACAAGAGCACAAGTCTGAAACACAACTAGGCATGACCCAAGACAGACCAAGCCGGCTAAAGATATTGCACCACAAAGCATGGGCAACCTCGCAATGAAGGAGTAAATGATCAACAGACTCTCCATCTTTCTTGCACATGTAGCATCGATTAACAACAACCACTTGCCTCTTCCTTAGATTATCCAAAGTAAGAATTTTCCCAAGCGCCGCCGACCACACAAAGAAAGCTGCCCTTGGGAGAGCCTTGGTCCTCCACACACTCTTCCAAGGAAAGTCGTAACCTTCCGCATTAGACAAGGCTCTGAAGAAATCTTTGACCTTAAACCTTCATTTTTTAGAGGGATTCCACCACAATTTATCTTGGCACCCCATTCAGATTGAAACAGACTGCAGTCTCTAATAAAAAGAAGTGACGACCTCCACCTCCCAGTCATGAATTTCTCTGCCAAAGATAACGTTCCACTGAAACGCTCTGCCCAAAAACTCCACATTGGCTGCCACCGAAGCGTCCTTCTCACAAGCAATACTATAAAGCACAGGAAAATCCTCTTTAAGCTTCGTATCCCCACACTACCGATCATGCCAAAACCGAACCCAGTTCCCTTCCCCAACCACTAGTCTAGAATGACTAGAGAAGATCTCCCACCCTGACCGGATATTCTTCCACAAACTCACCCCCAGCGCTCCACTGCGAGGATATGTGCACCAACCACCCCACATACTCCCATACTTGGCCTCCACCACTACTCTCCACCAAGCCTCTCTCTCGTGCCCGTAACGCCACAACCATTTGCCTAATAAAGCACGATTGAAGTCCACCAACTTCCTTATACCAAGCCTGCCCTCAGAAATCGGAGAGCAAACCTTAGACCACTTCACCAGATGATACTTGAATTCGTCACCTACTCCACCCCAAAGAAAGTCACGTTGTAACTTCTCAATGCGATTGGCAACACTCACAGGGATCTTGAAGAGGGACATGTAATATGTAGGAATATTGGCGAGGGTGCTCTTGATCAGGGTAACTCTCCCCCCCTTGGACAATAACGTCCATTTCCAGCCTGCCAAATGACGATCCATCTTCTCTAAAACACCGTCCCAAATATGGATTGCACTATTGGGAGCCTCCAATGGAAGCCCTAGGTACTCGAACGGCAGAGAAGCCACCTCACACCCAAGAATACTCGCCAAATAGTCCACTTGTTGAACATCACCCACAGGAATCATTACTGATTTAGCTAGGTTAACCCTCAACCCTGAAGCTGCTTCGAACAAAAGGAATATGCCCTGCAAATGAGCCAACTGATCAGGGCTAGCATTACAAAAAATCAAGGTGTCATCAGCA
Organism: Carpinus fangiana; assembly: GCA_006937295.1. NCBI lineage: Eukaryota > Viridiplantae > Streptophyta > Magnoliopsida > Fagales > Betulaceae > Carpinus > Carpinus fangiana. The sequence goes on from CM017326.1 coordinate 18,577,957, forward strand.
AACAAGTGGGAAACAATCTCATTACCAACTTTGAAGCCCTCTAAAAGCCCATCATTTATCCCAGCAGACAACATACGGCTCAAAGCCTCCATCACAAACACACACAAATAACAATGGGGAGAGAGGATCCCCTTGCCGGAGCCCACGAGAGCTGTCAAAAAAGCCTTCAGGAGACCCTTTGACCAAAATTGAAAACCTAGCTGAAGAAATGCAATATGAAATCCAAAAACACCATTTCGCCCCAAAACCACATCTTTTCAGCATATACAATAAAAAGTCCCTATTAACGTGATCATAAGCTTTCTCCACGTCCATTTTACACAAAATACCTGGCTCCTTCGATCTGAGTCTGCAACCGAGAGTCTCATTCGCAATAAGAATCGGATCCAGAATTTGTCTCCCTTTGATGAAGGCACTTTGCGTCTTGGAGATAACCTTCTCCAACACCCCTTTTAATCTATTAGCAAGGACTTTAGCAATGATTTTGTAGATACCTCCACAAGGCTAATAGGACGGAAATCCTTCATCTCCGAGGCACCTGGAATCTTTGGGATAAGTGAGATGAAGGTAGAATTGAGACTAGCTTCAAATTTACCTTCAGCGTGAAACCCACTAAAAATCTTCATGATGTCCTCTTTTACAATGTCTCAACAAGCTTGGAATAAAGCAATAGAAAAACCATCCGGACCTGGAGCTTTGTCCCCATTCATGGCAAACACAACCTTCCTCACTTCCACCTCATCAAACTCTCTCTCCAACCAGCCAGCCTCATGCTCAAGAATTTGGTCGAACTCAAGGTCATCCACCCTAATCCTCCACCGACATTGCTCTGAAAAAAGTTTTTGGTAAAACTTAACTATATGATCACTAATCTCCGCCTGATTATTAGATAAAGTTCCATCAATCATCACAGAACCAATGGAGTTGTATCTTCGATGAGAGTTGGCCATGGAGTGGAAATACTTGGTACACTTATCGCCTTCCTTGAGCCACAAGATTTTGGACTTTTGTCTCCAGCTAACCTCCTCCATAAGCAAACAAGAGTCATAGCTAGCTCTTCACTTCCCAAAGCCTGAAATTCTTGTCAATTTGGTCATAGGTGCTAGGCAACTTTTGTTGTGTACGGGATGTGGATGCCCGAAAAGTTTTGTTTGCCACCACATTTCCACAACATTGGGGCTTTTTGGCAGTTCATATACTCATTGGCGTGCAGACTCCATAAGCAAATTGCTAACAAAGAAGAGCATCCCTGCAAATCCTCTCACTGTATTGAGATAAGGCCATGTTGGGTGGCTTTTAAGAGTACTTAGTAATATGGGTTTCCAAAATTTGGTGTGTGGCTTAGCATGTGATTTGCATTTGAAAATGAAATATCAAGGTTTCACTAACGGCTGCAGCTATCTTGCCATAGAACAATTACGAGATGGTTGACCATCTTACAGTATTTTACAATGCAGCACCAATCAACTATGATTAGATTCCTATTATTTGGTTCGCTGAATAATTTAGGATTTCTCAGAAATTATGGGCATTCTGCTGTTTGGTACTTAAAACCCTCATTTTTGTGGGAATGCGGATTCTTATGAAAATATCCTGGTATCTAAACTCCTGTGGCATTGGATGGCACCGTTTTCAGTTTAGTGAGAATTATCCTTATTCAATACCCCTCTTACTAACAAGATACATGACCATTGTTGCGTACTCCCTCATCTTGTGCTAACCTAATCATTTATCAAGGGCATGCTTAAGGTGTTAAAGCTAAGTATTATTGTAACACTCCGATCCCATATTGGGAAGATGAGAAGAAGCCCACATAAAGTGGGTGGTTTTAAAGATAGTCATGGGTGCTAAGTTCAACATTGCCTCGTTACTAGGTGAAACTGGGCTTTATAATGAATTCTAGGGAAGCTTCAAATTGACTAATCCTTTTGAGGTAATAACGCAGATGTGGCTAGCGCTTTTTTCTAGGTCGTTACAAATGGTATCAAAGTCACCTACTAACGCCAGGTCAGATGGTATTGGAGCACTGCATGACAGTGGCCTTGACGAGGACGTTAGGAATTTAAGAGGGAGAGTTTGTAACACCCTGATCCTATATTCGGAAGATGAGAAGAAGCCCACATAGAGTGGATGGTTTATAAAGATAGTCATGTGTACTTAGTCCCACATTGCTTAGTTACTAGCAGAAACTGAGCTTTATAATAAATTTTAGGGAAGCTCCAAATTGACTAGCCCTTTTTGGGGTGATAGCGCAGATGTGGCTAACACTTTTCCCTGGGTCGTTACAATTATTTTTTATTTGAGTTTTATGTGATACTATTTCTTTTAATTGGGCCCCATTCTATTTTTATCTTTTGTTGTATTAGTATTATTATTATTATTTATTTGCAAAATCATAATATATGAGTTATTTTAAGTTTATCTTGTTCAAGGGTACTTCTGGAACAATGAATAATTGCTATACAAATAAACCGAAGGTGAGAATTTCACATTCCAAAGAATCTTGTTAGACTCCTAGTGAAACCAAGCGTGAAGATTATTACATTGTTTGGTCTTTTGATTTCCAATCATCACATCCTTGACAATCTTGATGACAGATGATATTGGATGTCCTGAACAAAATGCTGTGCTAATGAGCATGTCCAATGTAAACAACTTGCCATCTATCCCCCATCCTATTAGCATTTTCTTCTAAGTCTGATATTTTTTATCTTTGACCATACTATCTTTAAACATAACTAGTTTCTGTCCCTTGAACTTTAACCATCTAATTGTTGGGCTTCTCTATCCTATATCCCTTCTTTACCACTAGTCGATGATACAGAGTGATACCAGATGGATCACTTTACAATCTTTACAACAATCTCTATTTGGGTAAGAAAAATGTTCCATGTGATAATATTTGACCACTCTTACAGGTTATTAAGTATGAATCCTTCCTTTTAAACCGACTGTTCTGGGAAAGGTGAGAACTGGACTAAGTAAGATAATTTTATAGGGCTTGTTTAGTGGGCTAGTGGCTTTACAAACTTATAAAAAAAAATAATAATAAGAAAGGTCAACTATTTGGATTTTTTTTTGATAAGTCAGAGTATATACAAAAAAAAAGCGCAAAGCGCCTCTAAGTACACAAGAACGAGAACGCAGAGCGCCTCAAGTATACAAAGGAAACCCAAACCAACAACCCAAGGAACGCACAAATGCGTCTCTAAGTACACAAAAAGTATACAAAGGAACCCAAAAAGAAAACCCGAAACATCCCAACAGCAAAAAGAAACCCAAACCAACAACCCAACACGAAAATTATACAAAGAAAACCCGAAACAACCCAACCCAACAGCCTAACAGCCTAACAACTATTTGGATTTTTATCTTAGAAAAGATAAGGATGAATATTAAATAAAAGAAAGAAATAAATAGAATTCCTTCAAATTAAAAATAATATATTTTTAGAAGATTCTCTGACATTATGCCACCCTTGAAATCAGCCTTGCCCTCTGGGTTGACTTATAATATTTAATATTTGTAGCAACACCTTGATATTCTTTACTTATAAGTTGCTCAAATAAACTAATGCTAGCCTTTATAGTTATTATTTTTTTGATAAGTATTGCATATCATTTTTTAGTGCAAAGGGGTGCAACCTTAGTACACATGATGAAGGTAACTCCTTTTAAGAATTAAAAGAAGCACAAAAATCCACAAAATGAGAAAAGTTAGAAAATGGGAAATATTATGCGCCCTTGTTCATATATAAAGCGAATTGACCAAGATGTTGATGAGTTCTTCCATCGGCCTCTTACGGTCTTTCAAAACACTTTGCATTCTGCTGCTAGTGAGAGTTTTGATTTGTTTATAAATTCAATCCTAAATATAAGTGTATTGTAATTGTTAGTTTTCTGTTTTTGGAAGATACAATCATTTACTGAGATATACCATTATTAGGGACAATAAATATTTTCATAATGATACGATCTTTTGGTTTTTTTGTTTTTTGTTTTTTTATAAGTAAAATTTTATTAAGCAAAACAATTTGGTGAATTTAATATTCTAACAC
>CM017326.1:18582022-18613994 GCA_006937295.1 Carpinus fangiana
CCCCCCCCCCCCCTCCCCCTTCACCCGCTCCCTTCCCTCTTACGAGTGAACTCAAACTCTTTCTCAGATTTTAAACTCAAGACCTTTGTTTATGGCATGCTAAATCATCATTCAGGACCTTTGTTTAAACTAATAAGAATAGATGAATTTAATTACTTAATTTTATAATCTAATTCATTTAAATAAGTAGATTTAGATGCATTAGGATCCTCTGTAATTCTTAGAGTATTCTATTATGTAGAATTCTTTAAATCCCAATTTTTTATTTTTAAAATTAAATGGTTGAGATTTTGCCACATTAGCATTTACCATTTTTATCAACTTAGTACTTACCACTTTTGAGTAGAAGAACATTAGATTAAGATTTTCATGTGATAAATAAACATACGCATGCATATGGCTTATCTTTGTGTTTTGATTGCTCCTGGCTACTTTTCTTAATGCTCCATATTGGAATTACTTCTTCCTATAGTGATAATTAAAATGTGCATGTTTTGCACCAATTATGTAACTTTTGACTTTTTCTCTGCAATGATTTTGATTAGGGCCTTTGTAGACATGAATTTCAGGGAATAGGATCCTCTCCATTTCATTTGAAATAGAGAGTATCCATTTAGTATAAAATGAAGGACAATATTGTGTTAACATTAAAATTGAAGGATGATAATTACAATATTACCCCTCATTTTACACTAAATGAATACTCTCCATTTTCAAATGAAATGGAGCGGACCCTATTCCGAATTTCAGAAGCTTTTTTTTTTTTTTTTTTTTTTTTTTCAACTTATTTTTTCCCTTTCTGCATGATTTGCTTTTGTATCTACTCGTCATTTTTAAATATGGCAATGGATGGTTCCGCTAGAAAATCAATTAAATGTCCTATTTTTTCAATTTTGAATTCAATGCAATTGCTGGATTTCAAATCTATGGACATTCTGATGTCACTATCGTGGTTTGTCGTACGAACAATTAGGATACCAAACATACATGAAGAGCAAACAGAGCAATGAGGAAAGAATTGCAGCGCCCCACCCCCCCCTCACCAAAAAAAAAAAAGAAAGAAAAAGAAAATGACAAAAAAAGAACGGGTGGGCAAGTGACATTGGGAACAACCATCAGTGGTTGGATGATTCTGGCACTGAAATTGGTGAAAGCACCACCTCTTTGGCTGCCAGAAACAGCCTACCAAGCAATCGTTGTAATTAGGAACTTACTATTTAACAATCAATTAAATGCACGTGTTCCTAATTCTCTATTGAAGACCAAAATTCAAGACAATGCTCATAACTGTGTGCTTTATTCTGTTGTAGGTTATTTTGCGGTGGGGACTGCAAAGGGGAACCAGTGTCCTACCTTGTAGCCTCAAAGCTGACAGGATAAGGCAAAACATAGACATTTTCAGTTGGTCTCTCTCAGATGATGAGTGGAACCGCTTGAACCTGATTGAACCACAGGTGTGTTTATTTGGACATAGTCCTCTGAGTAATCTTTCGGAAAATGTCTTTATGTTTGGGAGTCGTCCACTACAAGCTGTGCGCGAGATGGAAGATGACATGGAGTCCAATGCCTGATATTTCATATTATTTGCTTCAGATATTGTGCCATTGGTGTTCAAATGTGTGATCAAGTTATCATATGTCATGTGCCTATTGTTTGTAAGATTTTGATTTGTTGGTGCAAGAATAGAAAGTCAAACCAGACTCTGTTAATGGAAAAAGTGGGGAATATTTGTGTTTGAAAACAAAGATGATATCTTTAGATCTTCCAGCCAGGATGATGTCTTTTGACGCGAAATAAAATTATAAAAAAAAAAAAAAAAAGTTGGGGGCCTACTATTTTCAGCATGGATTGATTATATTATTGAATGGTTGCATTTAGAGAATTAACATCAATCAGTATGAATGAAGTTGCCTGAATTGGCTGTCATACATTATGACTCGCACATTTTTGGTCGATCTTCAATGTCCTCTTTGTATCTGAATATAGCTGGAATTGCATTTCAATATAGCATCAAGCCTTAAGCTTCTTCTGTTTTAATATAAATATCTGCTTTGCACATTTAATTATTTTATGAAAACTTGTGTTGATTGTTGCTTTGGTACACTGTCTTTTTAACTCGGTTAATTTATTTTCTGCTTCAGCAGTCTTCTGAAAATTAGTATCTCTTTTATTATTTGTTTCGCTAACCATTAGCAGTAACTTTGCAATTACCATAACAATTCCAAAAATTTGGTTCCAAACTGATGCGTCACCATCCCGTCACCATATATGCCTTTATTTATTAAAATAATAGATCACATGAGTTGGTAACACATCAGTTTAGAACTAAATTTCTGGAATCGTTACTCATTTCGGTTCTCATGTACTTTGTTCTTGACTTTGACTCTTGACATGTGTAAGCCATACAGACTTAGAACTTTTTGGAAGTCACCAAAATTTAGTCATAGAGAAAGGTTTGGTATCAAGGATGGTAGTGGTCTCTGGGTGTTTACTGTATGTGTTGTAAGATCCTGATGTAATTAAGGCAACTGGAGAATGTATGCCATGGTGATTTGTGGGTACCCAGAGGCATGGAAAAGGGTCACTACTCTCTGATCTAACTCTGTCAAGAATTCTCATGATAGAGAATTTTTACTCTTTTCAATTTCTCTCCATCCAGTTTTCCTTTTTCTTTGTTTCTTTCTTTTTTGTGTATTTTCTGGATTAAGACTGACGTATGGGAGGGGGGGAGAGAGAAGTAAATTTATTCTATCTTTGATGATGATGGGGTTGACAAGAGAACAAAGTGAGGGGAGCACTGAAAAAGGATATGTAAGACCCACTAGGCAGAGCACAACCTGAATAGACATGCATGATGGTTTGCCTTGTTTGTAATTGAAATGGTGACAACATTGCCTTGACATACCAATTCTAAGCTCTTTGGCTTTTGCTATTTGTTGGGAATATATTCCACCATGAGTCCCACTATGATCATCAATGACTTGGATAATGATCACATCCACCAAAATCTCTTAATTATGATATTTCAGTTTAGATATCCCAACTATCGCAAATATTCCAGATACTACTGTCGAGATTATCTCTCACCCACCACATGAACGCGGAACGTCTGTAGGAAAGTGGTTATGAAGACTATTATAAAGCGTAGTACAGTACCAAGTAAAAAGGGATTATGGGTCTCCCAAAAATTCAAGACAAATATTCAAACTTAAGTATCAAAATGTCTCCGGCCAAGGCTTGAAGATCCTTTAATGTTCTTACTATTTTGTAAGTAGCCTATCACCAAATGGACCGTACCTAAAACTGCATCAAATTCTATTGTTGCAAGTGGAAGCTGCTCTCATTTCTTGTTTTGGACCTCTCTAATGGCATTATGCCAAAGAGTCGGTGCCATCAATTTTCCTGTTGAAAGTAGTGTAATGAAGGTGGATCCCATGTAAGAATTATTATTATTATTATTAGTTCTTTCCAGATTGTATTCAACAAAAATCAAATGGCAATGAATCAGAAATGTTGAGGACAAGACTGCACCAACACACCACAATACACGCGCAGAGTGTTTGTATAATTCAAATTTGGAGAGACTGCAGGATATGTACAAATTATATTCCCTCACTTCGACTGTCGGGAATTAGGGAGTAAGACATCAAAAAAGACAAGAAAAAAGGGAGAGAGAGAGCAATTTCACAGCACCATACCTACCTAACTATCCAAAACCTCTGCACCTTCCTCAATTTCAGTTAGACTAATTTGTTTGTGTAAAATGTTTTCTGGAAAATATTTTTTAATTTTAATTTTAATTTTTTTTTGTGTTTGGTCCGGCCTAAAATATTGGGTAACCTGAAAATGTTTTCTGTTCAACAAGGAAAATAACCTTTACGAAGCATAAAATGTTTTATGCTTTTCATTTGTGTAAATCATTTTTCTACGAAGCATAAAATGTTTATGCTTTTCATTTGCGTAAATCATTTTTCATTACTCTCCTATAGCCTCTTCGGGCAAACAATTGTGAGGATTTTTTTTTAAGTCTACTTTTTTGAGCACGTCTTGAATTACCCATACACCTGCCCAGGCGGATTTCACAAGAGCCAAAATTGCACGTAATATAGGCAACCCATTGTATTGGATCTCATGAGGGTAAGCAACCAAGTTTTTTCCAAAATTTTTAAAATATATCATTATAATTTTTTGAAAATTAAAAATTTACCTTTCCAAACTCCAAATGCTAATTCCCCCGCTGCCCAAACCCCAAAGAACCCTATAATTCCAACAACAATCCTATCACTTTTGTAAACAATATTTATCATTTTGTCGGTAGTAATTAATCAATAGATGTGATCCTTTCGATTTTCACATCGGGGGAAAAGATCATTATTAGTTAATATATTTATATTTAATTAAATGTAAATTTAAGTTGATTTATATTAATATTTTCATGTTGGGAATAAGAGTTTATATTTATAAGTTAACATTTTGAATAAATCTTTTTTTTATTAATTTTTCAGATGAGCTAAACGCTGAAAAATGTTCAGTTGAAATCATTTTTGTAGCTATTTTTTTTTTTTCGGCAGATATTTTACGGATATTAGTTAGAAGATTAGTCGTTTTACACTTTCAGAGTTGTTGATAATTTATTTATTTTCAATTGGGTTACACCAAACTTCTCCTACTCCTTCCGATGAAGATATGACAACTTGATTTCCTGATTATGACAATTCCTTCTCACACGTCAACTAGGTATGGCAGTGGCACTTTGGTCAATCCGGTTGTTTAGAAAAGAGAAAGATTTTGTATGAAATTTATATTTTATATTTTAGCTTTTTTTAAAAAAAAATTTATATAATATTATTATTAATATTAAAAATATAAGAGTAATAAAAGCTCAAGTATATTAATCTATTTTGCTTGAGACAAATATTTTTCCAAGAAAAAGTGGCCGAGTCTCCACGATTGAATTCAACTCCAATCTTAAATTATAGTTTGTATAAAAGTGAGCAAGAGTTTGGTGTTTTTGTTTGTATTAATTTGTCAATGGACGCCAACTTCATCTTCCTTACATTCCTTTCAATTTAAATGTGAACACAAGAACACAAATTCCACGATATTTATTCACAAACGCGCAAAGAACAAAAGTCAAAAGGATTCTCATATTTCTCATACGCTGAATTCAATATATATATATAAATATATCAGCTTTATTATTATTTTAATTATTAGGTGAAGAAAAAGTAATTCAAAGGATGATGAGATAGATGACCAAAAGCCTCGGATGTCAAAGATTATTCTAAGCAAATTCAGAAGTAGAAGAAGAGTGATAGAGACGGGCCATGACCAATTATGAACAACTGCATGGACCAAGAAGCGTTAAAGGAGGCAGATCGGTAAGCTGGCTAAAAGCTAAGATGAGGCTAACTCTAAGGATGGATTCACTTCAATTAGAAGTTGATACAATGACCACGCACGTCCAACCTTCACGCCGGTGGTGACAGTGGAACTACCTCCGATGCTTGTTAAGTTATTGAAAGTGAATTTGATAAGATAAGATGCTAGACTTGGGAGATGGTTTTTTTTTTTTTTTTTTATATATGTCCACGCAAGGATAGGAGGATGAATGATTCGAACTTGTGACCTCTGCTTCATAAGGTTGAGATGGTTTGTTTTTCCTTTTGTAAAGGTTGTCCGTCTTTAGTTGGTAAGTGGGTTTGATAAGGCAAGTACCGGCAGGTATATGAGTACATATTGAATCAATGTATCTTCCTTATTGAAGGGGTTTGGAATGGCAAAGCCTTTAAGGCTCATACCTTGCTTTCCTTAAGGAATATCACCAACGGTTCCTTTCCTTTTGTTTGAATTTTAGATTGTCATGTCAATAATAAGGTAGATTACGTTCCTCGTAGGATTTATCGCTTTTTGGGGAGTGTGCAAGGGGATGGTTTCAATGTAATGCAAGTGTCTCTTGTTGAGCCTAGGTCTCAGACTGGCTGGGTTTCCCTTTAGGCCGACGGGTTCTCAGTTGGTCCTGCTTGGCTTTTGTACTTTTTTTTTTTTTTTTTACATATCCGCACAAGAGGGGGAGGATGATACGAACTAGTGACCTCCGCTTCATTAGGTGTGAGTCCCAACAGATTGAACTACCTACTGGTGAACTCGAGCCTGTGATTGCTGAGCTCGATCCCATAAATTGCAAATGGTCCTTGAAGTGTGTCTTAAGCCCAAAATTAATGAATTTTCTTGCATCTTTATGTAAAACCTAAAAATACTAAAACAACAGAAAATCAAACAAATAACAATGTTAAGGAATTAACATATGTGAGTTAAGGGGCTTGATTATGCAACATTCGACGCTTATCAGGAAGCAGCTGCCTCAATTTCATAAGGTAAGAAGAGTAAGAAAACTCCTGTTAAATCTTATGTTCCTTATCCTATGTTTAGATTTGTGCACCCATCTAGGAAACAACCTTCTCAAAGGTTTGTTCCTACTTGCTATCACTGTAGAAAAGTTGGTCATATTGGACCAAACTGTTTTAAACAGAAATCCCGTGAGCATATGAGTGAGAATCCCTATTCTAGGAATGATTTTGAGGGGCTATGCACAATGATGAGGTGAGTGTTATCTAGGTTAGATGAGTTGAACAAGAGACACAATTCTATCCCTAGAGTTAGGAAGGTTTGGGTTCGGAAGGATGATAACATTCACCCGTTGAGGGGGAGTGATAGTGAACTCACTTGGCGTTAGGTGGTCTCATTACATGCCTAGGACTAGTTGTGTTGCTTATTTTTGCATATCCTGGAGAATGTAGCATCCCTTGCATTGCATTTTATTTCTTTTTTCAGTTCTGCATATGCATTTCCCTCTTTTTATGCTTTTTTTCTTCTTTTTTTTTTTTTGAAAAGTTCGAAAAGACAAAAATATATTTGTTTTTTGGATTTGGTTGTCTCCCTCATGTTCCCGTCATATGCACCTTGATAGTCTATTCATCTCTAATGTATTCTTCATAGATTCAAATCCTTGTTTCTTAGAATGTTCTTACTATGCGTGAGATGATTATTTGTTCTAATGAACTCGTTTTATTGTTATTTAAACCTAAGCTTATGTGGTACATTTTACCTTTGCTTGAGATCTTGTGCACTTTTAAGCTATATTGAGCTTGTTTTTGGTTTTAAAGGTGTGTTCTGTTAGGCAACCATACGAGGAAGATTGACTAGATGTGTCTATCAAATTGACTATATGCTAGTTGAACCTAGGACCTAAAAATTTCAGCATTCCTCTAATTGTTTTAAGCACCAAATGTTTAAAGACACTTTCTCAAAGAGAAAAATAATGAAACAAGAAAAGAAAAAAATATATTCCAAAAGGAATTGTTTTCACTATGTCAAATTTGTGCTCAACAGGTCCCTAAAGAAATAGTCGTGACCAAATTCATTGCGGAAAGAGACGGACATTACCGGACATTGTTTAAGCTTGTGCTATTACTAAATGGAGTGTGTATTGGATGAGGTGTTGGGATTATGCCCATAATCCTAGTGAATTTTTAATCCATGAAGACATTCCATGTTTATAAATGAATATGATGTTTATTCATTCTATCATCGTTGAGCTATGACATATACTATCTTTTACATGCCTATTACCTAAATGTTCATAATGCATGTGAAAAGGTCCTAGGATCACATTGAATATGGATAACTGTGTGAGTAACACTGTTATCACACAAAGTCTTAGTCCATAAATCCTTGTATCATTAAACATTTAAGGTTCGCAGTTAGTAAATGGAACTGGGCATTCCATTTTGATAAGACTATTACACATCGAATCTTAATGATCTATCTTGATCAAGCGAAGCGGCATCTTCGGGATTGATGTGTAGTGTGCTGAGTTCCTAAAGCACTGAATGGACCAAGGAGTTGTCTTTTTAAGAAAAATACTGTATATTAAGAAAAGACAGTGAACTCCTTAAAAGGCTTCTTTGGACTTTGATTCTAAAATTCTGAAAGTTCGTAAACCCAAGTGTGAAAATGTTGATTACTTAGATGAATCATAGAGTGAGACCTATCGTCGGTCAATAGAAACTTAGTGCATTTGGTAATCACATTTGAACATTGTGGGAACATAGACTTCAAGAAGAAATTCAAATATTTTGTCAAGTAGACAAAGAGATAAGAAATTTCCCCTTGAGATAGATTTTATGGATATTGTTCTCAAGTCTCTAGCCAGAACATTTTGGTTGGCATACCAAAATATATAAGTGATTTTCATATTATGAGAATATCGTAAAATCAGTGACCTAAGGAAAAGAGGTAGAGAAATAAGTGGCAGTATTTATGGCCTTAATTCTATTACGGGGGATTCCATGGCGGAATCACAAGTCATTATTAAGTCAAAGGAATTAATTGTTTTAAGCAAAAAAAAATTATTGAAGTGCAGTCACAATAATTTTATGGAATTAATTGTGATTAAAATATTATCGTGTAAAAAATGTTGGGAGACATGACTACGAAAATATTTAAGCCAATAATTATTTTTTCCTTTAGGTCCCTCACCAAGCTGATATATTTGTTTGGGCTAAAAATTTTATTTAACTAAAACATGGGCTAGAGAATATATTTAAAGCTGCGCTTGGGATAAAACTGTAGTGACCCAAATAATTAACTAAGCTTAGGTAGCTTGCTTATAGGTTAATTTGGGCTTTGGGTCACTAAGGACACAAGAGGGGCAATTTGGACTTTTGGACTGGACGTACGCTAGGTTTGGCGGACGTATTCTTCTGTCTTTAGTGTGGGCGTACGTGGGGGACCATCGTACGTTCGCTCTATAAATCGTACATAGACATACGCGGGACCACACGGACGTACGCTACTTTATGGTATACCCTTTGGTTAATACCTAGATGTACAATGCACCCTTTGGACCGCTGTGTAAATAGTACCAGACGTACGCTAGGGTTGGCGAAAGCCCGTTGCTTTTTTGGAGAGTTGGTAGAACCCCTTAGCTATAAATACCCCTTACTCTCATTTTATCATGCTCTCTCAGGCCCCCAGGTTGCTAAAATCCCCCATGTGAGTGTGTTTTGTGAGTTTTTGGTGCTAACAGAGAGAAGGTTCTTGAAGTTTTGCTTTAAGAAGGTGACATTGCTTAACCTAGTTTGTTTTTACGTCGTTATTCTGCTTAAATGTTGTCTTGTGTTGTTAGTTGCAGCTTTAACTTAAGTTATGCTTTAATCTTGTTAGGACTAGCGTTTTTTTGGTTTAATATGATTTCGCATGTATGGAGGTTTCATTTTGAGTTAGGAGACCTTAAGGAACTTTTTGATAGCCTTAAGGTTGATTTGGGAGAATAGGAGGACGAGTGGGCAAAATGAGGTTCTCCCTGAAAACCTTGAAGCAGATGTATGGTCTCAAGATAGGACGTATGGTTCGAAATACCTTAGCGGACGTACGGCCTCGAGCCTGGACGTACGGTCAGAAGTGTGGCAGGGGACTTTATTTTAATTAGCCGTCCGAAAGCTCCTGTTTTCTTATTCTAGGGCAAAGAGGAGGTTATTGAAGTTTTGCTTCAAGTAGGTGACGTCGCTTAACCTAGTTCATTTTTACGTAGTTATGCTGCTTAAATGTTGTCATGTGTTGTTAGTTGTAGCTTTAACTTAAGTTATGCTTTAATCTTGTTAGGACTAGCATTTTTTTGGTTTAACATGATTTTGCTTGCATGGAGGTTACATTTTGAGTTAGGTGACCTTAAGGAACCTTTTGATAGCCTTAGTGATTTGGGAGAATAGGAGGATGAGTGGGCAAAATGATGTTTTCCTTGAAAACCTTGAAGCGGAAGTATGGTCTCAAGACAGGATGTATGGTTCGAAATACCTCAGCGGATGTACGGCCTCGAGCCCGGACGTACGGTCTGAAGTGTGGCAGGTGACTTTATTTTAATTTGCCGTCCGAAAGCTCCTGTTTTCTTATTCTAGGGTTGTTTTAGTAGAGTTAGGACTAATAGAAGGTTTTCCAAAGATTTGGAGAACTCGGATCATTTGGAATACTCGGAGACGTTATACAACCTAGGTGAGTTTTAACTCACATAATGCTCACAGTTATTTTCTATACACTACACGACTATTTTGTGTACCAAAACATGCATATTTGCAACTCTCACAATTTATACTTGTTGCACATGAACTCTAGCATTTAGAGGAAAATGTTGTGTTGAATATGTTAAGAAAGTGAGACTTGTAAAAGCATGCATATAAAATACAGACAAGATAATTTGCATTGTATGACATGGTACACCGGGACGTGTGGGATAATGGCCATTGGCTTACTATATATGTTAACCTTATGGTCAAATGTGTGTGTTATATGGGCCTTGGATCCAATGGTTATTTTATGGCCGGCATAGCCTTAACGGGCGGTCATTACAGGATAGACATCATTGGCAGTGTGGGCCACCTGAGGTTGGACTTGATTTTGCTGCTAGTGTTATGTACGGTAGCATACAATATCCGGGGCACCGGTGTTGTATTACAAGTCTCTCGGGATAGTGCCAACCCTGCTGGGAATGGGTAATATCTCGTGTAGACCATATTGTTGGATTATGACTGTCATTCTATATCATATGCATGCATTATATATCTATATCACACCTAAGATAAACTATGATGATGAAGTTATTGCTTACTTATCTAAAACTCAGAGTTCATCACTAAACTGTCATGGGCATTATCTGCGTTAATATTCACTAAGTCTCAGACTTACCCCCTTTATTTTATATTTCCCCCATCACTATGAATATTTGTGCGGTTTAGCTATCCTAGAAGAGAGTGCCGTCGGAGCAGACTTGGGTGATTGCACAGGATCTAATTCGAGTCATTTTTGAGGGCATGGACCCGGTTTGGTTGAAGTCCATGTGGGATGATGGAGGAACCACCCGTGCTGATGTGAATGAGATTTTAATCTTATTAGCTCTTCTTAAGCTTAAGATTTGATCTGTATGATCTTTGTTAAGACAATGTTATGATATTATTATGGTTTTGTAACCCTATTTTGATGACGGTCTAATGACCGGTACACTTGGTGGTTATTTCTATGTTATAAGGTATTTTGTTACTTTGTGTATAATTGTGGGATGATTATTACTGCTCATTTTCTATAGTTTTAGAAAGTCTTCTACTAAGATCTCTCATTTCAGCGAGAAAGGTTGAAATCCCTGAGTCTTGCCCTACGAGGGATAGGGCTGGGAGACGAACCATGTGGTCAATTACTAGTTAATTGATTTGCCTATCAGGGTTGTTACAAAAACTCATGAACTTTAAATAAAACATGAAGGCATAAGGCCAGGAATTTATTCATGGGCCTATGCATTGGATTGCAAGAGAAAGGGCCTGGGATTCATGCTCCCAGGGAAAGGAATTGCATGGCCCAGGGAGATATTCTCCCTGGCCATGCGGAAGAGGGTGGAGGCTAAGGGAAACCCTAGCCCGCGACCCATCTTTCCTTGTCCCACTTGGACTCTTATTTTTCTAGTTGCGCCACATTGCTAAGATCTAAAATTCTCTCCCTAGCTATGCCTATAAATAGAGAGGAATCCGGGGCTCTCACATCATTCAATCAAGTGTTCTTGACACATAGTTTTTAGAAACTCTCTGAAACCTGTAAAAGTTCTTCGTGTTAACTCACGAAGAGCAAAAGTTTAAGTTTTGAGGTGCCAAGCAAGAGCCCACACTGTCTTGGTTATAATTAGTCATTGGTGAGAAGATATAGAGGTTACGATCTTTCGCATTCTTGAAGAACAAAAGAAAAGTTCTTTTGTCAAAAGCCATAGAAGTGGTTGTTGATCTTCGATGTAAGTCATTCTTGCTCTTGCTATTGTTAAATAGCAATCTGTTCTTCATAAAGTTTTTCTTGGGCATGGGAATACGTTTCCTTTCACTACGTAAATTTTGATTTGAGTACATGTTCCCAACATTAGGGTGGCTAGGCCCTAGTATGATAAGGTTTGACTTTTGATTTGATATACTTGTCAATCCTTTAATAAGGTAGTTTAAGTTTTTTCTTGCTAGCCTTTCTCCTTACCTTACAAGTTTTTAAACTTGCTCAATAGTTAGCTTTCACACACAACACACAAGCATAGGTCGAATGGAACATATTTCTTCGCTTGTGGGAACAAAATTGATTTGTCATTATTCCTTTGATTCTCATATATATTTTGGACATTTTGAGCTATTATGGGATATTCACTGCTTAATACATGAGTTATTGATGTTCTTATCATATGTGTGTGCCTAACATTGAGGGGGAGAAACAATCTTCATTGCATGTTGTTTGTTTTTATTTTGTCATACTTTGAGGGGGAGTAGGTTAGTTTGTTCATAGTCTTGCGTTTCATTCTTCATGCATTCTCTACATTGATTATGTTCTTGGTTTTTTGGGAGTATGAACAAGGGGAGTAGGTGATATTTTGATTATTAAGTATTTTTGTTTTACATATGTTTGATGTGTTTTCTAAGTGTTTTAGGGAACATGAGTTCTTTTGTCAATTTGTGAAAAAAAAGGGAAGTAGCCAAGAAGAACATATAACCCTTTTTTTTTTTTTTTCGGGATAACTTGATTGCAATCATGTGTTTTAGTATTTTTTGTATTAATTGGGTTTTGTCTCTGAATTTCCAATGGAAGAGTTTGTTAGGTTTTAGGTTGGCTAATTCGGTGTCCAAAAGTGTATTCTTTTCTCATTTGAAGCTTCGTTTGTAAAATCGTTCGTAGTCCGTTTGAACATCTAGCAACCAATACTAAAAGTTGAGAGATTCGTTCGCAAGACCATTCATAATCCATTCGTACGTACAACATCCATTACTAAAAGCCAAGAGCTTTGTTCTCAAGGCCGTTCCCTGAGAGGAGTGAAAGAAGAAGTTTAACCTAGCTTCTTCCAAACGGGTATCAAGTCCTTCTGAACAAAAGTTGTTTATTGCCGCATTAGGGCTTTCAAACTTCTGCTTGGACTTCTTTAAAACCCTAGGACCGTTCAAAGGTGGCCGTAAGTCGTCCGAATGCTACTGTGGAATTTCCATAATAAGGTTTTCTACTTTAGTAAGGAAACCTAATTCTTAGTGTTTCTAAGCAAACAATAACATAAAGATAATCACAATCATATCCTAATGAGTAGCTTCACCAGCATCCCACATGGACTTGAGGCAGACGGGGTCCAAGTCCTCAAAATAACCAAGATCAAATTCTTACAACCACTAGATGATTCCCCGGATCTATCTCGTGCTAAACTTGGTATAACATCGCACATATACATATGAAGGGAAAGAGTACAAGAGTAAGTCTGACAACTCAATAAGTAAATATGCACATCACGTACACTTCATTAGATGATGAACTCCGTTGTTCAGTTTCCACACGTAGCATGATGAGGTGACAATTTATCATGAATGCAATATAGATATATAGTATATGCTTGTAATATGAGGATCATGTCATATTTCAAGTTGTATTGTCTACCTGAGATATTACCCCTTCTCAACAGGGACTTATTGATGAGTGCCAAATATTGCATATTTAGGCCCATTAATTTGCATTTGTTAATATTTTAGCATTATTATTATCAGATGTTTTTTATAGTTCTATGTTTTTAGTGTTTTATAGGTTGCTAAAGAAAAACTGTGGCAAATTTCAATAATTCTGGAGCTTAAGACACTTCGGGGAGTATTGGTAACAAATTTAGATCGAGCGATGATTTACACCTGACGAGTCTCACTAAAAAGGTCATATTTAGAGTTTTCGAACTTGGATTGGAGTGATCTTGGTAGAATTGTAAAGCTAACTTAAAGATATACAAAGTCATATCTCATGAGAATTTGCTAATTCCAACACCCTAGGTCAAAAGAGCCTTTGTTCACAAGCCGTCCAAACGGTGATTTTCTTGTCCGAATGGTGGGATGTCTCGTTCGAACAGTAGTGTGCTCAAGCGCACGTATTGTGTGATCGAGCGCACTCGAGAGGCATGTCCGGACGCTGAAAAGGCCCATCCAGACGGACCACTAATCAGAAACGTTCTGGCCGTCGTTTTTAGGGTTTTAAGCCCTAGAAACCCCTATAAAAAGACTGCTAAGCCTCAAGAAGACCAGGCTGGAGACCAAGTCCGAATTTTCTACAGTTTTTCTCCACCTTAGTTTTAGTTTTCCTTAGGTTTAGGTTTTATTTATCACAATCATGTCGAGGTAAATCCTCAACTAAGGTTGGGGATGAAGCCTCACCGATGAAGAACAACAATACTTTTATGTGAGTTTTTATTATTATGACTTTATTGGGTTTATTATTTCAATTGTTTTACTTATTTTCAATATGTGGCATGATTCTTGGATATCTTGTTGTGATTCAAGGATACACTTGATGATTTAGGATAATTTCACATAATTGATTGTTTGGTTTTATATGCCTAAAAATTGGATATCCCTTGTGATTTTTTCTTCAGATACTGATCAGTGCCAAATTGTGTATATTTGACCTCCTTAACTTATATTTGTTAAGCCTTTAGCACTGTTAATATCTAATTATTTTTAGTGTTTTTAGTGTTTTGTGTTGTGCAGGTCCTTACAACAAAATATGGCCACAAAGGAGCAAAATGCACCAAGGGAAGAAATGGATCCCTGCCAAGTGCGTTCGATCGCACTTGGTGCATTCGAACGCACTGACGGTCGAACGCAGGGGGCACGGTCAAACATAGTCCCAGTCAGCCCGCAACTCACGTGGTTGCCCTAGGAGTCCATCGCTTCCAGCTTGCGCCGTTACGGTTTTCTGCGATCGAACGCGGAGTGTACGTTCGAGCGCACAATTCATCAGTACGTTCGAACGCACTGCCTGCGTTCGAACGCATACGAGTGACCCGTTAGTCTATAAATAGGACCCTAGGTCCATTTGAAAAATAGAGCTTTTTGGGCGATTTTTAGAGAGCATTTTGCTATTGTTGGCCATGCTCTGCCTCTTTTATTTGTAAGCACTTTCTTTAAAGTTTATTTAATGCATTCTTTTACTTTTATTTTGCTTTGTTGTTCAATGGGTGGCTAAACTCTTCAACTAAGGTTGAAGATGAAGCCTCACCCTTAGTTTATATTTCTTGCTTTTACATTGAATGCTTTATTTTCCGTCATTTAATTTTCCGTACTCGTCATTTAATTTCCGTGACAAAAAAGTTGAATGATTGTTTGTTTTGATACGTTGATAATCATCCTATGATGTGTTCCAAGCCGGGTGCACAACGAGTGATCGATCATTGATTTAATATCCACTGTGGTCCAAGGATACAGTGGATGATTTTATCAGTAATCAATACTCATTGTAGCTCCTTAACGGTAAACACATTATTTGGTTTGACTTGTGTCAATAACCACAATAGAGTGTGTTGAAGGGTTTAATTTGTTAAGACAGAAAATTTGTGTTTAATGTGTAAAGCTAATTTTCATATTGGGTGAGGTTAGTCTTTAATCTTAGTTAATTTTATCCCTACCTTTACTTACGTTTTTAGAATAGTTTAATTTCTGCACGTTTTATGTTTGATAATATTTCTCACTTTGGGACTAGGTTAAAGTATATTTAATCTAATAGTGATATTAGTTTTTTTTAACAAAGACTCCGTTCTCTGTGGGTTCGATCTCGCACTTCGTAAAAGCTATACGACCTAACGGTTTGTTACATTGCGAGTGCAATATAATTTGCACACCAGATACATTTGGTGTTTCAATTAAATTTGGATTCCTTTTGTGAATTGTGCAATGAATGGATACATGGATGATTTTGATTAATTCTTTGAAGCATTGTAAAACATGCATAAGATTTAATTTGTGAGAACTTTGAATTTATATTGATGAACATGAAGTATGTTGTTATGATTTGGTGAGTGTAGATTTCGCATCCCCAGTACCTTTATCTTGTATTTTATTTTATTTTTTATTTTATTTTTGTCTTTTAATTTTCAAAACCCTTTTGGAATTAGGTTAGGATTAAGTTAGTTTAGATATAAATTTGTTATTCAAAAACACAATTCCCTGTGGGTTCGACCTCGCACATGCAAAACATTATATTGCAAACGATTCTTGTACTTGCAAGTATATTAAAATTTGCACAACACTTATAATACAATATCGATGCCCCAGCTATTGCACGCTACTGTCCATAACACTAGTAGCCCGACCGAGTCCAATCTCGAGTGGATCAGACTACTAATGATGTACGTCTTGTAGTGACCCGCCAATCAAACATAGTTGCGCCGGTCACAAACAACCACTGGATCCAAGGTCAATTTAACACACACACACACACACACACATTTGGCCATAGAGTTGACTTGTATAGTAAGCCCATGTCCATTATCCCGCATGTACCGACGTACCATATCATATGATGCAATTAGTCTTATCCATCTTTTACATGCATGTTCTTACAAGTCTCACCATGTTCATTATCTTGCATAATCATCACGTGTTTTCACAAAATGAAGTTCATAGTAGAGCAAAATCTATTTCATGAGAGTTGTAAAAATTCATGTTTAGTACACATAAAATAATTGTGCAATACGGGAAAAGTAATATCAAGTATGCATGTGAGTTTGTACTCACTTGGGTCGTATAGTTCCTCCACAAACTCTTTCAAATTTTCCACACCCTCGTAATTTGGGAAAAGACCTAAGTCGGCTCTAGATCCAAGCCAAAATGAGTCCTAGACCTAAATATGGTCAAAATAAAATTTTTGTTTAACCATCGTACGTTCGGACAGAATAGCTCGAATGTTCGGCTTTGACCTCGAATGTTTGGTGCTGGAAAAAAAATCCATTTCGAACCAAACAGCCACCAAATCACTTCTAAGCAAATTCTAAGGCCATAACAAGATCCCAAACAGACTCCTAGTCTAAAATAACATTTTCATGCGTAAGAAATTATGTCTAATAGGATTAGAACCTTAATCCATGCTTAAATCAAGACTAATGCCAACAACATAATTACAAGCTCAAAATTTACAAGCTAGACTATGAAGAGCACTTAAACAGAATAACAACTAGGTAAGGGACAAGCTAGGCTTAGACGATTACCTCCTTAAAGCAAGGCCTTTAAGAAAACTCTTCTCTTCCTCCAAAGCTCACACACACACACTCAAACAGGGTTTTCTCATGACAACAAAGGCATAATGGAGCTTAAAAGGGCGAGATAAGGGGTATTTATAGGGTTTGAAGAGTTGAAGGTATTGCTATATCAATTTAGCAAGTCATAAAATGTTTGGTGGTGCGTTGTCGAATGTTCGGTGTACTATTACATAATGGTTCTGAAGTTGCAGGTTGAAATTTGGTCATTACCTAATGGTTCTAAGATTGGCTAACGAACATTCGGTGGTCCCACTTCTACCCAATGGTTCTAGGGTTGCAGATCAAATGTTTGGTGGTCCCCCTCGTCAAACTTTCAGTTGGAATCAAAAGTCCCAAAATCTTACTTGCAATGAACCTTGATGAACTAGGTGAGCCCATTAACCCTTCTACTTATGCCAAACATAATCTATTAATTACTTGGGGTGCTACAGTTTTAGGTCTTTTATGCATTCTGGCATTCATTGAAAGTCCATTGCATTTGACCGAACGTTCAACCCTTGTTGGCTGAACGATTGACCTCGAAACAAAACGTTCAACAATGACAAAAATGGATAATTAGGGTTTTAAGGATATATTAGTGTAACGACATCATGATTAGGGTTTTCACATGCATGGATTAGGTTACGTTTCGCAGTAGCAAGGAGTTTGAGATGTTGGAGTTTGTGGATGAGCAATTGAGGTAAGTAAATGCCTATGGAACAATTTTTAACACAACATCTAATCTGTTAGTGGGAGCATGCTTTATTTTTCAAATAATATATTACGAGCCTACTAATTTCATAACATATTTAGATTGCTTCAAATGGATAAATGCTTATATATGGTTTCTAATAAATGAACAATATTTTCATCGTATGACATGGTAGACCGGTATGTGCGGTATAACGACTATATGCTTGCTATTATATACGTTTGGCCCTATAGTCACAAATATGTTTATGTTGTATTTGGCCTTTGATCCAATGGTTATTTGTGACCGGCACACCATATACAGATAAGGTCACCATTACAGCTTTGCTTGCAATGTAGGGTTGCTAGTAGAAGATAGTATGCAGCAATTTCCAGATTACCAGTACTGTATTACGTGTCCCTCAAGACAGCACCAACCCTCCCAAGAAGTGGTTAAGGGCTTAGATTGATCAAACAAAAGAAAGTTATGATTATATATATACACTGCCTCTACAATGAAATATAAGTGATTTGTTATGGGAAATATGACACATTACTCCTTAAAATAAACTACATCATCGATGGTATAATAATAGAGACAACCCATATCATATTTGTGAAAACTCATTTTACTATTCAAGGGTTATGAAACGTAATGGAAGACTCATTAAGTAAACCACTTCTATAATAATTTACTCATGGACTTATGTAATTACCTTCCTTCCACTTGTTGAATACTTTGGTGTTTTGCAGATTAATAGATTGTTAGACTGTAGAGTGAGAAATCTGATGGGATGAAGATGCCAAACAATTGGCTTGCACTCTCAGGTTTGACTAGATAAATGGTCAATGCCTCATTATAGAAATATTTGTTGGATGCTCTGATTTTATAATAAATGATACATGATGATGTTAAAGGTTTTATTGCTAGAAATCTCATATAATTTATTTCCACTTTTCGCATGTTTTTACTCTGATAAGTTAAGGACTAAGGTAATACCACAACTTAGCTGCTGGTTAATTGGTTTGGAGGAATCATCAGTAACTTTCCAAGTTAATCGAAATTAATCGGTTTCTCCATTCATTGGGGGTATTTTTGCTTCTTGTTTGGAATCCCGACCCTTCGTTTTGCTTGATATGTGAAGGGCCAAATTGTACCTTCATCATTTATAAATTGTTCAGCCTTATCCATGAATTCTATAATGGTCATTGGAGTTTTTCAAGCTAATATGAAAGGGTTGGGTGGCCAAGATCTGTTGAGGAGTGTGGGTTAGACTCCCCTCTCATCTATATCATCTATAAAGATTTTTTTTTTTTGGTTGGACCGGGCCGAGAAATCCTTCAAGGTCTCGTATTCCCTTTGTTCCAAAGTGAGCAAATACACCATCAGTCTTCTCCGTCAATAGTTACCAATGAAATAATTAATGAAGTTCTTACCTAGCTCGACAAACGTTCCTATCGATCAAGTGGGAGGCTATTGAACAATATTCGTGTAGGTCCCTTCAATCCGAGGGAAGCACATTGAAAGATTGCAAGGATAGCATTCTACCTTTATTTGCCAAATAAACAAGTCATGGAACTAAGTCTTACAACAAACACATAGCATGCACAACGGAATTTAAAACGTCAATAAAAAACACAACGCAAGGTTTGTTTACGAAGTGGAAAACCTTTTGAAGACATCAACGGTAAAACTATTCTGGGCAGCCAAACTCAGGAAATCACTATATGAAGATTTAGAGTTATAGACTAGATGATACTCACTCTCAGGAGGACCTCTAGACTCTATAAGAACAACAAATTTCCCACCTTGTCTTTATCCTGACCATCTTCATGGAGCACATCACCTCATCGACTCTTCGGCAGATTTCCTTCTTCAAGTAACCAAACCCATAATCTTTCTATAGATGAATTACGAAGGTAACACACCAAAATACCAACACCAACTCACGATACTCAACACTTGTAGAGAAAATATGTGGAGACATCAGTGAACAAAGCACATAAAAATATTTCTCAAAGTTTGCTATGAACAGTGATGGGAAAACCATTTATAGAAGAGAGATTTTCTTCTTCACGTCGTACACTGACAAATAGTACGCCATACTCTATGAATAGTACATGAATGTACAATCAAAAGTATCAGACGTACACTACTTTATGGTACACCCACTGGATAATACCTAAACATACGAGATAGTCTTTGGACCGTTGTTATAGTATCAGACATATGCTAGGGTTAGGTGGATGTCTACTACTTTCTGGAGATTTGGTGGAGCCTCTCAACTATAAATACCCCCTTCCCCTCTTCATTTCTCATGCTCTCTCAAGCCCCTAGGCTGCGAAAATCCTTCTTTGTGAGGTTTTGTGTGTGTCAGTGCTAACGGTGAAGGAACTCTTGAAGTTTCACTTCAAGGAGGTAATGCTAGGTTACCTAGCTTTTTAATTATGTCGTTATGTTGCTCGATTATTGTCTTGTGTTGATAGTCCTAGTTTAGCTTTAGTTATGCTTTAGATCTTGTTTAGGTTAGCGTTATGTTAACTTAGCATGATTTCATTGCATGGAGGTTTCATTTCAACTTAGGAGGCCTTAGGAACCCTTTGTTAGTCTTAGGAGTTGATTTGGAGAATATGTGGATGGTTCTCCCTAAAAACCTCGAAGCAGATGTACAGTCTTGAGACTAGGCGTACGGTCAGAAGTATCGCAGCAGATGTACGACCACGAGCCCAAACGTACGGTCCAGAGCGTGATAGGGAACTTTATTTTCACCAGCCGTCTCATAGCTCCTGTTTCCTTATTCTAGAGTTGTTTTAATAAAAATAGAACTAATGATAGGTTTTTTCTTAGTATTCAAGGTTCTGGAGCCTTAAGAGAATTATATGGAGGAGATTTACAACCCGGGTGAGTACAAACTCACATGGATGCCTTGTTCTCAGATAGCTGTACTTTTCCTGCATTGCATATCTATTTTATATATATCAAACATGTATATTTTGCAACTCTCATGAAATGCATTTTGGAACTACTGGGAACTCTCTTTTGTGAAAACATGTGTTGATTAATAAGAAAATAATGAGACTTGTAAAACTATGCATGTAAAAGACTGATAAGACTAATTGCATCGTATGACATGGTACACCGGTATGTGTGGTATAATGGCCATGGGCTTACTATACAGGCTAACTTTATGGTCAATGTGTGTGTGTGTGTGGGGGGGGGGGGGGGGCTTTGGATCCAGTGGTTTCGTGACCAAGGTGCAGCCATTCTCCCAATGGATGGTCACTATAGGATGAACATCATTAACGGTGTGGGCAACCTGTGGTTGGACTCGGTCGTGCCACTAGTGTTATGTGCGGTAGCCGTGCAATGCTGGGGCACCGGTATTGTACTGCAGGTCCCTTGGGACAGCGTCAACCCTGCTGAGAAGGGGTAATATCTCGGATAGACCATACTGTTGAACTATTACTCTTACTCATGATTATAAGCATATATTATATTAGGGAAACAGATAAAAAGCCCCCCCAAACTACCAGCCATTTACTATTTGGCCCATAATGTTCAAAAAGTGATAAAGTAGCCCCCCAAACTACGATCCAGTTGCAATTTGGCCACTTCGTTAGTCATCATCGTCAAATAGGATGGAAAATTCAATACAACGTCTTTTTGACAAGGTCAAGTTACTAAAATGCCCTTTTGAAAAAAATCAATTTAAAAAAGGCACCCAAATTTACGTCGTTTGGCAAACCCTAAAATGAAAAAAAAAAATTAAATCAACCTCGCCAGAGAGTTCAAAGACCTGGTCTTCAGGCGAGCCCACTACTCTGGTTACATGACCAGCAACATCTCGCTCACCATCTACAAGCTCAAATACCTCTCGTCTTTCACCATCACCAGGGTATTGATCTAAATGACCGGTATGCAAATCACAATACAGCGTTCTTTGATGTAAGCATGAGAGCTCTGGATGGGCTACAGGGTCCAATGTACGTAGGGACTGGCCGAAATCTGCATTTTCAGAAGAACCGTGCTTTATGGGTTTAGTCCTCCTAGAGCCACAGAACACCATGGGTGGTTCGGTAGAAGGCAAATCAAGTTGTTTTTAAGGAAGGCCAAGGTGGCAAAGAAGGAAGAGGAACTGGAAGGGTATCACCGGCGACATCCCCCAATGCATCTCCTCCCTTCCTTTTCTCCAAATCTTGGACCTCACTGGAAACCAAATCTCGAGCCAAATTACAGGCAATATGGGCGGCTCCGTTGGCTCACTTGACCTCTGACACCCCCCGTCATTTATTATCTTTTTAAAATTAATTTTTATTTTTTTCATGGTTTGTCAAACAACGTCATTTTGGGAGGCCTTTTTTTAATTGATTTTTTTCCCAAAAAGGCATTTTAGTAACTTAACCTTGCCAAAACGACATTGTATTGAATTTTCCATACTATTTGACGGTGATGACTAACGGAGTGGCCAAATTGCAACTAATTGGTAGTTTGAGGGGTTACTTTATCACTTTTTGAACAGTAAGGGGCTAAATCGTAAATGACTGGTAATTTAAGGGGTCTTTTTATCTTTTTCCCATTATATTACATATATTTCACATCCATGATAAACTGTCATCTCATAAAGTTGTATGTGCTTTATAAACAACTGAGTTCACATTTAATGATGGGTACGTCATGTGCATTTATACTCACTAAGTCGTTGGACTTACCCTTGTATTATTTCTCTTTTTTCTCTATACTTACAACTATGCTGTTATAGATAGTGGATACTATGAAGCATCCGATTATTGTAGAGGATTCGATCCGGGAGATGCTTGAGGACTCATTGCAAGTTTAAGTGGGTACTCATGGTAGCTAATACTTTTGAGTTATACTATAGACTTAGGGCTTGATACATGCTTGCATATTAAGGTTTAGCATAGATCCCTTGTATCGATAATGTATATAGTATGATTCTAGTTACTTTGATGTTCTTTGGTAGATGCTCTGGTTGTAATGATTCATGTTTATAGAACTTAATTACTTTCTGCTACTTAGTATCCTTTGTTTATGAGGAGTAGAGGTCCCTGAGTCTTGTACGGAGTAGATTAAGGCTGGGAGTCCAACCGTGGAATTAATTACCAGTTAATTAATTCTTGGGGCTTTACAAGCTTAAACCTAACAATGATCACTTCCAGGGCCTCTTGTAAGGTCATGTGGGCTCGATATGTTTCTATGTGGTCCTTGGAGTCCTTGGTCCCAACGTATAGCTCAATCTAGGAGACTCTAAACTTCAAAGGTAGGGAAAATTCTAGAACCTTCCTCGTGCAAGTGTTGGTTACTTGGAAGATTTTGTCGACAACTAAGGAATGCTTGTCGTTTACTTTCTTGACAATTTAATCAAATCTAGTATATCGCTCATTGCGAAGAGCATTCAACTATCTCTCGATCTCTTGGTGGAGTGATGGTGACATATATTCTTAGCATTGTGTCCCATGATGCTCCCATGGTCTTTGTCATCATTTTCTAGGTTCAGCTAAGGTTGGTCATTGTGGGCTGCATCAACATCCTGATTAGGTTTGGGCTGATAATGCTACATCAGCTCAAAATTCAACTGAAGAAGACAGTTCATGGTCTTGGAGATCTTATTACGATGGGCTTCTATTGTAAGGAGACGTTGTTCTTGGGGGTTCGACAAGAGATTAGGATAAGGATTTACTTAAGGATTCGTCTGAGGATTTGATTGATTGGAGATGACAACAAGGGCCTCCTAAGTGCTTCTAGATTGTGTTCCCCATGTGTAGTCTTTTTTTCCTTTAGAAAACAATATCTTAGTTCAAATTATCGTTCCCGCAAACGGTGCCAATTATTGATATAGTGACCACGCACTTTAGATATCCGATGTCGGTGACTTGCGAAAAGGCCAAAGGTTAGAGCAGCGAGCTAGTGGTGACGATGAAACTACCTTCGATACTTAAGTTAGTGAAAGTAAATTTAATAAGATGTATAAGTAAATTATAAGCAAGAAAATGAGTGAGACTAGTGTACATGCGATGTTGTTTGTTTTACCTTCTGTAGAGACTATCTATCCTAAGAGCATTTACATTTGGCTCTTGTTGAGCCATGTAGCCAAAATACACACCCCATATGACTAGCTAACGTGGCAAAAAACAAAACTGTTGAGCACTGTAGCACAATAATCCATTACTTATATTAATAATAAAAAAATTGTTCTATCATCTCTCCTCCAATAAAAAAATATTTTATCCTCTCTCCTACAAACTGAAAAATCACGTCTCCTCCATCCTTTTTCCTTGTTCATCTCATTCATCTCCAATGCTGCCATTCATCTCTCCTCCTATGAAAGTTAAATGCTTCTATTATTGAATGAATTTTAATGTTATTGACCTACCAGTTTTCTCTCCAGACTAACCCTAGTAGAGAAGGAACAGTTTTCCATGTCTCTTTGAGTCGGTGGGAGTAAGACGTGTATTCGAGAGAGGTCTTGCATCATGGCGGACGATCTATTGATGATGTGGATGAACCTATCATTGGTAGAGGAGGAAAGCGTGGATGGGGAATGGAGGGATGTGGCCTCACGGGGTCAATTTTGTGTGGTGGGAAACTTGATTGTGGATTGATTGATGAGCAAAAAGACTATCAAAACAATTCTCATGCATTGGTGGAAACTCTTGAGAACCATCTCTTTCAAAATTCTGGGAGAGAATTTGTTCTTGGTGGAATTCACAAATGCTGGTGATAAGAAGAGGGTCCTGGATGCTAGGCTATGGGTTTTCGAAGGTAGTCTCTTCCTCATTGAGGATTTTGATGGGCTCAGATCACCATCTAAGCTCACTTTTGACAAAGCTGCATTTTGGGTAAGGATGGTGAACTTACGGATGCGGTCTTTTTGTGTGCAAAAATATCAATAATAAAAATAACCACTTGCAATAGAATAAATCCTTGTCAGATAGGGCTATATAAAGGACTGCAGGGTGTTGTTATCAAGTTTTTCAAGATTAATTATAACTTAATTAAAAGAAGTTTGATTGGTTTTTGTTTATTACTAAATGCATAAAAGTAAAGACATAAAAGTAAAGATAGATGTGATGAGAGGAAGAATAGGGGGTCAATTTCACCACTAACAGCATAGCAATGGTCAATCATAAATTAATAAGGAAAATTCATACTATGCATGATATAGGGCTCGTAATGCACAAATTTAATTGTACTCGTCAATTGCACGAGTCGTTATGCAGTGTAGCGGGTGTGCAAGTGTGAGGTCGAATCCCACAGAGAATCGCGTTTTGTGTAAAACCCAATTTAAATTGCCTAAACTAATTCTATCTTAACCTAGTCTCAAAATCAAATAGGTAACGTGCAGAAAATTAAAACTAATTAAATGCAATAAAATAAAGTAATAAAAATAACTAAGGTCCCTAATCCACCTCACCACAATTTAATCAACATATAAACATGCTTAGCTCATACTCAATAACGATTACATTTTGCTAGTCCCTTAGCAAAACAAAACTGAAAACAAAGATAAAAACAAGAAACAAAAATCCGCTTTTGTGGGAGAAACGTTTGTATTTAGCGTATACAACAAGCCTTTTAAACCACTAGGCATCCCTAGTGGACGAGTGAAGTCTCGTGAGGGTTTTTCAGGAATGACACCCACAAACAATTATTCACACTATGTTATTAATGGACAAAGCCCTTCACACAAACACATTGTTCATACATCATTAGCAAATTTAACATGTTGAACATACAAACCACATCATCTAGGCATCCAAACATCATTTCACTCAAGGTTGGAAAATTGAGACAACACGTGCTCCATAGTGTGCAAAGTGAACTAACAACAAGATCATGGGGTTTCAATTATTCTCAAAAGACGTGTATCCCAAAATTCATAGGAGAACAATGTGATAAATATAACCAAGGCTTGAATTGAAAGATGCAATTTGTTTGTGTATGCTGTGCAATGCTTGACTCCCTTAAGCTTCTAAATGACCTATGTAACAAGCGTTGGGCCAGTGACTCCCAAACTAGACGGCTTTAGGGCACTAGATGTAGAGACATCCCTAGGGCTTAATTACTTAAGTCAAAAGAGCTACGGAGCCTAAACTAGCCATACAATTTTTTTGGAATTTCTCATCTTTTGACGCGAACACCTATTGCTTGGCCAGGCAAGAGGTCTGGTTACTTAATGAAAAACTCACTTTACTATGATTTTTTTTTTTTTTTTATTATTAACAGCCAAGGTTTTCATCATCACATCGCAAACCTAAAAATCTCAAGACACACACTTCAAAGTCAAATCTCATTCCCTACAGACCCTAATGCTAGTGTGCATGTGAAATATCGATCAAACAAGTGGAGTCTCTCTAATCCAACACATGAATCAAAAACTGAGATTTCTATTGATATGCAATGTTCATACAAGTTAAATACACCAATGACATGTAATCCGCAGTTATGATGTAAGTCGTGCCCAATCAACAACATAGTAACAAAGAAAAAGAAAAAATTTTATATACAGACAAAAACCAACAAAACAACAAATAAAATAAACAAACACACAGAACGAATATTTGTCCACACCCCCAAACTTAAATGACACATTGTCCCCAATGTGACAAGAAATACATTACAGTGGGACGAGGAATCGAGATGTGCAAAGTCCCAAGCGTCCCCCAAACTTAAACATCAAAACACCTGTCAAAAACTAACAGCAATCGTTTTCTCAAAGATCAAATATCAAAAGGTTAATTGCTGTTAGAAACAAAATAAAATAAAATAACAAAAAGAAAATGACAAAAATTAAGGTGCGGAAAATAAAAAAGAAAACATACCGTACCTTCCCCGCTCATATGGGTGTCCAACCAATCCCTTCCACCCTTTCTTCTTAAACGCTATATAGCCCTCTTGAAGGATGTTTTGCCATCTTATGTAGCATAAAAGCTTATTTTGAAAAATTCTCTTAGGACCACAATTTCTAGATTTTTGATCTTGTGTGCATGAATCCTTAAAGATTTCTACATAAGATGGCTCCTCGAGACATTGAAAAGGTGAAACTTGTGGTGCATGATATGTCTCAAGAGGGATTGTGACGAAGGAATGAGTTTCAGTACTCACTTCCTTGTAGTGGGACCAATTTGAAATTGGCGGGGGCTCAATCTGCTCCTCCTTTTCTTCTTCTCCATTCTCAGTTAGCATCTTAGGAGTGGGATCCAATAAAGCCTTAGCTTGCTCATGTACCATGTCAAGGTTCAAATCAAACTCAAATTGAGTAAAGCTCTCTTCCAAAGGATCCTCCATGCTTGGCTCACAAAAAATTTCCTCTACAACTTCCTCACTCTCAAATGTGGTGGTGGCTTGGACATGCTCATGATGAGGATCGCTGGGGCAGTCCTCATCAATCATATACTGCCCTCTCGCCATCTCCTGACTTTGAAATTATTCTTCCTCAATTCTGTTGAATTCAGCAACTAGATGACCAAACCGTCCTTCCAACCTTGCAACTGCTTCAGTGTTTGCCACAGTGGCATCTATGATTTCTTGACAAGGTTGGTTGACTGTTTTTCTAAACTCCTCGAGTGCGTCTTCTAATGATAGTTCTTGTGACGTAGGAATGGTGGGTTGGCCGACTAGTTCCATGAATTCCTTAAGCGTTTCTTCCAAAGGAAATTGCTTAGGAGGATAGTCATATGATGGATGGGAAGAAAATTGGTTGTCGAACTGCGGATAATCAGGATGGTGCAGTTCGTCAACCTGGGGAGCAAAATTTTCCATAGCATGATCATGCCACGAAAAATCAGAATGGTTGCTCCAGTCCGGGTTATAAAAATTTGAATTTGATTCAAACCCAGGACTGGAGAAACTGGTGTTCAACTGCTCATTTGAAAAATTAGAAAATTGTCCCCAATGTGGACAATCACCTAAACTATGGTAAGGGCTGGAGCAGTGTGAACATGGTTTATGCAGGTAAAAATTGGTAGGATTTGGTGTCCTACCGCTAGGGGAAACATTGAAATAATCAAACGGAAGACTCATGCTTCACCCAAACAGTTCAAAATATCCCGCATGAAACAATTAACAATATACAAAAATAAAATAAAATAAATAATAACTAATAAAAAGAGACTAAAAAAAAAACTAATAAATAAACTAACAAAACAATAAACTAATTAAACAACCAAAAATAAAAATAAACTAACAAAAACTAAAAACAGCAAGTAAACAAATAAAAACAGGCACACTAAATAAATAATTATAAACTAATAATTAAATAAAACAAAAAGAAAAAGAAAATAGAACACATACACTGCCTCGGGTCTGTTGGTGCAGCAGCCGAGGTGCGCTCAAGCGCAAGTACTCCGATCGATCGCAGACATGCGGATAAGCAGAAATGTAGCAGTCTGTGCATGTGCGTTCAATCGCAACAGAGGTGCAATCGTTTGCACAAGCGTACTACGGTCTGTCAGAGGCGCGCGCTCTCACACAGCAGCGTATAAGGCGAGCGCAAGTATGACAACGAGCTGGAATAGGCTCAAGTACGTTCGATCGCAACTAGGTACGATCGATCAGACTATCAGTGCCTGAATTTCCAGGGGCTAACCCAAACTACGAAAAAGCTTAAATGAATACTAATCTTTTTTTATTTTTTTTATACAAAAGCATGAAATAAATAAAATAAATGCAGAAATTAAAATAACTAGTAGAAAGATAAAATCAATCTAAGCAAAAAAAAATCAATTCAAACAAAACAACGATTCCCCGGCAACGCCACCAAAATTTGATGCACAAATTTAATTGTACTCGTCAATTGCACGGGTCGTTATGCAGTGTAGCGGATGTGCAAGTGCGAGGTCGAATCCCACAGAGAATCTCGTTTTAAGTAAAAACCAATTTAAATTGCCTAAACTAATCCTATCTTAACCTAGTCCCAAAATCAAACAGGTAACGTGCAGAAAATTAAAACTAATTAAATGCAATAAAATAAAGTAATAAAAACGACTAAGGTCCCTAATCCACCTCACCACAATTTAATCAACATATAAACATGCTTAGCTCATACTCAATAACGATTATGCTACTAGGCATATTCTGAGCGCTAACACATTGTTCATATTTCCGTCTATCGATAAAGCACATATGTATATCCTATTGTTATTACAAAATCTTGTCGAACTAACCAATGCAAACACTGTTTTAAGAGGTCACAACATATATTAGTCCGAAGACGAATCATCTGATGTATCTCCAGTTGCAACGAAAGTCGACGTTCAACGATTTGCAAACAACAATCAACACATTTTTGTCACTAAAATGCATTGAAACGAATAAACATAAAATTAAACGACAGAATAATACGAACTAAACATGAATATATATAAACAAATCGATAGTGAAGGGAATAAGAGACTAAATAAAAGCAAAATAAAATATTAAATAAATAAATGACAATTTAGGAGGGCTTTACAGTGAAAAACAGAGGGTTTGAGGCCCTAGAGGAGCCTCCCAAACGTAAGGAAAAATGAATTACACAAAGTCCTATTTATAGAGAAAATTTAATGTGCTACCAAGTCAGGGGTGCGTTCGATCGCAGGAGGTGCGATCGATCGCGTCCCTGCGTGCGTTTGATCGTTGGCTGTGCGTTCGGTCGCAGGTGCATCGCAGTGCCACGTGCGTTTAATCATTGGCGTTGCGTTTGATAGCAATGCGTTCGATCGTACAAAGTGCGGTCGATCGCACGTAACTACCCACGGAGCGAGGTTGAAGAGATGAACGATAGGGCCGGCTAGGGCGACGCGAGAAACGCGGGCTGACGAGGGAGTAGTATAACCCATCTTCGGTTAGCATGAATTGTCTACCTAAATTACACTAAACTAGGGTGTAATACAATCTGTTCTCCCTAGGCATGGTCTATCTAACCCTCTTGATCATATGTCAATTAAAACCATTGTATAACAATCATTCATATAATCACAAAAATATGAAGGATTGAGTTCAATCAATATAAAAGACTTTCTAAGACAAGATAAGAAATTCATAATGATTGAATATAAATATTAAGATCAATTCTCACACTTATACAACCATCATGCATAATATAAAAAAACTCAAATTAAAATACAATTAAACCAATGTTACTTGGAAAGGGTTGCATTAACGCCCTATTATAGAGTTAGTTGCTAATCGTGTTGCCGGGATGGCCTCCTGCCATGATCTTCTC
Source organism: Carpinus fangiana (assembly GCA_006937295.1). NCBI lineage: Eukaryota > Viridiplantae > Streptophyta > Magnoliopsida > Fagales > Betulaceae > Carpinus > Carpinus fangiana. Next base: position 18,612,038 of record CM017326.1, read on the forward strand.
CTCTTGAACTTGTTAGGCCTCCAAGAAGATAATTTATGTCTAAAACTATGCACACCTTCTCTTGAAGCTTAGGGGTCTATTTATAAGGAGCAAACAAGTCCTAGAAGCCCTAGGAAACCCAAATAATCCACAGTTCAGTCTCCTAGTTGGAATAGGAGACTAAAAACCTACTTCAGGGTGTATTTGGGCTCTTTCCATATACTGAAAACATGAGTGCACTCTGTCCCACTTATGGTGCGCTCGATCCCACTTGTGGTGTGCTCGATTTCATTTGTTGTGCACTCGAGCGCACCTATGCACATGGCTGTTTTGTGCTCTTATCTTGTGGGTGATTTAGGCATAGAAAACGTACAAATTAGGAAAATTTATATTTCACAATGATTTGTATCATTTTGAGTTAGCTTTCCAATGCCACTAGTTTCATGTCAATCTAATACTTGAGCAGAAAGTTATGGTTAAAATACATTAACGTGTGCTAGGTCTTTTCCAAGTGCATTTTAGGCCCAAAATCAATAGTTTTTCTTGTATTCTCCCTAAGAACCTGAAAACACTAAACCAAACAAAATCAAATAAATAACAACACTAAGAAATTAACATATGCAAGTTAAGGGGCTTCAATGTGCAATATTCAATGTTTATCACTTACCATTACCACGCACGGGGAAAGAAACGGGGAGGATGATTGGAGCATCAGTAGGAATGGTGGAGGTTGTGGATAGTGATGTGAATGGAGTAGGCTGGGGTGAGTTTCTATGGGTTAAAATCCTGGTAGACATGACGAACCCCTTGCACATGGAAGGATGCTTAAAGTTCAAGGGAAAACAAGGTGGATTGCATTTCAGTATGAACATTTGCCAAAATATCGTTTTAACTGTGAGGTGATCATCCATGGAAGAACTGGATGCCCAAATAGAAACATGATGCACCAACAAGAAAAGACACCGCAATTTGGGCCATGGTTGAAGGCTTCATCACCAATTCGAAGGCATGACAGGGGTATCAAAGATATCCAACGAATACAGGGCCAACAAGTTACTATCAATCTGCAAAGGAAGGGACCCATACTAGGTTCACAGATGGGGACAATCCAAATGACAAGATCAGCGGTGCCTCAGAAAAGGAGTTTCCGAAGCCTAAGCAACCTAAGTTCCAGAAAAGCACAAGTGAGAGTCAGGGCACAAATCATGGAGGGATTGGAGTAGCTTACCACAAGAAGGGCCAAAATCCAAAGAAGAGTTGCGAAGGAAACATATGGCAAGCTTTTAATGGGTAGAGAGATCTATGGTAGATGGAAAAGGATAGTATCTCCGTGGATTTGAATGACGAAATTTTCTTCTAAACTAAAGTCAAAGGATTTTTAATAAGTAGGAGGTGGGTGACGTGGACACTAGGCACGAAAATGGACCAATGTGGAACTTGCAGAAAGTGGATATTGGGGGGATCTCCAGTCTTATGCTACGTCCAAAATCTCTATTGGTTTTCTCAAGCCTAGTTATTGCGGACATGGAAAAGACCATTGATCGTACCAAATTTAGGTACTCGCAAGAGAACGAACCGTTAGGTCGTATAGCGTTGCGCAAGTACCGAGATCGAACCACAGAGAACGGAGTTTTGTAATTAAAAATTAACATGACTCTTAAATTAAATGTATCTTAACCTAGTCCCAAAGAGAATTGATGTCGAACATGAAACGTGCAGAAATTAAATTAAAGTGAAAATGTAGGGATAAAAATAACTAAGGTTAAAGATGAACCTCACCCAATAAAGATAAACTTAATACATTAAACACTCATTCTCCGTTTTTAAACTTTAAACCCTTCAACACACTCTATTGTGGTAATTGACACAAGTCAAACCGAATAATGTGTTTACCGTTAAGGAGCTACAATGAGTATTGATTATGGATAAAATCATCCACTGTATCCTTGGATCACAGTGGATATTGAATCACAACCAA
>CM017326.1:18624966-18664887 GCA_006937295.1 Carpinus fangiana
TACCTCACCATAATTTAATCAACATATAAAAATGCCTAGTTCATACTTCAACAACAATTACGCTACTAGGCGTATTCTATTTTCTATTAGTTAGTGCGTACGTCCGTCTATCGATTAAGCACTAATGTGTATCCTATTGTTGCTACAAAATCTTGTCGAACTAAACAACGCAAACACTGTTTAGAGGTCACAATGAATATTGGTCCGAAGACGAATCATCCGATGTATCTCCGGTTGCACCGAAAGTCGACGTTTAACGAATTGCAAACAATAATCAACACACTTTTGTCATTAAAATGCATTGAAACAGATAAACATAAATTGAAATGACGAACGGAGTATTAAACTAAGCATAAAAATAATTAGATAAAAAGCATGGTGAAGGGAATAAGAGACTAAAGCAAAATAAATAAAAGCATTAAATTAAATTGACGTTTAGGAGTGTTTACAATGAAGAACGGGGAGGTTTTGGGCCACAAAGGGCACCTCCAAGCGTTTTCCAAACGTCACGTTCATTTACAAGAGAAAGGGGGATATTTATAGGCTAAATTTAGGGTTTCAGTGCTGCCAGGTTAGATAAGGTGCGTTCGATCACACTAGGTGCGTTCGATCGCACTCGTGCATGAATTTCGGCATTTGATGGGCACAAGTACGTTCGAATGTAAAACGTGCGTTCTAATGAACTGCCTTCATAATTAGCCCTCACATGTGAAATACAAAGTTGTATATCTTTGAGTTATCTTTCCAAAGACACCAAGATCACCCCAATCGGAGTTCTACAACTCTAGATATGGCCGTTTTGGTGGGACTCATCGGGTGCAAATTATCGCTCGACTCAAATTTGCTGTCAAAGCTCCCCGAACTGTCTTAAGCCCCAGAGTTGATGGCATTAGCCCCAAATGCAACTTAACAACCTGCAAAACACTAAAACACCAAAACTAACCAAAACATTAGAAATTAACAATACTAAGAACCTAACGAATGTAAATTAAGGGGTTCAAATAAGCACTTTTAGGCACTCATCACATGCTAAATAGTGAGGGTGAGGCATGAATTTTCCATTTGGTAATTTTTATGCTTCTCATAGTGGTAGGATGCCAAAATCTACCAACTACCCTCTGAATTTTCACCCACATGGACCATGTTCATACTGCTCCAACCCTTATCATAGTTCAGGTAATTGTCCATCCTAGGGACAATTTTCCAATTTTTTACATGAGCAAATGAACATCAATTTCTCCAGTTTGGGGTCTGAATTAAATTCCAATTTGTACACCTTAGACTGGAGCAACCATTATGATTTCACATGGCAAGCTCATGCTACAGGAAATTATGCTCCCTAATCTTATGGACTGCACCATTCTGAATATTCGCAATCCGATAATCTATCTTCCAATCCTTTATCATACAACTATCCTCCTAAACAATCTTCGCTGGAAGACTCTCTCAAAGAATTCATGCAACTAACCGGCCAATCCATTCAAGATATCACAGATGCCATTATGGCAAACAATGAAGCAATTGCAAGGTTGAAAGGACAGCTCGGTCTTCTAGTTGCTGAATTCAACAGAATCGAGGAAGAGGAGCTTCAAAGTCAGGAGATGGCGAGAGGGATTACATGATTGATGAGGATGGCCCCAACAATTCTTATCATGAGCATGTCCAAGCCACTACATTTGGGAGTGAGGAAGTTGTCAAGGAGACTGTTAATGAGCCAAGTCTAGAGGATCCTTTGGAAGCATCCCTTGCTCAATTTGGAGATGATTTAGATTTGGATAAGTTACTTGAGCAAGCAAATGCAATATTGGATCCTACTCTTGAGGTGCGAACTAAGAATGGGGAAACCATTGAAATATCATTCCCTAACTCATCTTCATTAGTAGCCGAGCCTTTCATTGTGGATAACCATGAGGGGGAAGAAAGAAAAGGAGCAAGTTGAGCACATTGAGCCCTCAACAACTCCAAGTCTGTCCAATGACATGGAAATGAGTATTGAAGCTCATTCCTTCGTCACAATCCCTTTTGAGACACTCCATGAACCCCCAGCTCCACTTATTCAATGTCTCAAAGAGCCATTTTATGCCAAGACTCTCAAGGATCTATGCAAATAAGCGGGCAAACCTAGGAACCATCGTCCCAAGAAGATCCTTCTAAGCATCAAGGTTGACTACTTCAGATGGCAGAACATCCTTCTAGAAGGATATCAAATTCTTAAGAAAAAGGGAGGAAGGGATTGGTTGGACACCCACATGATCGGGGAAAGTGCGATGTTTTTCTTTTTTATTTTCCACACTTTATTTTTAAGTCTTTTTCCTTTTTGTCATTTTATTTGCTGTCATATTATTTTGTTTCTAACAGCAATTAACCTGTTGATGTTTGCTCCTGTGAGAAAAGATTGTTGTTAGTTGTTGACAAGTGTTTAGGTGTTCAAGTTTGGGGGACGCCCTGGCCTTTGCACACTCCGGTTTCCTCATCCAATGGTATTGTATTTCTTACCACATTAGGACAATGTGTCATTTAAGTTTGGGGGTTTGGACAAACACACTGTCTGTCTTTTTGTTTGTTTTTGTCTGTATATAAATTTTTTTTTTTGCTATATTGTTGATTGGGCATGACTTACATAATAACTGTGGATTGCATGTCATTGGTGTGTTTAACTTGTTTGAACATTTCATATCATTAGAAATCCCAGTGTTTCACTCATGTGTCGGATTAAAGAGACTTTAATTGTTTGATTTTTTTTTTTTCACATGCACACTAGCATAGGGTCTGTGAGGTATGAGATTTGACTTAAGGAGTGTGTTTCTTGAGATTTTTAGGTTAATGTGATGTGATTTTCAAAACCTTGACTGTCAAAAAAAAAAAATTCATCATAAGTTGAGCTTTTCATTGAGTAACCAGACCTCTTGCCTCACCAAGCAATGAGTGTTTGCGTAAAAAGATGAGAAATTCCAGCTGAGTGATTGTATGGCTAGTTAGGCTTCGTAGCTTTTTTTGACTTAAAATAATTAAGCCCTTAGGGATGTCTCTACATCTAGTGCCATAAAACCTCCTAGTTTGGGAGTCACTGGCCCAACACTCGTTACATAAGTTTATTAGAAGTTTAAGGGAGTCAAGCATTGCACAACCTACACAAAAAAATTGCGCTTTTTGATTCAAGCCTTGGTAGTTTTAATCATATTCCAGTCCTATGGATTTTGGGGTACACATGTTTTGAGAATGATTAAAACCCCATGAGCCTGTGTTAGTCCACTTTGCACTTTTTGGAGCATGTGTTGTCTCAATTTTCTAGCCGTGAGTTAAATGATGTTTGGATGCCTGGATGATGTGGTTCATATATTCAACTTGTTAAATTTGCTAAAGATGTATGAACCGTGTGTTTGTGTGAAAGGCTTTGTCAGTCAATAATGTAGTGCCAAAAAATGTTTGTGGGTATCATTGATGGTAAACCCTCACGAGACTTCACTTGTCCTCTAGGGATGCCTAGGGGTTTAAAAGGCTTGTTGTATATACTAAATGCAATCGTTTCTCCCATGAAAGCGGACTTATGTTTCTTGTTTTGAATGTGTTTTTCATTTTTGTGTTGTTAAGGGACTAGCAAAATGTAAGTTTGGGGGTATTTGATAAGTGCCAAATATTGTATATTTGAGCCCCTTTAACTTATGTTTGTTAAGCTTTTAGTATTGTTATTTTCTAATGTTTTTGTTAGTTTTTGGTGTTTTATTGTGTTGCAGGTCATTGACATAAAAATGCGGTTTAAAGGGTGGAAATAACCAAAAGGAAGAACTAGTCCCTATTAGTGCGATCGATCGCACAAGAGCTACAATCGAGCGCAGATGTGCTCGAGCCTAAGCAATACACAATCGAGCTCATATGTGCTCGAGCCCAATAGGCCGCGATTGAGCGCACTACCATGTTAGCCCGACTTACCCATGTAGCCCTAGCACCATCGCTTTTGTTGCTGCGCCGTGGAAATATTGAACCGTTGAGGGCACTCGAGCGCACTAAGGCCACGATCGAGCGCACCCACGCTGACCTGGCAGCTATAACCTAGTTTTATTTTGCTTATAAATAGAAATCTCTTCTTTTTGTAAAACCTACATTTTGGAGGCACCTTTGAGAGCAGAAACTCTATATTTTTGTCATACTTTAGCCTTCCATTCGTCATTAGTTGTAAGCTTTCAATTATTAATGCTTTCATTTAATTCCCCTTTGTCTCTTATTAGCATGAGAGGCTAAATCTTCAACTAAGGTTGAAGATGAAGCCTCGCCATTGATGTTTTACATGTTATCATGTTTAGTTTGTATTCAATCCGTCGTTCAATTTAATGCATGTTCGTTTCAATTCAATTGTGTGACAAAATTGTGATTGATTATTGTTTCTGAATCATAAAACGTCCAATATTCTTTGTATTTCGTCCGGAGGTACATCGGATGATTGGATCGAGACTAATCATCCATTGTGATCTACGAATACAATGGATGATTTAATCTCGATTAAATATTTGTTTTCATTCTTTAATGGTGGATTCATTGAATGATTGAATGACTCGATAGGATTTTGTAAAAGCAAGAGAATATGCAAAGAGTCTAATCGTTTGATGGGTGTATGAACTAAGTGTGAAAATGTGTGCCTTGATTTGGTGAGGTGGATTCTAAAACCTTAGTCGTTTATTATTTGATTTAATTCCAGTTTAGTTTAGTTTATGCTTTTGCACACTCAAAGTTTGGAACTAGGTTGAAATAGGATTAGTTTAGATAAGAATTAATTTTTGCAAACACGATTCCTTGCGGATTCGACCTCGCACTTGCACAACACTATATTGTACATGACTCGTGCGCTTGCGAGTACATTAAATTTGTACACCAATAGAGGACGTCGTCATCAAAACTCTCTGCCTATCTTGGAAGAGGAAGACGGACAAGGTGATGAGGAGGAAATTGGGAATCCTTTTGCAGGGCGTAGAGCACATGACCATCAACCCCTGTGCAAGCCCATGCCAATCAATGGGAGAGCAATTTCAAACTCTAGATTTTAGAATACCAAGGGTGTCTCCAACCCGAAGAATTCCTTGATTGGGTAGCGACAGTTGGAGAAATTCTTAATTTTAATGGGGTGCCCGAGGATCGACTAGTTTCTTTGGTCGCAACCAAATTCTAGGGAAGAGCAGTAGCATGGTGGCAACAATTGAAGCAATCAAGAGTGCAGCTGGGCAAGGGAAAGATCAATAGTTGGGAGAAACTATTGAAACACATGTGGCTAGCCTTTTTACCCTACAATTATACCCGAACCATGTATTAACAACTGCAGAATTTAAGCCAATGTTTGAAGTCCATGGATGAATACATAGAAGAATTCTACAAGTGCTTAATTCGTGTTGATCTAGCCGAGACCGAAGAGCAACTAGTGTCCCTATACATTGGAGGTTTACGTCAACAAATTCAGGATTCTTTAAATCTCTTTGATCCTCATAAGTGTTGGAGACTCATCAAAGGGCGCTACTGCTAGAGAAGATAGCCTCGCGAGGGCCGTTTGGAGTATTTGGCCGCTAAACTTGGGGAAGCATGAACCGATTTAATGGGCCATTCGCGGTTCGAAACACCTTGCAACCCTTAAACCAAAGTAGGGTTCCAAGTACACCGGGAACACCTGTTGTGACAAATACTACCTAAATTAATAGATAATATTTGCTATGTTTTACTCGCAAGTGTACAAGATCAAAACGATAGTATAACAGGAAAATACGAGATCATTCCCACGAGGATTGTTAATTTTGCTTAGAATTAAAATATCAAACTGTCACGAAATTGATATTAAGAAAAGAAATAAAGATAAAGATAAATAAAAGTGTAGGGCTTTGATATCCACCACTAATTATGCTCAATTAATATAACAATATGCCGATGATCCAATCATATTATGAATACCTAATGTTTGCCAACCTAAGGGTATGGGTGTCTACTCCTTAAGCTATTGGTTTCCCTAAGCAACGAATTAGGCATGGGTGTCTACTCTAATTCTTTTCTTTCTTAAAGGATTTAGCATGGGTGTCTACTAAGTTGTTCTTTAAGAAAGCATAAAAACTGTGAAAACCGACAAACACATGAGGCCTAGGGTATGGGTGTCTACTCCCGGTTCCCCATGTTGATTAACCCAAGAACCCGGCGTGGATATCTTTTGTTACTTTTATTAAACCCAGGACTCGATCATCCAAATTGATTTAATTAACTAATCCATACCACATGCATATAATGGCCAATCACATACATATGAGGAATTCAATAAAACAGGCATTAATCAAGTTAAGCAACACAATATGATTATCACAAAGGCGCCAATATTGAAATATTAAATAAACATAATTAGGGTTTCAATCTAGCCCTACTAAAATAATTAGTTACACATAATTAAAATAAAACTAAAAAGAAAAGGAAAAGAAAGAACCGAAAACCGCTCCTAGAAGTAGCCTCCAAATTCTCCTCTCTGAAATTGTGTGTCTAGTTGTGAGGCTTAGAGGTCTATTTATAGGCTTTAGGAGAGTCCTAGAAACCCTAGTAAACCTAGGAAATTCGGAATTCTATCTCCTAGTCAATTTAGGAGACAATCCTATTACAAATCGGAATAGAATTCGTCCAGAATTGGGCTTCTATCTTGCGGGGTGATTTTAGCATTGCGGCGGTCTGAATTAGGAAAATACTATTTCACAATGATTTGTAGCCTGTTGAGTCAGCTTTCCAATGCCGTTGGAATCACCTCAATCCGATATTTGAGCTGAAAGTTATGGCCAAAATACCAAGACCTGTTCAGAATCCAAATTTGAATCCAATCCGATTTTAGCTCCAATTTGATAAATTCCGATTTAATCCTTTCCACATCTTCTAGGTCTTCCCAATTTGCCCTTTAAGCTTGGAACATTTCCAGAAACGCTTTCTTTTCTTCCATGACCTACAAAAACACAGAAAACACAAAAAGGAAATAAAATGGAACAAAATAACAAAAACTAAGAAGTTAACAAATGTAAATTAAGGGCTAAAATATGAATATTTTGGCACTTATCAACACCTAACCGAGTTGGAGCAACTAATGGACCAAAGTGCTTTCGGTGTGGCAAACCGGGCCACAGGATGGCAAATTGCCACAAAAGGGAGAAATATGGTAAGGGTCTACTTATTGACTTGGGAGAGGGCATTGAGGAGCAAGGGTACGATGAGGAACAAGAGGCAAATTTCGACGACTATGATTGGGTTGACGAAGAAGTTGTTACCGGGGATGATAGACCATTATTGATGGTAAGGAGGGTGTGTTATACACCCCAGAAGACAGAAGGAGACGAAGAGCAGTGCCACAATCTTTTCAATGTGACATGCACGATTAGGGGTAAGCTTGTCATCAATGGGGGTAGTTGTGAGAACGTAGTGGCAGAAGAAGCAGTCCTGAAGTTATATATAGCTCCACCTCTAAAGAATACATTCAACATGTACGAGAGGTACTACGTGTTTTGCGCAGGGAGATGTTTTACACAACACCGGCTAGTGTTCCATCATGACCAGCTCGGTCCTCTTTCTTGGATATGTGGTGTCCAAAGAGGGGTTAGTAGTGGATGAGTCAAAGGTAGCAGCGGTCCGAGATTGGCTCATTCCTACTACGCTCCATTAGGTATGCAGTTTCCATGGATTGGTCTCTTTTTATCGGTGCTTTATTCATAATTTTAGCACCATCTTGGTGCCAATTACGGAGTGCATGAAGGTGGGAAAATTCTTGTGGAGGGACACAACTACTTTCACCTTCGAGTTGATCAAGCAAAATTTGACCACAGCTCCACTACTAATCATACCCGATTTTGACCTACCTTTTGAGTTGTATTGTGATGCATCAAAGATAGGCATTGAAGCAGTACTTAGCCAAGAGGGCAAGTCGACAGCCTATTTTAGTGAAAAATTGAAGAGCGCACAACTCAATTGCGGCACCTATGATATTGAGTTCTACGCATTTGCGCAATCACTGACATACTAGAGTTCCTACCTTGCCTACAGTGACTTTATCTTGTACTCGGACCACAAAGCATTGAAGCACCTTAATAAGTCAAGATAAGTTGCCATCTCGGCATGCTAAATGGGCCACCTTTGAACAACAATTCTCCTTCACAAGCAAGCACAAATCGAGAGCATTGAACAAGGTGGCCGACGCCCTTAGCCAGAAGACCACACTACTATCCACCATGAATTCAGAGGTAAGTGGTTTTGAGTTTTTAAAAGATTCTTTATCTATTCATCCTTTTCTTGGTCCTGATAAGTGCATATTTTAGCACCTTAATTTATATTTGTTAATCTTTTAGTTTTGTTAGTTTGTACTGTTTTACTTCATTTTTGTGTTTTATGTCAGGTTTTTAAAGAAAAGGGAACAATTCTAGAAATTGGAGCATAAAAGGCAAAATTGGGACAAGGTTGGAGGTGCGATTGAGCACACAAGACTTAGGCTCGAGCTCACCAATGCTTGAGCACCCAAGCCAAGGAACGAGCATAGCATGTGCTTGCGTGTGCAAGAAGAAGGCTCAAGTGCTCTAGTGCTTAAGTGCCCAACACCAGGAATGATCGTAGTAGCGCGATTGAGCGCACTAACATTGCGATCAAGCGCACCCATGCGCCAGAGAACAGTTTGCGGCTGACCTTATTTTGGAAAGAGCCTTAGGGTTTATTTTACAATTTCTAGGGTTTCTAGGTGCTTCTAGGGTTCTCTTAAACTCTATAAATAGGCCTATAAACACAAAAAAAATAGACAAAAGATCTTGGAGAAGAATTGACGACTCTTCAAGGAAGTGTTTTTCAGGTTTATTCTTTTCCTTTCTATTTTATTATTAGCATCAAATTTATGTAACTAAATACTTTAGTAAGGCTAGATTGAAGCCCTAATCATGTCTCTTTAATATATCAATATTGGCGCTTTTGTAATAATCATATTGGGATTCTTAACTTGATTATTCCATGTTTTATTGAATTCCTCATATGAATGTGTCTGGCCAACATATGCATGTGGTATGGATTAGTTGTTTAAGTCAATTTGGATGATCAAGTCTTGGGCTTAATAAAGTGACAAAAGATATCTTTAGGGGTTCTTGGGTTAATCAATATGGAAAACCGAGAGTAGACACTTATACCCTAGGTTCCATGTGTTTGTCGATTTCCATAAATTTATGCTTTCTTAAAGAACAACTTAGTAGACACCATGCTAAATCATTTAAGAAATAAAAGAATTAGAGTAGACACCCATGACCTTAGGTTGGAAAACATTAAGTAATCATGATATGATTGGAACATTATCATATTGTTATATTATTTGAGTATGCTTAGTGGTGGATATCAAAGCCCTACATTTTATCGTTATTAAATTGAATCAATCTTTTATCCTCTTTTGTTTATGAAATCAATTTTAATCAAAATTTACCAATCATCGTGGGAATGATCTCGTACTTGCACCCTATACTGTTTTGATCTTGTGCACTTGCGAGTTAAAACGTAGCAAATATTATTTATTAATTTAGGTAGTATTTGTCACAATAGGTCCTATTGTGGAGGACGTGTCATCTGGAGTGCGGGGAGACTTTGGGCTGTATAATGGGTTCCTGATAAGCACCGAATGTTGCACATTTAAGTCCCTTAACTTGCATATGTTAATTCTTTAACATTGTTATTTGTTTGATTTTTTGTTGTTTTATTATTTTCAGGTTTTAAATAAAGATACAATTAATTTCATTGAATTTGGGCTTAAAATACACTTTGAGAAGACCTAGAAGATATAGTTAAGCTTAACCAATCATAATAGAGGATCTATATGATGTAGTTAAGTTTAATCAAATTGAGGAAAGGATAAAATTGGAATTTCTCTAATTTGAGTCAAAATTGGATTGGATAGAATTTTAGATTCTGGACACGTCTCAGTATTTTGGCCATAACTTTCAGCTCAAATATAAGATTGAGGCGAATCTAGCGGAATTGGAAAGCTAACACAAATTTATACAAATCATTGTGAAATAGAATTTTCCTAATTCAAAGGTATGCTATGCCAAAATCGTCCCGCAATAAAAGAACGTAAATTTGGATGAATCCTATTCCAATTTGTACTTGGATTGCTTCCTAATTTGACTAGGAGAGTGAAGTCCTAATTTTTTTAGGTTTTTGTTGGAACAAGTGGCTCATATTCTACTACTGGCCCATTTGGGTGTAATTAGTTTATGTGGGCCTGGGGAAAAATAAGTTGTAGGGGTATTTTGGGGTTTTCCAAAATACTTATAATTAGGGTTTGCCTATAAATATGTTATGTTGTAACCCTAAATCATTGAATAGAAAATTATAGCCACACTCTCCTGTGGACGTGTAAATTGCCAAACCACATTAAATCTGTATCTCAACCTCTCTTAATCTCTCTCTTTTCGATTTCATATTATTCATCATTGTTGTGCACGCTAACAACAATTGGTATCAAAGCCTAATTCTACGATGGCTGGGATTGGCACATCTTCTACGAAATTCGATGTGATGAAGTTCGATGGATCTGGTAATTTTGAGTTATGGCAGAGACGTGTTAAGAATTTGTTGGTGCAACAAGGGATGGTGAAGGCGTTATATGGGACAAACCAGAAGAGATGGCAGACATAGATTAGAAGGAACTAGAGGCGAAAGCGGTGGCTACTACTCGGCTTTGTCTGGGAGATGATGTGATGTATCATGTCATGGATGAAGAATCACCGGAGGCAGTTTGGTTGAAACTGGAAAGTCGGTATATGTCAAAGTCGTTGACAAACAAGCACTATCTAAAACAGCGATTGTATAGCTTGAAGATGGCAGAGGGCTTGGATTTGAGCCAACACATCAACGCGTTCAATCAGATAATCGGCGATTTGAAGAGGGTTGATATGAAGTTCAAAGAGGAAGACAAGGCATTGATGCTATTGAATTCACTCCCAACTTCTCCTACGCATGAGAATTTGGTTACAACTTTGACATGGGGAAAAGATTCCTTGGAGTTAGAGGACGTTACAGGAGCCCTGTTGGCTTTTCATCAAAGGAAGAAAATATTGATGAAAATTCTCAAGGAGAAGGGCTAGTTGTTAAGGGTAACTATGAGCATAGAAGAAGCAGTAACAAGGGTGATTCAAAAGGCAAGATTTCTTGGTCAAAGTCTAGGAGAAGGAAGGACATCAATTGCTATAAGTATGGAAAGAAAGGACGCATAAAGCGGAACTGTCTAGACTGGAAAAAGAACAAGGACGGCGAGAATGAAGGTTCCTCAAAATCTACAAATGTAGTGGAAGACAATTCAGAAGATGCTAATGGTGATATGCTTTCTATTGCATCTAATTCAGAGCATCCTATGGATTCTTGGATTCTGGACTCAGCATGTTCGTTTCACGTGACGCCCAACAGAGATTGGTTTTACTCATACAGGTCAATTAATTCTGGTATAGTTACTATGAGTAATGGTGCACATTGCAAAATTACTGGCATAGATAATATTAGAATTAAAATGTTTAATGGTGTGGTTAGATCGTTATGTGATGTTAAGCATGTACCAGAAGTGGAAAATAATCTGATTTCATTAAGCACTTTAGACTCAAATGGTTATGGTTATAAGTTTGAAGGTGGAGTAATGAAGGTGACTAAGGGTGCGATGATAGTGATGAAGGGGCAGAAAAATTCAAAGAATATCTATAAACTGTTGGGAAGTACAGTTGTAGGTGGTATTGCCTTAGTGGAGTCTGGCTCAGATTGTACTGTTTTGTGATATATGTGGTTGGGTCACATGAGTGAGCAGGGCATGTTGGAGCTTTATAATAGAAATATGTTGAAGGGTGTCAAAACGTGCAAGCTTGATTTTTGTAAGTTCTGTGTTCTGGGGAAACTGAATCGGGTACAACTCAAGACAGCCACACACAAGATAGAGGGCATTTTGGACTATTTCATTATAATGTATGGGAACCAGTGAGGACATATGTATTTCGTCATCTTTATTGATGATTTCTCCAAAAAGGTTTGGGTGTACTTCATGCGGCATAAATCAAAGACGTTTGCCAAGTTCAAATTGTGGAAAGCTGAAGTGGAAAACCAAACTGGGAAGAAGGTTAAGTGCCTTAGGACAAATAATGGCACTGAGTACACAAACGATGAGTTTACAGATTTCTGTGAGTAGTGATCGTACCAAAAATAGTACATGTCAATTGCATGAATCGTTTTGCAATAAAGTGGTTGTGCAAGTGCAAGTGTCGAACCCACAGAGAATCGGGTTTATGATAATTAATTCTATACCTAAACTAACCTTGTCCTAACCTAGTTCCAATTATCGAACAGGTATCGTGCGTAAAATATAAACTAAATTAAATGCAATAAAAACAAATAAATAAAAAGTCTAAGGTCTAGAATCCCCCTCACCACATTAATGAACATAAATTCATGCTTAGTTCATACTCACAAACGACTATGCTACTAGGCATACTTTGAATGCTAACACTTTGTTCATATTTTCGTCTATCGATAAAGCACATATGCATATCCTATTGTTATTACAAAATCTTGTCGAACTAATCGATGCATACACTGTTTAAAAAGTCACAACGGATATTGGTCCGAAGACGAATCATCCAATGTACCTCCGGTTGCAAAGAATGTTGACATTTAATGATTTGTAAACAACAATCAACACACTTTTGTCACTAAAATGTATTGAAACGAACATACATAAAATTAAACGACAGAATAAGCATTATACTTAAGCATAAAAACATGAACTTAAATAAATGGTGAGGCTTCATCTTCAACCTTAGTTGAAGATTAGCCTCCCATGCTAGAGGGAAACATAATTGACAAGAAATAAAAGAAATAAATTAAGAAATGACATTTAGGAGTGTTTACGATGAAGAACAGGGAGGTTTTAGGCCACTGAGGGCGCCCCAAACCGTCTCCCAAGCATAGGTTTACAAGAAAACATAAAGGGGCTATTTATAGACAAAAATAAGTGTGTTGCAAGGTCACGTGTGTGCGCTCGATCGCAGGTGGTGCACTCGATCGTAGGCCCGTCTGCGTTCGATCGTATGTTGTGCGTTTGACGGCACTGCCGTGTGTGCTCAATCGTAGGCGTGGCACTCGATCGCCATGCGCTCGATCACGAGATGTGCGCTCGATCGAACAAAGCTGCTTTGAAATCCCATGGCGCAAGGGAGTTAGTGATGGCGGCTAGGGCAACGCGGACTTCACAGGCTGACGAGGCATGCGCTCGATCGCACTGGCAAGGGCCTAGATTCCATCTTTGCTCAAATTCACCCATTTGAACCAAAATTTGCATCAAGGACCTATAACACACTAAAACACTAAAATAACACAAAAAATCAAATATTAACAAAACTAAGAGCCTAACAAACATAAGTTAAGGGGGGTCCAATATACAATATTTGGCATAGATCAAATACCCCCAAACTTACATTTTGCTAGTCCCTTAGCAAAACAAAAATTGAAAACACAATGAAAACAAGAAACATAAATCCGCTTTCGTGGGAGAAACGATTGCATTTAGCGTATGCAAAAAAGCCTTTTAAACCCCTAGGCATCCCAAGTGGACGAGTGAAGTCTCGTGAGGGTTTTTCAGGAATGACACCCACAAACAATTATTTGGTACTATGTTATTAATGGACAAAGTCCTTCACACAAACACATGGTTCATATATCATTAGCAAATTTAACATCTTGAACATACAAACCACATCATCAAGGCATCCAAACATCATTTCACTCAAGGTTGGAAAATTGAGACAACACATGCTCCATAAAGTGCAAAGTGAACTAACACAAGTGATCGGTGTCAAATATTGTATATTGGACCCCCTTAACTTATGTTTGTTAGGCTCTTAGCTGTGTTAATATCTGATGTTTTGTATAGTTTTAGTGTTTTATAGTGTTACAGTCCTTGCATTCGAATTGCGGTCAAAAGCGTGGAAATGGCCAAGATGCATATCAAGCCCCTGGACGTGCGTTGGATCGCACAAGATTTGTAATCGTGCGCAACTGCGATCGAGCGCATAGGCCACGATCGAGCGTACTCCACGTCAGCCGTAATCCCCGCGTTGCCCTAGCCAGCCTTATGCTCCATCGCTTCAACACTTGCGCCATGGGCAGTTACGTGCGATCGATCTCACTATGTACGATCGAACGCATTGCGGTCGAAAGCAACGCCAACGATCGAACACACACTGCACGGCGATGCACCTGCGACCAAACGCACAACATATGATCGAACGCATGTGGGCCTGCGATTGATCGCACCACCTGCGATCGAACGCACACCTGACCTAGCAGCACATTTTTATTTTGCCTATAAATAGAACCTTATGTAATTCGTGATTTTTACGTTTGGGAGGCACCTCTAGGGCCTCAAACCATCTGTTTTCCACTGTAAAATCCTCCTAAATTGTCATTTTAATTTATATTGTTTTATTTTGCTTTTAATTAGTCTCTTGTTCCCATGAGAGGCTAAATCTTCAACTAAGGTTGAAGATGAAGCCTCACCATTATTTTATATTCATGTAATTATGCTTAGTTTAATGCTTATTATGTTGTTTAATTTAATGTTTATTCGTTTCAATGCATTTTAGTGACAAAAGTGTGTTGATTGTTGCTTACAAATTGTTAAACGTCAACTTTCGTTGCAACCGGAGATACATCGGATGATTCGTCTTCGGACCAATATCCGTTGTGACCTCTTAAAATAGTGTTTGCATTGGTTAGTTTGACAAGATTTTGTAGCAACAATAGGATATGTGTATGTACTTTATCGATAGACAGAAGTATGAACAAAGTGTTAGCGCTCAGAGTATGCCTAGTAGCATAGTCGTTGGAAGCATGAACTAGCATGATTATGTGTTAATTAATTGTGGTGAGGTGGATTCTAGGCCTTAGTATTTTTATTTATTTGTTTTATTGCATTTTAATTTAGTTTTTATTTAATGCACGTTTCCTGTTTGATTTTGGGACTAGGTTAAGGTAATATTAGTTAAGGCATAAAATTAATTCACACAAACACGATTCTCTGTGGGTTCGACACTCGCACTTGCACAACCACTTTATTGCAAACGATTCGTGTAATTGGCGAGTACTTATTTTTGGTACGACCAACAAGATCATGAGGTTTCAATCATTCTCAAAAGACGTGTGTCCCAAAATTCATAGGAAAATAATGTGATAAATACAACCAAGGCTCGGATTGAAAGATGCAATTTTTTGTGTAGGCTGTGCAATGCTTGACTCCCTTAAGCTTCTAAATGACCTATGTAATGAGTGTTGGGCCAGTGGCTCCCAAACCAGGTGGTTTTAGGGCACTAGATGTAGAGACATCCCTAGGGCTTAATTACTCAAGTCAAAAAGAGCTACGAAGCCTAAACTAGCCATACAATTACTTAGTTGGAATTTCTCATCTTTTTACGTGAACACTCAATGCTTTGTGAGGCAAGAGGTTCGGTTACTCAATGAAAAGCTCACTTATTATGATTTCTTTTTTTAATTTTTTATTAACAGCCAAGGTTTTCATCATCACATCGCAAACCTAGAAATCTCAAGACACACACTTCATAATCAAATCTCATACCTCACAGACCCTAATGCTAGTGTGCATGTGAAATACCGATCAAACAAGTGGAGTCTATCTGATTCAACACATGAATCAAAAATTGGGATTTTTAATGATATGCAATGTTCAAACAAGTTAAACACACCAATGACATGCAATTCATAGTTACGATGTAAATTGTGCCCAATCAACAACATAGCAACAAACAAAAATAAAATTTTTTATATACAGACACAAAAGCAAATATATACAGACAAAAAAAAAACAAAACAAGTAAATAAACAGACAAACAAAGTGTTTGTCCGCACCCCCAGACTTAAATGACACATTGTCCCCAATGTGGCAAGAAATACATTACAGTGGGATGAGGAACCGAGATGTGCAAAGGTCATGACGTCCCTCAAACTTGAACATCCAAACACCTATCAAAAACTAACATGTAGTGACCCAAATATTTAACTAAGCATAAGTGGCTTAGTTAAAGGGTTAATTTGGACTTTGGGTCACTAGATCAGCCAGAAGGGTATTTTGGGAATTTGTCTTCTGGTTTGTCTTTTAGTTCAAACGTATGCTACTTTTTGGCGGACGTACGCTCTTGTCTTTTAGCCCGGACGTATGCTAGGGTTGGCGGACGTACGCTCTTGTCTTTTTTCGGGGACATACGTTACGTTTTGGTGGACGTACGCTAGGGGACCACCTAACATACGCTGACATATAGTACACCGTACTCTGTGAATAGTACACTGGACGTACGCCAAAAGTACCGGACGTACGCTACTTTTTGGAATACCCTCCGGGTAATACCTAGACATACAAAACAACCTTTGGACCGTTGTGGAAAGGTACCAGACGTCCACTGCTTTCTGGCCCTATAAATACCCCCTCACCCCCTCACCCATTTCACACCTATTCCACCCCTAAACCCCTCTCTTCGCCCCTAGGCTGCCAGTCGACCGTCTTGTGAGTGTTTATGAGGTTTCGTGAGTGTTTCAGTGTTGCCAGAGGAGGAACTCTTGAGGTTTCGCTTCAAGGAGGTAATGCTCGGTTTCCTTACCTTTTTAATACGTCGTTATGCTACTCGATTATAGCTCTATGTTGCTAGTTGCTAGTTGTAGTTGTTAGCTTAGTTTTGCTTTGATCTTGCTTAGGCTAGCATTTTTGATAGCTTAGCATTGTTACTTTGCATGGAGGTTTCGATCTGAGTTAGGAGGCCCTAGGATGCCTTTGTTGGCCTTAAGAGTCGAAGAATAGGTGGACAGTGGAGAGAAAATGAGGTTCTCCCTGAAAGATATCTGAGCGGACGTAGGGTCTTGTGACTGGACATACAGCCCGTCATGACTCAATGGACGTACGGCCTCGAGCCCAGACGTACGGCCATAGTGTTACAGGGAAACCACATTTTCACCAGCCATCCCATAGCTCATGTTTCCTTGTTACAGGGTTGTGCTTTAGTAGAAATAGAACTGATGATAGGTCTTTTCTTAGTTTTCAAGGTTATGGAGCCTCAAGGGAATTACATGGAGGAGCTTTACGCCCCGGGTGAGTACAAACTCACATGGATGCTTTGTTGTTACTTTTCCTGCATTGCACGTATTTTATATAGATGTCAAACATGCATATTTTGCAACTCTCATGAAATACATTTTGGAACTACGAGTAACTCTCTTTTGTGAAAACGTGTGTCTGTTAACAAGATAATAATGAGACTTGTAAACTGTGCATGACCATGGGCTTACTATACATGTTAGCTTTATGGTCAATGTGTGCGTGTGTGGAGGCTTTGGATCCAATGACTTGTGACCAATGATGCAGCCATTCCCAATGGATGGTCACTATAGGACGAACATCATTAGCGGTGTGGGCCACTCGGGGTCAGACCCGATCGTGCTGCTAGTGTTACGTACAGTATGTTTCGTGCAATTGCTGGGGCACCGGCATTGTACTACAGGTCCCTCGGGATAGCATCAACCTTGTTGAGAAGGGGTAATATCTCGGGTAGACCATATTGTTAAACTATTACTGTTACACATGATTATAGCATATATTATATTATATATATCACCTGCATGATAACTGTCATCTCATAATGCTGTATGTGTTTTATAAGTAAAAGAATCCACAAATTAATGACGGATACGTCATGTGGATTTTTACTCACTAAGTCGTCAGACTTACCCTTGTATTATTTCCCTTTTTTCTCCATATGTACGATTATGTTGTTCTAGATAGTGGATACCGCGAAGCATCCGGTTCTTGTGGAGGATTCGATCTAGGAGATGCTTGAGGACTTATTGCAAGCTTAAGCGGGTACTCATGGTAACTAGTACTTTTGAGTTATGTTGTAGACATTAGGGCTTGATGCATGCTTGCTTGCATATTAAGGTTTAGCATAGATCCCTTGTACTGATGTTATGATTTCTACTGCTTTGATGATCTTTGGTTAGATGCTCTAGTTATATTGATTAATGTTTATAGTACTTTGTTACTTCCGCTGCTTAGTATCCTCTGTTTTTGTCTCGGAGGTCTTGTTCAAAGTGGAACAAGGCTGGGAGACGAACCATTGAATTGATTACCAGTAAATTAATTCCTGGGGCGTTACATAACAGCCATCTTTTTCTCATATGCACAAACATCAAAAAGTTAATTGCTGTTAGAAACTGAATAAAATAAAAATAAAATGTCAGGAAGTAAAATAACAAAAAGAAAATAAATCAAAAATGTAGTGCGGAAAATAAAAAAGAAAAAATACGCACTTTCCTTGCTCATATGGGTGTCCAATCAATCGCTTCCATCCTTTCTTCTTTAGAATATGATACCCCTCCAGAAGGATGTTCTGCTATCTTATGTAGCAAATTTGCTTTCTTCGAAAAATTTTCTTGGTATGCTTATTCCTATATTTGCACCTTTCTATGCGTGATACCTTGAAAATCTCGATATAAGATGGCTCTTCGAGACACTGGAAAAATGAAGCTTGTGGTTCATGTTGCGTCTCGAGAGGGATTGTAATGAAGGAGTGAGCTTCAGTACTCACTTCCTTGACATTGGACCACTTTAAAATTGGCGGGGGCTCAATCTGCTCCTGGTTCTCTTCTTCTCCATTCTCAGTCCACATCTCAGGAGCGGGATCCAATAAGGCCTTAGCTTGCTCATGTATCATGTCAAGATCCAAATCAAACTCAAATTGAGCAAAGCTCTCTTCCAAAGGATCCTCCAGACTTGGCTCTTTAAACGTCACAGCTTTCTTGAGGAATTTGTCAAGATCCAGATTATATTCAATTTAATCAAAACACTCTCCCGATGGATCCTCAAGACTTGGCTCACTAATAGTATCAGCATGATGAAGTAGATTGTCCAGGTCTAGGTCATCTTTATCTTGAGGAAAGTGTTCCATCTCAGGATCCTCTAAACTTAAATCATGCAACACACCATCTTGCACAACTAGCCTATCAAGGTCTAGGTCACAATCATCTGGGGTGAAGTATTCCATCTTAGGGTCCTCTAAGCTAAACTCACTTACAACCTCATCCGGGTTTTCCTCATTATCAAGTTCGATGGTGGTTTGGGCATTCTCATATGCAGACTTGTTAACTTCAGTCATGTAATGATTTATGAAAGGGCAATCATCAAACTGGTGAGAGGGATGATAACAATATTCACATGACTGATGAGGTGCATGAGTGTGAGAGAGCTGGGTATGGGCATGTCTGGCTGCCATGAGTTGGTTCACCCTCTCCTCAAAGTCATCGAAATTAGCAGTTGAAAAATGTTGCACTAATGACTCTTGGGGAGGATGATTATATGATGAAGGCAAGGAAGAGTAGTTATCTAAAGTGAAAGGCTCAACTGCTAATGAAAATGAGTTAGGGAATGATATCTCAATGGTTTCCCCCTTCTCCGTTTGCACCTCAAGAGTATGATGCTCTAGAATTGGCTCATTAACAGTCTCCTTGAAAACTTCCTCACTCCTTGTCATCTCCTGACTTTGAAACTCCTCCTCCTCAATTATGTTGAATTCAGCAATTAGATGACCAAACTGTCCTTCCAACCTTGCAACTGCTTCAGTGTTTGCCACATTGGCATCTGTGATTTCTTGACAAGGTTGGATGACTGTTTTCCTAAACGCCTTGAGTGTGTCCTCCAATGATGGTTCTTGTGATGCAGGAATGGTGAGTTGGCCGACTAGTTCCATGAATTCCTTAAGAGTTTCTTCCAAAGAAGATTTATCAGGAGGATAGTCAAATGATGAAGGAAAGGAAAATGGATTTTTGGACTGCGGATATTCAGGATGGTGCAGTCCATAAGATTGGGGAGCAAGATTTCTCGTAGCATGAGCATGCCACGAGAAATCAGAATGGTTGCTCCAGTTTAGGTTGTAAAAATTTGAATTTGATTCAAACCCAGGGCTGGAGAAACTGGTATTCAACTGCTCATGCGAAAAATTGGAAAATTTTTCCCAATGTGGACAATCACCTAAACTATGGTAAGGGCTGGAGCAGTGTGAACATGGTTCATGTGGGTAAAAATTAGTAGGATTTGGTGTCCTACAACAAGGGGAAACATCAAAAGTATTGAATGAAAGACTCATGCTTCACCCAAATAGTTCAATATATCCCACATGAAACAATAACAATTTACAAAAATAAAATAAACAAAAACTAACAAAAATAAACAAAACAAATAACTAGACAATAAACTAATCAAAACAATAAACTAATTAAACAATTAAAATAAAATAAAATAAACTAACTAAAACTAACAGCAGCAATAAAACAAATAAAAAATGGCAGAATAAATAAATAAATAAAGACAAACTAATAATTAAACAAAACAACAAAAAAAATGAAAACTGAACTCATACACTGCCTCGGGTATGTTGGTGCAGTAAACAGAGATGCCCCGAGCACAGGAAAATGGGATCGATTGCAAATAGCTCAATATAGTAGTCTCTGTAAGTGCACTTGATCGCAACAGAGGTGCGATCGAGCATAGCACTGCACTGCTGTTTAATCAGCAAGGCGGGCTCGCACACACTGCGTACTAAGTGAGTGCAGGTATGCGAACAGGATGGAATAAGCTCAAGTGTGCTCGACTGCAACAGGGATGCGATCGATCGCATTATCAATGCCTGATTTTCCAGAAACATAATAAACTAAGAAAAACAGCCAAACACTAATTTTTTTTGGATTTTTTTTTTCTATACAAAAGCACGAAACAAATAAAATAATTGCTGAAATAAAAATAACTAGTAGAAAGAAAAAATTAATCTAAGCATAAAATCAATTCTAACAAAACAAACGATTCCCCGGCAATGGCACCAAAATTTGATCGTACCAAAAATAGTACTCATCAATTGCACGAATCGTTTTGCAATAAAGTGGTTATACAAGTGCGAGTGTCGAACTCACAGAGAATCGAGTTTGTGATAATTAATTCTATGCCTAAACTAACCTTATCCTAACCTAGTTCCAATTATCGAACAGGTAGCGTGCGTAAAATATAAACTAAACTAAATGCAATAAAAACAAATAAATAAAAAGCCTAAGGTCTAGAATCCCCCTCGCCACATTGATGAACATAAATTCATGCTTAGTTCATACTCACAAACGACTATGCTACTAGGCATACTTTGAGCGCTAACACTTTGTTCATATTTCTGTCTATCGATAAAGCACATATGCATATCCTATTGTTATTACAAAATCTTGTTGAACTAATCGATGCATACACTGTTTAAAAAGTCACAACGGATATTGGTCTGAAGACAAATCATCCGATGTACCTTCGGTTGCAAAGAATGTTGACGTTTAACGATTTGTAAACAACAATCAACACACTTTTGTCACTAAAATGTATTGAAATGAACATACATAAAATTAAACGACAGAATAAGCATTAAACTTAAGCATAAAAACATGAACTTAAATAAATGGTGAGGCTTCATCTTCAACCTTAGTTGAAGATTAGCTTCCCATGCTAAAGGGAAACATAATCGACAAGAAATAAAAGAAATAAATTAAGAAATGACGTTTATGAGTGTTTACGATGAAGAACAGGGAGGTTTTAGGCCACTTAGGGTGCCTCAAACCGTCTCCCATGCGTAGGTTTACAAGAAGACATAAAGGGACTATTTATAGATAAAAATAAGTGTGCAGCCAGGTCATGTCTGTGTGCTTGATCGCAGGCCTGTCTGCGTTCGATTGTATGCTATACGTTCGACCGCAATGTCGTGTGTGCTCGATCGTAGGCGTGGTGCTCGATCGCAAGATCTGCTCTTGATCGCACAAAACTGCTTTGAAATCCCATGGTGCAAGTGAGTTAGCGATGGCGGCTAGGGCGACTCGGACTTCATGGGTTGACGAGGCATGCGCTCGATCGTGCCCACTGCGCTCAAGCGCAGTGCACTCAATTGCACTGGCAGGGGCCTAGATTCCATCTTTGCTCAGATTTACCCATTTGAACCACAATTTGCATCAAGGACCTATAACACACTAAAACACTAAAATAACACAAAACATCAAATATTAACAAAAGTAAGAGCCTAACAAACATAAGTTAAGGGGGGTCCAATATACAATATTTGGCACCAATAGTGTAGCATGGTATAAAGAGACATTTCACAGTATGCAAGACACCACAACAAAATGGTGTGGCAAAAAGGATAAATAGGTCTATTGTAGAGAGAGCACGGTGTCTCAGGTTGAATGCTAGACTTACAAAGATTTTCTGGGCAGATGCAGTGAGTATGGCATGCTACTTAATCAACAGGTCACCGAGGGTAGCACTAGATGGGAAAGTTGCAGAGGAGGTATGGACAGGTAATGAGGTATATTATTCTAGTTTAAGAGTATTTGGTTGTCTAGCCTATATGCACATACCTACTGAAGAACGGTCAAAACTTGATCCGAAGTCTAAACAATGTGTCTTTCTCGGATATGGGAAAGGGGTTAAAGGATACAAGTTTTGGGATCTGACGGCAAACAAGGTGGTGATCAGTAGAGATTTGGTATTTGATGAAAATTCCATGTTAAAGAGTACTTAGATAAAGAGCAGCAGGTGCCAGAAAGTAGTAGCAATGATAAGCTGGTGGTGCAGGTGGAGTTAGAGACTCTTGTGAAGGAGAACACTTCTCAGGGTACAAAGGCCTCTACTTTAGGAGTTAAGGAGCACCACACTATAGCCACAGATAGGCCTAGACGCACTATCATGCCACCAACCAGGAGCAGTTTTGAAGACATGGTTTCTTATGCTCTTGTCATCAGCAGTGGAGATCCTACTACTTTTCAAGAGGCTGTCAATAGCCAAGAGAAGAGCAGATGGGTGGGTGCTATGGTGGAAGAGATGGAGTCTTTGCATCAAAACCAGACGTGGGATTTGGTGGAGCTTCAAGAGAGGAAGAGGGCGATAGGGTGCAAATGGGTGGTCAAGAAAACCTAGCTTTTCGTCACGCGAATTCGCCGCCAGTCTTCAGAAAAAGGGGGTGAAAAGTTCAAGGCCCGCCTAGTAATGAAGGGTTATTCATAGCAAAAAGGGGTTAATTATAAGGAAATATTTTCTCCAGTGGTTAGACATACTTCCATCAGAGCAGTATTGGCGTTGGTAGCTCATTATGACATGGCGTTGGAGCAGATGGATGTGAAGACAACTTTTCTCCATGGTGAATTGGAGGAGCAGATTTACATGGAGAAGCCAGAAGGGTTCCGTCATTCTGGACTGGAGCACTTGGTCTATAAATTGAAGAAGTCACTTTATGGGCTGAAGCAGTCTCCAAGGCAATGGTACAAGCGATTTGACTCTTACATGATCAAAATTGGCTACAAGAGATGTGAGTATGACTGTTGTGTGTATGTGAGGAGCCTTGATGATGGCTCGTCTATTTTTCTGTTACTATATGTGGATGATATGTTTATTGCAGCAAAGAGTATAGTTGAGGTCAACAAACTAGAGGTTTTTGCTGAGTAGAGAATTTGACATGAAGGACTTGGGCATAGCCAAGAAGATTCTTGGGATGGAGATTCGTAGGGACAAAGATGCCAAGAGATTGTGGTTATCTCAAGTCGGCTATGAGAAGAAGGTGCTGTAGAGGTTTAGCATGAAAAATGTGAAACTGGTGAGTACACCTCATGCGAATCATTTCCGTTTGTCTACCTCACAGTGTCCAAAGATAGTTGAAGAAATTGAAGGCATGTCGAAGGTCCCATATGCCAGTGCAGTAGGGTGTCTGAGGTATGCTATGGTATGTACCAGGCTAGATTTGGCTCATGTAGTGAGTGTGGTGCGCAAGTACATGGAAAATCCGAGGAGACAGGATTGGGATGCAGTTAAATGGATTTTCAGATACTTGAAAGGTACTACAGACTATGACATCACTTTTGTCAGACAAAATAGTGATTTTTCAGTCATTGGGTACATAGATGCAGATTATACAGAGGATTAGGATGACAGGAGATCGACCATGGGTTATGTGTTCACTCTTGCAGGAGGACCTATATGTTAGAGGTCTATGATCCAGTCCATGGTTGCGATGTCCACGACTGAGACAAAGTACATGGCAGTGGCTGAAGTTACAAAGGAAGCTTTGTGGCTTGCAGGGTTAGTCAAGGAGCTGGGTATTCAGCAATGTGGAGTTTCATTACATTGTGAAGGCCATAGTGCCATTTATTTGGCAAAGAACCAGGTGTATCATGCGAGAACCAAGCACACTGATGTGAGGTTTCACAAGATCAGAGAATTGGTTGCTACACGTGAATTGTTACTTGAGAAAATTCACACTTCTGAAAATGCAGCGGACATGTTGATGAAGCTTGTTACCACAGACAAGTTCAAGCATTGCTTGGACTTGACAGATGTCTCCAGGTGCTAGAAAGGAGAGGAGAGGAGAGGAGGCGGCATCCCCAAACTTATCAGTTTCAAGTGGAGGCCCAATACTTGATTATCTTCAAAGAGGTGAATACTCACCAAGGTGGAGATTGTTGGAACAAGTGGCTCATATTCTACTAATAGCCTATTTGGGTGTAATTAGTTTATGTGGGCTTGGGGACAAATAAGTTGTGGGGGGTATTTTGGGGTTTTCCAAAATACTTATAATTAGGGTTTGCCTATAAATATGTTATGTTGTAACCCTAAATCATTGAATAGAAAAATATGCCTGCACTCTCTTGTGGACGTAGGCAAATTGCTGAACCACGTTAAATCTGTGTCTCAACTCTCTCTTAATCTTTCTCTTTTTGATTCCATATTATTCATCATTGTTGTGCACAATAACAACAGTTTCCTAGGGCTTCTAGGACTTATTTGATCCATATAAATAGATCCTTAAGCTTCAAGAGAAAGTGTGCTTAGGTTTAGACATAAGTTATCTCCTTGGAGGCCTGATCTGTTGAAGAGGAGAAAATCATGGCAAGAGCCATCCCAGCACCCCGATGAGCAGCTAAATTATGTAGTAGGGCGTTGATGTTGCCCTTTCCAAGTAACAGTGGTTTAATTATATTTTAATTTGGATTTTTCTATATGCATGATGGTTGTATAATTGTGAGAATTGATCTTATCTTGTCTTAGAAAGTCTTTTATATTGATTGAACTCAATCCTTCATATTTTTTGTGATTTATGTGAATGATTGTTATAAAACAGTTTTAACTGATACATGATCAATAGGATTTGATAGGCCATGCCTAGGAAGATGGATTGTACTACACCCTAGTTTAGTGTAATTTAGGTAGACAGTTCGTGCCAACCGAAGATGGGTTATGCTTATTCATTGATTGTGTGTAGCCTATTAATTAGATAATTCGTACCTGGGGAAGACGGGTCATACCACATCTTAGTGGTTAGGTGGACGGTCATTGCCAACCAAAGATGGATTATACTTATTCCTTAATGATGGTATTTTCTTGACTACTCGAGTGACACGAGCCTATATCATGCATAATATGAATTCCTCTTATTAATTTATGATTGACCATTGTTATGCGATTAGTGGTGAAATCAACCCCCTATTCTATCTTTCATTACTTTTTATCTTTATGTCTTTTATTTTATGCATTTACTTTTAGAAAACAAAATCAAAACATTCTTCTTCACATTAAGTTATATTTAGTTTTCATAAACTTGGTAACAACACCCTGTAGTCCTTGAGGTTCGACACCCTCTTTATAGCCGTATCTTACAAAGATTTGTCCTATAGCAAGTGGTAATTAATTATTGATATGTTTTGCTTTAAAAATACCACATCTGTTCCCATTCAAAGGTTCTCAACTATGCATTCCTAAGGGCAGTTTGAGATTAAACATTCTCCAAGAACGACCTAATGCAGGTCAAGTGGGTTGGGACAAAACACTACAATTAGTGGCGGAGCAATTCTATTGGCTGAGCATGCGGAAAGAAGTGGACAAACTTATGAAGACATGTAGAGTTTGCCAAGTGTCCAAGGGATCATCTACTAATGCTAGGTTGCATATGCCTCTTCCTATTCCGGAGGGGCCATGGACCAATGTGAGCATGGACTTCATGTTGGGCTTACTAAGGATCCAGAAAGGTAATGACTTCATCTTTGTGGTTGTTAATAGATTCTCTAAAATGGTGCATTTCATTGCTTGCAAGAAGACAGCTGATGCGGTGAATGTGTTGCAGTTGTATTTCAGAGAGGTTTACCATCTCCATGGACTACCATTGTCCATAGTTTCAGACCGCGACACATGGTTCCTTAGCCACTTTTGGCAATGTTTGTGGCAAATGTCGCGCACAAAGCTCTATTTCAACAGTGCCTACCATCCATAGACGGACAGCAAACAGAGGTTGTTAATCGTTCATTGGGAGCCTTGTGGAGGAAAAAATCAAATCATGGGATCAAAATTTGTTCCAAGCGAAGTTAGCCTTCAACCTCTCAACCAACCGGAGCATCGGCTTCAACTCGTTAACCATTATTTATGGGCGCAACCCTCGTGTCCCGTTGGACCTAGCACCTATTCCAAATATAAGGTGAACGCGTACCACATGTGAAGATCTTATGACCCATATACAAGAGGGCCATTGACCATCAAGAACCTACATGAGTCGACAATGAAATATAAGGCAGATGCAGACAAGAAGCGTCGTGCTTTAGAGTCCGAAGAAAGGGAGTTTGTAGAGGCAATCTTGACAAAGGATAGGTTTCCTATTGGGGAAAACAATAAACTGATTGCACGCAAGATTGGTTCGGTCGAGATTATTGAGAAGATCAACCCGAATGACTACCGAGTGAAGCTACCTAGCCACATTAAGACATTTGATGCCTTCAATGTCGAACACCTTGTGCCATTCACGAGAGATTTCTCGGATTAGGATGCAAATTCGAGGGCGAATTCTCTCCAACCTGGGAAGGATGATGTAGATAGGAGTGCTTAGGATTACTTGAAGAAGACCCGAGGATATATGAGTATGGAGGCGCCACAAAGAATCAAGGCTAGATCACAAACGTGCAAAGAAGCTCCTTCATGTCCGGACGGAGGAAGCACTAGTTTGGACGCCCGTTGATGTGGTCTTTTCGAAGCCAAAATATACCAATAATAAAAATAACCACTCGCAATAGAAAAAATCCTGTAGGATATGGTTATATTAAGGGTGTTGAACCTCAAGGACTGCAGGGGTTTTGTTATCAAATTTGAAAGATTAAAATTAACTTAATTAAAAAGAGATTTGATTTGATTTTCTTTAACACTATTGTGCATGAAAATAAAAGAGAATTAAATTATGAGACAGAGTGTAGGGTAGGGTATTGACTTCATCTCTATCCACACAAAAATGGTTAATCATATTCAATCCAAGAAATTCATTCTATGCATGTTATAAATAAACAAGAAGCTACGTTTTTAAAGAATAAGTATAATCTATCTTCGGTTGCACGGATCGTCCACCTAACCACCAAAATGTGGCATGACCCGTCTTCCCCTGGTATAAATTAACAAATTCTTTAACAGGATACTTACAATCAATGGATAAGTGTAACCCATTTTCGGCTGGCACGGACTGTCTATGTAAATTACACTAAACTAGGGTGTAGTACAATCCATCTTCCCTAGCCATGGCCTATCAAATCTTATTGATCATATGTCCAAGAAAACCATTGTATAACCATTATCCTCATGATCATAGAAAACAAGAATGATTTGAACTCAATAAAAGTAAAATACTTTCTAAGACAAGATAAGAATTTCAAAAATATTGATTTTGGAATTTAAGAACAATTGCATTTAATAATTAAGAACATAATTCAATTGTAGCAAATTCTCATAGTTATACAATCAACATGCATAAATTAAAAATCTAGAAATTAAATACAATCAAACCATTGTGCTTGGATAAGGTTACATCTATACCACACGAAGGGGTTTAGCCACTCATGACCCCTCTAAGCCTCCAAGGAATATTTGTTGAATTTTTGCTCTGGGTAGTGGTGTCGTTTTTACAAGTTAAGAGGTCTATTTATAGGGACTAGGAAAACTCCCCTAGAATCCCTAAAAACTCTAGAAATCGTAAGTTTAGTCCTTGGGGAACTGAACACCTAATTCCAAGCTGTCAAAACGCATGTCCACGCATTATGGAGCTTTGTGCGCTCGAGCTTAACTAGTGTGCGCACGAGCGCAGGTATACGCTCGATCCTAGGCCACATACGATCCCAAGTGCAGCCACGCTCAATCTTGGTACCAGAATGCCTCTAGTTCTTGCCTTTTAAGCCCAATTTTCAATGAAATTCTTGCATTTAACCAATAAAGACCTGAAACACAAAAACAAAGCAACATCAAACAAATAACAATGCAAAGGAATTAACATATGCGAATTAAAGGACTTGAATGTGCAACATTCAGCGCTTATCACACCCCCAAACTTACATATTGCTCCCTTAGCAATACAAAATAGAAAATAAATTGGAAACAAAAAAAAAAAAATCCATCTTTCGTGGGATGTACGATTGCATTTAGCGTATGTAACAAGCCTTTTAAATCCCTAGGCATTCCCTAGAGGACGAGTGAAGTCTCGTGAGGGTTTTCTAGGAATGATAACCACAAACATTGTCTTCATTATGTCATTCAAAAGAATAAAGTATAAAAAAAAAATGGTTCTCATTCATTCTCAAGTCAAATCACTTACTAATGGCAGGTTGAGATACAACAAGTTTCAATTCAATTAGTGCAAAGTGAACTAACACACAATCATGAGGCTTCAAAATAATTCCAACATAAATGAATCACCATCTCAAAATTTATTGGACTTCCTATCAGATTAAACAACCAAGGCATACACTTTTTTTCTTTTCTCTTTTTTTTTTTTTTTTTTTTTTTTTTTTTTGCAGGNTTTTTTTTTTTTTTTTTTTTTTTCATGCAGGCTTTGCAATGCTTAGCTTCCTTTAGCTTTCTAGTTGACCCATGTATCGAGTGTTAGGCCAATGACTTCCAAACCAAATGGCTTTAGGGCACTAGGTGTAAAGACACCCCTAAGGACTTACTAAGTCAAGTAAAAAAGGCTATGAAGCTAAATTTTCCATATTGTTAATTAAACCAAACTTCTCACTTTTTGACGTGAACACTCATTGCTTAATGAGGCAAGAGGTCCGGTAACTCAATGAAAAACTCAACTTGATTCTTTTTTTTTTTTTTTAATTTTTTTATAAATAGCATACCAAGGTTATTCATCCAATACGCCACCCAACAGAATTCAAGACAATGAAAACAAACACAATTGGCCAAAAATTTCATACCTCATAAACATGTGCTAGTGTGTGCAAGATATATTTAAATTGAAACAAGAAGCATCTCATGTTGCCAAAAGCAAGTAACAAGACTCAAAATTCCCAAGCCAAATGATCATGTGTTCATAACTTTAAGCCTACCAATGAAATTCAAACCAAAATCAAAGCTCAATCATATGCTTAAGAATGACATAACAACAAAATTTGGATAGTGATTTGTTTTTCCATACCCCTAAACTTGAATCATACATTGTCCCCAATGTAGGGACAGAACTGAAAAACAAGAGTAACAAGATAGGAATACCTGAATGAGTTGATGTGGGGCATATCATACCCCAAAACATGAATGTAAACACATGTCCTAAAAAAGAAGTTGATACTCCAACCAAGAAACAATCAAGTGCAACACATTATTGTAAAAATATAACCAAAGAATGAAACTACAATGGATAAAATAAACTTGGTTAGAGATTATGTACCCTAGTGGAGTGAGGAGTCAAGCGCATAGGGTCTACGCTTGATCTTTTGTGGTGTTACTCAAAGTAATTTCGCGTTTCAAAGGATCTTACCTCAATTCTTCAGAAGTCCAATCAAGCTCTTCTATCCCTTCTTCTTTATGATCATGTTGCACTCCACAAGGAAGATGACTCTTCTTAACATCCCGAAACTGCTTCTTTCAGATGAAAAGTCTTCAGGCTCCCCATGGGAATATTCAAGGTGCTTGTCCCGAACTGGCTCCATAAACAACTTTTTGTCCCTAAGGGGTTTCTCACAAATTGGGGCAACCAGGGAACTTGTCAAAAAATTGTCCACCCCAATGAAGTCCACTTCAACAACCTCTGAATGACATATGTCCCTTGTGGAGTTGTCATCAGGTGATGGAGTACTTACTTGAAGTGACATGCATAGGCTCTAGTGGGTTTCTCCATGATAAAACTTTAGATAGAGGATCAGGCGGTGGGTCTTCAACAGTTTCTCCAATATCATCCAAGAAGAAAAATGTATTCTAATCAGGTGCATTCTGGAAGGAATTGAAGATGTTCAGTCTGATCTTCATATTCCCAAAGGAGATCTTCATTATTCTAGTCCTACAATTGATGCATGCATTGGATGTGGCTAGGAAAGGACGCCCAAGGATGATAGGAATTTGCTTCTCTGGATTTGGAACCGGTTCTGTGTCCAGAACTATAAAGTCAATTGGATAGTATAACTTGTCCACCTTGATAATGACATCTTCCACAATCCCATGAGGTTTCTTGATAGATCGGTCAGCCAATTGCAAGATAGTACTTGTCAATTTCAATTCACCTAAGCCCAATTACTGATATATCGAGTACGGAATCAAATTAACACTAGCTCCTAAGTCAAGGAGAGCTCTCACAATTTTGGTGCTTCCAATGATACATGAAATGGTAGGTGCTCTAGGGTCCTTGAACTTCGGAGGAGTGCTATGCTGAATCAAAGAGCTCACTTGCTCGGTAAGAATGACCTTCTTGGAGATATGTTTCCGAATCTTCCTATTCTGAGTGCACAAATCCTTGAGAAATTTTGCATATGCCGGGATTTGCTTGATGGCATCAAGGAGTGGGATGTTGATTTTGACCTGCTTGAAGATCTCCATCATGTCTTGAATCTTCTCTCCTTGCTTCCTGAAGTGGGAATGTGCCTTGAGAAGCTCTAGGAATGCGGCCCTAGGCTCATATGGTACCACAAGATTGGGGGCAGATGATGAAGATGTCTCTGTGCTTACTTGCTTACGCTTGTTCTGATGTAGATTTTGTGGGGCCTCAATTTGCTCATCCTTCTTTTCCTCCACATGATTGTTTATTGTTCTTCCACTCTGCAGTGTAGTGTAGTGACCCAAATAATAAACTAAGGACTTTGGGTCACTAATTTGGGCTTTGGGTCACTAAGGACACTAGAGGAGCAATTTAGACTTTTGGACTGGACGTACGCTAGGTCTAGCAGATGTACACTCCAATTTTTACTGCGGACGTACGCAGGGGAACCACCATACATATGCTCTACAAGTAGTAAACAGACATATGTGGGACCACATGGACGTTCGCTACTTTTTGGAGTACCTAGATGTACGATACAATCTTTGGACCACTGTATAAATAGTACCGAAAATATGCTAGGGTTGGCAAACATCTGCTGCTTTTCTGGAGGGTTGGTAGAACCCCTCAACTATAAATACCCCTCTACCCCTTCAATTTTCTCATGCTCTCTTAGGGCCCCAGGTTGTGAAAATCCCCCTCGTGAGTATGTTTTGTGAGGTTGTGAGTTTTTGGTGCTATTGGAGAGGAAGTTCTTGAAGTTTCACTTCAAGGAGGTAACATCGCTAAACCTAGTTCATTTTTACGTTGTTATGCTACTTAAATGTTTCTTGTGTTGTTAGTTGTAGCTTTAGCTTAAGTTGTGCTTTACTCTTGTAAGGATTAGCATTGTTTTGGTTTGATATAATTTTGCTTGCATGAAGGTTTCATTTTGAGTTAGGAGAACTTAAGGAGTCTTTTGATAGCCTTATGGTTGATTTGGGAGAATAGGAGGACGAGTGGGCAAAATGAAGTTCTCCCTGAAAACCTCGAAGCAGACGTACAGTCTCGAGACTGGACATACGGTCTGAAGTATCACAATAGACGTACAACCTTGAGCCCAGACGTTGGTCCGAAGTGTGACAGTGAACTTTATTTTAACCAGTCATCAGAAAGCTCCTGTTTTCTTATTCTAGGGTTGTTTTAGTAGAGTTGGGACTAATATAAGGTTTTTCACATATTTGGAGAATCTGGATCATTTGGAATACTTTGAGACGTTATACGACCGATGTGAGTTTTAACTCACATAATGCTCTTAGTTATTTCCCATGCACTGCACGACTATTTTGTGTACCAAAAACATGCATATTTGCAACTCTCACAATTTATACTTGTTGCACATGAACTCTAGCATTTTGAGAAAAATGTTGTGCTGAATATGTTAAGAAAGAGAGACTTCTAAAAGCATGCATGTAAAATACAGACAAGATAATTTTGCATCGTATGATGTTGTGACAAATACTACCAAAATTAATAGATAATATTTGCTATGTTTTAACTAGCAAGTGCACAAGATCAAAACAATAATATAGGGTACAAGTACAAGATCATTCCCATGAGGATTGCCGTCAATTATGCTTAAAATTTATTTCGTAATTAAAACTAGAAAAAAATTGATTTTTTTATTAACAAAAATAAAAGGTAGGGCTTTGGTATTTACCAATAATCATGCTCAAATCATATCTCAATATGCCAATGCTCCAATCATATTATGAATACTTAATGCTTGCCAACCTAAGGGCATGAGTGTCTACTCCTTAAACTATTGATTTCCCTAAGCAACAAATTAGGCATGGGTGTCTACTCTAATTCTTTTCTTTCTTAAAGGATTTACCATGAGTGTCTACTAAGTTATTCTTTAAGAAAGCATAAATCTATGGAAATTGACAAACACATGATGTAATACCCTGATAAAAGCCAACCTTTTTAACCTAAAAGCCCTTAGCTTAAACTGAATCACATTCGGAACCTTTAGAAATAAAAGGCAAACACTGACCCACAGGTGGTGGACGTAAGCTAGGTCTAGCAGACATACGCCTCTGTCTGTAGTGCGGACGTACGATGGGGAACCACCGAACGTACGCTCTACAAATAGTACACCAGACATACGTGGGACCACTGGACGTACGCTACTTTTTGAAATACCCTTGGGATAATACCTGGACGTACAAGGCACCCTCTGGACCGATGTCCAAAGACCACCGGATGTATGCTAGGGTTGCTGGATGTCCACTACTCTATCAGGGAGTTGGTGGCGAACTTTCCCTATAAATAGCCCGCCCCTCCTCTTAGTTTCCCACGCCTTCTTCTTCCTCTGGTGTGTCCCTAGGCTGCTAGAATCCTTCCTTAGTGTTTTGAGTAAGAAACCCGTGGGAGAGAGCTTGAATGGAGAGTTTGTGAGGTGAGGAGACCATGTCCGTGCTTAGCTTTGGGGTAAGCTTTGTTCCTTTGTAATTATCACCTTGTTATCTTATGTTTCTGTTTTAATGAGAACTGCCAAGTGTTCATTAAGCGTTCTTTTAAAGATAACGACGTTTTCAAAGAGTTTTCTCAAAAGATCATGGTTCTGCAATTTCTTACATTGCATGTCCTATTTTACTAGCTTAGAAGAGGTCTAGAAGTCTGTGATTTCTATGAGAAGTATGCATTGTTCTAATCTTGCAACAGTGTGCTCAACACACTGAGCGAACGTATGCCATCAAGGGCGGACATACGGTCAGTAGGCAGAGCACCTGTTCTTAAGTTTCGCAGGTGTACGCCTTCGCTTAGCCATAACTCTAGGTTTCTTAAGGCTTAGAATAACTGTGTCCTGTATCCGTTATGACAGGAGATAGCTTGGTCGGAGGATTCGCTTGAATGTGCGAGGTAAGTAAACACTTACACCCCTTTTACGTAAACCGTGGGATATGTCAGTTGACTGACCACGCGTATGATATGAGCATGTCTATTTCCCGTAATCACTTGGTAACTGCATTATTCAATAAACTACTAAGATGCATCGTAAGACATGGTACGCTAGTACGTGCGGTATAAACGGCCATGGGCTTACTATATAAACTGCATATTATGGTCAAATGTGTGCATTATGTGAGGGCTGTGGATCCATTGGTTTCATGACATTGATGCAACCATTCCCAATGGTTCGGTCACTACAGGACATACATCATTAGTTGGTGTGGGCCACTCGGGGTCGGACCCGTTCGTGCCTTTAATGTTAAGTACGGTATGTTGTACAATGGCTGGGGCACTGGCATTGTATTATAGGTCCCTCGGGACAGCATCAACCCTGCTAAGAATGGGTAATATCTCTGGTAGACCATGTATGGGAGTTATGACCTATAAAGCATTATTCTTTTCTGCATCAAAACAATTAGGCAATTACCACCGATTCTACACCATCGAGCTTTAAAAACCCTAAAACCTGTGGAATGGTGTATTAGTGGAGGTAATGCCCTCTTTCGGCTATTACTCGGATTGCAAGTTTACTTTTATAAACTGGACCCATGTCATACCTAAGCGTGGGGTTTACTTACCAAGTCGTTAGACTTACGCGGTTATTATTCTTTAGGTAATCTGATTCACCGCTACGGGAGTGGCTAGATTTGCTATTGCCGGACTGGCTATGCCTTGTTTATAGTTACAGGTTTGTTTTAATCGTTTAGTAGCTCCACGTTCTTACTTGATGAATTGTAGTACTCTCAGATTTATTCACCTTCCTTGCATTTACTCTGACAGTTTTTACAAGGGTGATTGCCCGTTGGACCACAAGTTGGCTCAACTGGGTAAATTGCCAATGACTCCACCGGATTAGCCGAGGCTAATTTTGAGGGCATTACACATGAGGCCTAGGGCATGGCTGTCTACTCTGGGTTCCCCAAGTTGATTAACCCAAGAACCCATGAGGAGATTCTTTTGTTACTCTATTAAGCCCAGGACTCAATCATTCAAATTGACCTAAATTACTAATCCATACCACATGCATATGTTGATGAGGCACATTCATATGAGGAATTCAGTAAAACAAGAATTAATCAAATTAGGCATCACAATATGATTATCACAAAGGTGCCAATATTGAAATATTAAATAAACATAACTAGGGCTTCAATCTAGCCCTACTAAAGTGTTAGTTACACATGAGTTTGATGCTAAACATCATCATAATAATGAAATAAATGGAAAAGAATAAACCCAAAAAACACTTCCTTGAAGAGCCGTCAATGCTTCTTCTAGAGCCTGTGTGTCTTTTTCTATGTTTACAAGCCTATTTATAGAGTTTAGCCAGACCCTAGAAGCACTTAGAAACCCGAGAAATTGCAAAATAAACCCTAAGGCTATTTCCATAATAGGAATAGTCGCACTCTTCTCTGGCTTCTGAAAGTGCACTCGATAGTAGCCTGAGTGTGCTCAGTCGCAGATGCGATCGATCCTTCCTGTTGTGCACTTAAGCGCAAGTTTGTGCTCAATCATTGGCTGAGGCGCTCGAGTGCTAGTGCGCTCTAGCCTAGACTTCCTACGCTCGAGCGCATTGTGAGTGTACTGAATGCCCAAAATTTCCCTTTTATGCTCCAATTTTAAGATTTACTTTATTTTCTTCAAAATGCCTAGAAAACATAGAAAACACAAAAGGAAAGTAAAATTGCTCAAAATAACATGTAATACCTCGATAAAAACAAACCTTTTTATTAAAAAAAATCTTTTCCATAAGAGCAATCAACAAAGGTTTTCAATAATGGTGCTTTAACGAGACCCAAAACCCTTAGCGTTAACCTAATCACGCTTTGAACCTTTAGAAAATAGAAGCCAAACACTAACCCTCAAGAGGTAGACGTACGCTAGGTCTGGCAGACGTATGGGGAAGACCACCGGACATACGCTCTGTAAATAGTACAGCAGATGTATGTGGGACCACAGGACATACGCTACTTTTTGGAATACTCTTTGGGTAATACCTGGACGTGCGAGACACCCTTTAGACTATTGTGCAAAGACCACTGGACGTACACTAGGGTTGCCTGACGTCCGCTGCTCTGTCAGAGAGTTGGTAGCAAACTTTCCCTATGAATAGCCCGTTCCACCTCTCATTTCTAAAGCCCATTCACATCCCCAAGTATGCCCCTAGGCTGCCAAAATCCTTCCCGTGAGTTTTGAGTGACGAATTTGTGAGGGTGAGCTTCAAGGAGGAGTTTCGAAGGAGGGGAGACCATGTCCATGCTTAGCTTCGGGGTAAACTCTGTTTTCTTTGTGTTTAGCATTTTTTTATCTTATATTTATACCTTGATAAGGTTCTCCAAGTGTTCATTAAGCATTCTTTAAAGATAATGGTGTTTTCAAAGGATTCTTTCAAAGTTTCATTGTGCTATGATTTCTTGCGCTGCATATGCTGTTTTACTAGCTTAGAAAAGGTTTAGAGGTCTATAAATGCCATTAGAAACATGCACTATTTGAATCTTAAAACAATGTGCTTAACACACTGAGCGGACATACGCCATCGAGGCCGAACATACAGTCAGTAGGCAGAGCACCCGTTTTTGAGTTTTACACGTGTATGCTTAGGCTTAGCCATATTTCTAGGTTTCATAAGGCTTAGAATAACAATGTATTGTATCCGTTATAACATGATTTAGCTTGGTCAGAGGATTCGCTCGAGTGGGACAGGTAAGTAGACACTTACAACCCTTTTTACTTAAAACGTGAGATATGTCAGTTGACTGACCACGAGTATGATATGAGCATGCCTATTTTTTGTAATTACTTGGTAACTGTGCTATTAATTAACTGTTAAGATGCATCGTAAGACATGGCACGCCGGTACCTGTTGTATGAACGGCCACAGGCTTACTATATAGATTGCATATTATGGTCAAATGTATGTGTTATACGGGGCTTTGGATCCATTGGTTTCGTGACCACGGTGCAACCATTCCCAATGGTTTGGTCACTATAGGATGAACGTCATTAGTTGGTGTGGGCCACTCGAGGTCGGACTCGATCGTGCCACTAATGTTACGTACGATATTTTGTGCAATGGCTAGGGCACTGGCATTGTACTATAGGTCCCTTGGGACAACGCCAACCCTGTTGAGAAGGGGTAATATCTCGGGTAGACCATGTATGGGAGTTATGACTTATAATGCATTAGCCTCTTTATGCATTAAAACAATTAGGTAATTATCGACAGTTCTACACCATAAGCTTTGAAAATCCTAAAACCTATTAAATGGTGTATTAACGGAGGTACTGCCCTCTTTTTGGTTATTACTTAAATTGCATGTTTACTTTCATTAATTGGGCTCATGTCATACCTAAGTTGTAAGGTTTACTTACTAAATCATTAGACTTACGCGGTTATTATTCTTTAGGTAACCTGCTTTGTTGCTATGGAAGTGGCAAGAGATGCTACTGCTTGACTGGTTAGGCTTTACTTATAATTACAGGTTTGCCTTTACTATTTAGCAGTTATGTGTTCTTACTTGATGAATTATAGTGACTCAGATTTATTCACCTTCCCTTGCATTTACTCTGATGTTTTCAGAAGGGTGATTTCCTGTTTAGTCACAAGTTGGCTTAAATGGGTAAATTGCCAGTGAATCCACCGGATTAGCCGAGGCTAATTTTAGGGGTGTTATAGTATGGTATCAGAGCATACGGTCTTGCCGACGGTACCTATAAATCTGAGAATATGATATAGCATCTAGGTTTGATCTTAGAGAACTGAAGCATAGGATACGTTTAGTTCCCTTGTTTATGGGTGGAGGCCGCTGCAACGGCCTATTTGATTGATTAACTTGGGATGAATGGGATTGCCTGTTCTACATTACAGGCACTTGATCCTGCTTCATACCCAAATGCGCGATGGTTGTAGACGCCGACCGATTGTTCGTGAGTGGCCAGTTGAGTTTAGACTTTATGCACCCGAATACCAACCTCACTCTGGTGAACGTAGGATTTCAACCCAGGCTAACCAGGAGCTGAAACTTTCGCTTGTCTCGAAGCCAGTTGAAGGAAAGGAGGCACGCTCAGCGACTAGGAAAAGACCAGCCGTACCTAAGTATCGTAGTATCTCGGTGATACGAGATTTACCACCTATCCCCGAGAGGTTTAACCCTCATCTCATAGATGAAAGGAAACGAGCAATGCATACTCATATAACTCAGATTTCGGATGAATACACTCGAATGGAACTAGAGGAAATCCGACTGCTGAAGGAGGGAGCATTACCAGAAGGATCCGACCGTCAAAGGACTGCATTTCTCTCCAGTATCAACAAGGACTACGAGGCATTGGTTAAGGATGAGGAAGACCTGTTTGAAGACTCGTCTGAGGAGTGATAGGTCTTGCGGTAGTCATCCTTAGATGTTAGATAGCCAGGTTTTCTCACACCCTTAGCAGTGGTGAGTTTTGTGTTTCGCCATCTAGGGTTGATTGTAGAGCACAAAGGAATTTTCACTGAACCCTGAATTTCAGAAATAAAATCATTTTGACATGCCTCATTTGTTCCTAAATTTTCTTTTATGAGCCTTGCAAAAAATTTATAATGCTTTCAAAAAAAAAAAAGCGTTTTAGGGTTAAGCAGACGTATGCACCCATGACCGGACGTATGCCATTAACCCAGCATTTTACAAAACGGCTGAACGTCCTCAAACCCTATTCATTCCTATTTTCTCTCATTTTTTTCTCAAACCCAAACACCTTCAAAGGGATTTTCGGCCAAGTCTCTGTGATTTCGAAAGGATTTCAGGTTCACATTTCGGATTAAACCCGAGGTATGAGATTTTTCAAAGTTTTCCCCAATTTTTGGCACCTTAGGGTTTTGAGTTTTAATCTTGATTTCTCTTGCATTTTTACATATTATCTGGCTTGGTTATGAACTAGGAACATGTTATAAGTTATATGTGCATGCATTTTGAGCATTATCCCCTTTGAAATTGTACCCATTCGGATTTGGGGGTTTTTGCCCTAAATCCGAAATCTTTAAAATTTCTTGATCCCTTCATGCAATTGATGCATGAAATGAGTCCTAAACCCTTCCATGATAATCTAGGAACAAAACCCATTTACCCTTTTTCCCGAAACTGATTAAATTTTTGGGTCAAAAACCCTAGTTTTTGAAAATTAGGGGTTTCGGATTTCTGTTGATCTTGTGATTTCTTGGGGTCATTTGAACCACTTGAAGCCCAAAACTTGTATTTTGGAACATAGC
The DNA here is from genome assembly GCA_006937295.1 of Carpinus fangiana. NCBI lineage: Eukaryota > Viridiplantae > Streptophyta > Magnoliopsida > Fagales > Betulaceae > Carpinus > Carpinus fangiana. The sequence goes on from CM017326.1 coordinate 18,664,096, forward strand.
CTATGATTTGGACCGTTCGGATTGGAATTTTTTGTCCAAGTCTGAAATTACAAAAATGCCTCTCACACCCAAAGGATAGGATTTTTGCCCTAATTCGGTCCCGTAAAGCGGAAATTCAAACCTACCTAAATATTTGGAGCATGAATCTTTTCTCAAGGACTTAATTTGCTAACCCGGTCCTTGGAGACCCCATCCAAGTCTCGCAATTACCCTAATGCCCTTCTTTTCCTAGAAGGAGCATTTTCATCTTTTACCACCTAACCTAATCAAATGGGTCCTAATTGATCGCCATGGGATCCAATACCACCTAGTTAATCATAATCCTCATTATTTTTGATTAACCTCAAATTACCAAAATACCTTTCTTTTTCCTAAAAGGGGCAATTCTGACTTTTACGGCCTGCCTTATTTTAATACACCTTAAATCATTGCTATGTACTTCCTATCTATCTAGCTAACCGAAATCTCGGATATTTTGATATTCCTAAAGTGCCCTAATTTTCTGACATCATTAAAAGCCACCTAAGTTTGGATTCAACACAACTTCTTCTTCTTTTTCCTGTACCGCATATGGACATGTAGGACTAGGACTGTTTGCATGGGCTTTTGCGTGGGGTAGTTTTTTGCATAGAACTATGAGCTTAGTGTTGAAAAGGGCTTTTTTTGCAAGATGATGGTATGTACACACGCTAGTGAGGTCGCTTCTTCCTCGGTTACACACCAGCGATGGCGTTGAGAACCATTACAGGAGGCTCAGGACCCTGAGTCCGAGCCAAAGGTTGTGATGGAGGA
>CM017326.1:18664987-18696120 GCA_006937295.1 Carpinus fangiana
GTGCGTTCGAACGCAACATGTGCGTTCGAACGCAATGCGCTCGATCGCAGCATATGCGATCGAACGCATATGAGGCTTCATGCTCCGTGCGGCGCGGCCATTCAACGTGAAATGCTAGGGTTTCAGCTGATGTGGACATGCGCTCGAGCGCGACTCCTGGGCTCGAACGCAGGTGCGTTCAAACGTAGTGTGTGCGTTCGAACGCACTGCTGGGGGATTCTTCCTTCATTATGCACATTTTTCACCCCTTTAACCGCATTCTTTTGTCAGTAACCTGCAATGCACTTGAGACACCAAAAACTAACAAAAGCATCAGAAAATAACACAGCTAAGAGCCTAACTAATATAAGTTAAGGGGTTCAAATATGCACTATTTGACTCTCATCAGACACGACGGGCAATATTTATGGTCACGAGACCGTACGTCCTCTCTGACGTCTTTCAGGGAGAACCTCATTTTCTCTCCACTTTTCGCCTATTCTCCGACTCCTAATGCCAACAAAGGCTTCCTAGGGCCTCCTTACACCGATCGAAACATCCATGCAAAGCAACAATACTAAGCTAATGTAACGCTAGCCTAAGCAAGATCTAAAGCAAAACTAAGTGATGAGTGCTTAATATTGTATATTTTGGCCCCTTAACTTATATTTGTTATGCTCTTAGCTGTGTCTTTTTCTAATGTTTTGGTTAGTTTTGGTGTTTTAGTGTTTTTCATGCTACTATGTTGCATTTGGGGCTAATGCCATTAAATCTGGGACTTAAAACAGTTCGTGGAGCTTTGGCGGCAAAATTGAGTCGAGCGATGATTTGCACCCGACGAGTCCCACCAAAATGGCCATATCTAGAGTTTTAGAACTCCGATTGGGGTGATCTTGGTGTCTTTGGAAAGATAACTTGAAGATATACACAATCATATTTCACAAGATTTGACCAATTCTGAAGTATGTGCGATCGAGCGCACATCGAGTGCGATCGATCGCACTTGTGCCCATCAGATGCAGAAATTCATGCACGAGTGCGATCGAGAGCACCTAAGTGCGATCGAGGGCACTTGGCCGACCTGGAAACACTAAAACCCTAGAATTAGCCTATATATACTATCTTTTTCATTGTAAACATACGGGGACGGGGGGGCGCCGTAGAGTCCAAAACTTCGACCTAGAGTCGTTCTTGAGCTTTTCGAACGCTTTTCTTTCTAAGTTTTTGTTTCTTTACGATTCCAATTGATAAGTTTATTTATGTTGTCGTCATGAGAGGCTAAAACCTTCAACTAAGGTTGAAGATGAAGCCTCATCATTGATAAACTCATTATTTCTCATGTTTTTGTTCGTACAATTTTGAATTTAGTATGAAGTATTTTCGTTTCAATCTAATTATGTGATAAAACTTGTATTGATTGTTTTTTATAGAACTGTTAAATGTTGGATATTTGTTATGTTTCATCCAGTGAATACATTGAATCTTTTGATTGAAATTGGATATCCATTGTCTTTCGTTGTTCAAACGGATACATTGGATCTTTTGATCTCAATTGGATATTCGTTGTCTTTCGCAATAGAGTTGGATTCATCGAATCTTCCAATAGGATTTTATAAAAACAATAAAAAATGCTTAGGGTTTAATTCTTGACGAATGTATGAACAAAACATGAGAATAAGTTTTGATTTGATAAGGTGGATTCAGAAAACCTTAGTACCTTTTTATTATTTAAGCAATTTCATTTTTACTTAATTTAACTTTTTGCATGACCAACTTCGAACTTCGGAAATAGGTTAAGATAAAGTCAATTTAATTAGAAAATTGATTTTTAGAAAAACACAATTCCCTATGGATCGACCTCGCACTTGCACAACACTTTATTACAAATTTTGAGAGTAGTGCTATTGCGAGTACTTTTATTTTTGTACATCAAATTTTGGCGCCGTTATCGGGGAATTTGATAGTTTTTGTTGAAACTGATTTTTTTGTTTGAATTGATTTTATTTTTCTACTAGTTAGTTAATTTTCTTGTTTTTAATTTTAATTTTATTTATTTATTTTGCAATTTTGTTAATTTATTTTTATTTAAGTCTCTGTTTTGATCTGAAAAATTAAAAAAGAAAGTGTTTTTGGTGTTTTAGTGTTTTCTGCAGAATTCTAGAACTCAGCTTCCGCTGAGCACGATCGATCGCAACCCCTTGCAATCGAACACACTCGAGACCAACATGCGCGCCCGCTTTCGACAACTGCTAAACAGACGCATGTTCGCATAGCCAACTGACGCTTAAACGCAAACACCAGGCGTTCGAACGTAATAACGATCGATCGCATCCGATCGAACACAATGACGATCGATCGCATAATACCAGCGATCGATCGCAGGGCCGCAGTCAGCAACTAAGCCACATGTTGTTTTATTAGTTTTTATTTTTGTTATTTTTCTTTAATTATTTTTGTGCCTATTTCTCTTTCATATTTCAATTGAGTTCTTTATTTTAGTAAATACTTTGTTTTTTTTTTCCTTGTTAGTTTATTCTGTTTATCTTGTTTTTATTTTTATTTTATTTCTTTGTAAAAAAAAAAAAAAAAAATTTTGTTTAGTGTATGCTTGGTCGGAGATCCTTGAACTTAGGTTTGATACCCTTAGATCCCGACATTGATAGAACTCTTAGGAGAACTCGAAGAGCACCTGTTGCGAGTGAGATTAGAGGTGAAATGGGAGACCAACAAGAGAACATACCTGAGAATGCGGAGCAACCCATATTCGAGAATGAGGATGTGAGAGCGGGAAACGGAGAGCAAGCCAGAGCTTGGCACGTGGATTTCACTACATCATTGAGGGAATTGTTCGCACCTGTTGCGACTAGTTCCCATTCGTGTATAGTGTTACCACCCACCAATGCCACACATTTCGACTTAAAGCCGCATGTAATCCAACTCTTACCTTCTTTTCATGGATTAGATCATGAGAACCCCTACGGCCATGTTAAGAAGTTTAAGGACATATGTACAACATTCAAGTTTCAGAACTTTTCTGAAGAGTCGGTTCTCCTTAGACTTTTTCCATTCTCTCTTCATGATAGAACTAGGGCATGGTTGGATTCCAACACACCCGGGTCTATTACATCTTGGGAAAGCTTGTTGAGCAAGTTTTATAATAAGTTTTTCCCGATGTCAAAGGTCAATGAATACAGGAAAGAGATTAGCTCTTTCACACAAGAAGAGGATGAGAAATTCTCAGAGAGTTGGGAAAGTTTCAAAGATTTGTTGATAAAGTGCCCTCCACATGGATATGAGAAGTGGAGACTTGTTCAGTTTTTCTACCAAGGGCTGTCTCAGCCCAACCGTAGCATGATTGAATCAATGAACGGGGGGAGGAGGTATTTTTAAGCTTGACGGGAGATTTGGCGTACAAGGCGTTGGACAAGTTGTCCAACAGCTCACAAGAATGGGATTTTACGAGCTGTCGGGATAAATCTGCCCACATCCCAAAGAAAGGAGGCATCTATGAGCTGAAGGGAGAGACTGAGATGAATATGAAGATAGATGCGCTCACCAAGAGACTGGACGCTCTCGTTGTAGGTCCATCCATCAATGCTGCCAACACTTACACTGTTGATAGCTGTTCCATCTGTGCGAGTCCTATGCACTCAGCACAGAATTGTCCATCTGTACTGGTCTTTTTCGAGCATTTGATGGAACAAACGAACTCTTTCAATGATTATCGAAAGCAGCCAGCTGGACCTTACTCAGAGACGTATAATCCGGGATGGAGGAACCATCCAAACTTTTCGTGGAAGCAAAATCAGGGAGGAGCACCTCAGAATGCTAAAACCCAATATCCTCCCGGATTTCAGGCACAGTAGCACAATCAACCTACTTCTCAAGTGCCTGCATCTTCACCTCAATTAGCTCTGGAAGAAACTATGAGGACATTCATCCAATCGAATGGCCAGCTAATGCAAGAGCTCCAGAAGTCCACAATGATAAACAGCCAGGCCATCCAGGAGGTGAAGAATGCGACAATGGTAAACACCCAAGCTATAGCAAAGATGGAGAGTCAGATTGGACAGATAGCAAATCACTTGGGTGAAAGAGAAAAAGGGAAGTTCCCAAGTTAGCCCGAGCCGAATCCTAAGGCGTTTGCACTTGGAAACTCTTCAAATTCTGCACACGGGCATGAACAAGTGAAATCCATTGTCACACTTAGGTTGGGGAGACAAGTGGACAATAAAGTGGGTCAAGAAGAAGAAGACCGTGTTGAGCCACAAGGGAAAGAGAGTGGTGGAGATAAAGGGGAAAAAGTTGAGCCTGCTAGAGCCATACCTAATATTGAGGATCCCCCGAGGTCATTTGTTCCAAAAGCCCCATACCCAGAGAGATTGAGAGCTCCGAAGAAAAATGCACAATTTGCTGAAATTTTGTAGGTGTTTAAGCAGGTTTAGATAAACATCTCGTTTCTGGATGCAATTCAGCAAGTGCTTTGGTCACGGTCAAGAGGAAGAATAACGTCCCAAAGAAAGCATTCTTGACCAAGCAAGTGAGTTTCATCCTCCAGTGCAAGTTGCCCATTAAGTATAAGGACCCTGGGTGTCCAACCATTTCTTGCAGGATAGGAACCAATCAGATAGAAATGGCACTGTTGGATCTGGGTGCAAGTGTGAATCTCCTCCCCTATTCAGTTTATCTACAGCTGGGGTTGGGAGAATTGAAGCCCACTTCTATGACACTCCAATTGGCTGATAGATCGATGAAGAGACCACGGGGAATAATTGAGGACGTATTGATCAAAGTTTGACAAGTTTTATTTCCCTGTGGACTTCATAGTGATAGACACAGAACCGATGCATAATGTTGGGAGCCAAATTCCAGTTATTTTAGGGCGACCTTTCTTAGCTATGGCTAACACCCTGATAAACTGCAGGACGGGGGTGATGAAAATGTCCTTTGGAAATATGACAGTGGAGCTCAACATATTTGACATCAATAAGCAGCCACTTGATTATGATGAGGTTCACCGGGTGTGTTTGATTGAAGAGATCACTGATGAGGCCGAAAATGAGTCTAGCTTGGAGGATCCTGAGGTGAAGTGTTTTACTCAAGATGAAAATGACCTAGACCTTGATAGGCTACTGGGGCAAGATGGTGTTTCGTATGAGGCTAGCTTGGAGGACCCTGAGATAGAGTGTTTTGCACCATCTGGAGGTATTCTTGATATTGGTGAGCTACTTCAGTAGACTGGACTTATGCATGAGCATAGTATTGAGGATCCTGAGATGGAGTGTTTTGCTCAGCATGGAGAAGACATAGATTTCAAAGGGTTACTTAAGCCAAGTTTGGAGGACACTGTGCTGGAAAGTTTTGCTCAATTAGGATATGATGTGGATTTTGAGGAATTGGTTGAGTGAGCTAAGGCCATTTTGGATCCCGTTCTTGAGTTGCAGGTAGAATGTGGGGAAACCACTGTGTTATCATTCCCCACACCTTATTCATCAGCAGTTGAGCTTCCCGAGTTGATTTCTGAGAGTAAATGGGTTGGACCCATTCATGTGTGGCCTAGGTGGCCAAGTGTGACCATGGGGAGGAAAAAGGATAACGAGTTGTTCCAAACTCGTGTTAAGAGAGGATGGCCAGGGTACATTCATAACAGCAAGTTGAAGGCCATCACAAGGAAAGATCACTTCCTTGACCCATTCATTGATCCATTGATGGCACGGTCAGCTGGATATTCTTACTACTGTGTGTTTGATGGCCAGGGTACATTCATAACAGCAAGTTGAAGGCCATCACAAGGAAAGATCACTTCCTTGACCCATTCATTGATCCATTGATGGCACGGTCAGCTGGATATTCTTACTACTGTGTGTTTGATGGTTACTCCAGCTACAACCATGTTACTTTGGATCCCAGCAAGCAAGAGGACACCACTCTCACATCTGCCTTTGTTGTGTTTGCTTGTTGTCACATGCCTTCTGGATCATGCAACACACCTGCCATAGAAAGTGATGTGGATCAGATAGCCTCAGAGTTTATGAAGACAAACCGGAGTGACGTAAGCATGAAGACACCCCGGAGGATGGTGACACGCTCAAACACTCGAAGGACAAGAGACCACCGTCCGGACGGCCCCTCAGCCCGTCCAGACCCGTAGCTTTCCAGGAAGCTTCCAGAACGCGCCGTTCGTAGGACGTTCGATCCCCGTCCGGACGGACAGGTTACTTTTAGTGTCCCGTCCGGACGGCCACTTATCCATCCAGACGCTTAGCCGTTTTTTGGCTTAAACCACCTTTTTAATTACTTTTCCTTATTGGACTCTGTTTTAGTTTACTTTTCATACTAGGATGTGTAATCCTAGTTTATGTTAACCTCTTTTATGCTTTAGCCTCTAAGCCTATAAATACAAGCTTAGATTTTTTGGAAAAATAGTTGATTATTATTATTGAGTTTGTTTAATAAGAATACTCAGAGTTGAGTTTCTTGGTTATTTTCCTTCAGGCTTTAGATAGCATCTTTTGCTTAGAGAAGATTTCTTTGATTTTGTGATAGTCTCACAATCTTAGGAATATTTATCCCTTCTGTTTACTGTTTTCTTGATTATCTTCGTTCTAACCCTGCATCAGTTGGTATCAGAGCCCAGTCTCTTTCCATGGCGCCAGTCACAAGGGGAAGGGGTAACCGCTTTGCACACTCGGAGGACGGTAATGATCGTGAAGAACCAGTTAGAGAAGAATCACCGGCAGCCTATCAAGCACATTCGGAAGCACAATTTGCTAGCTTGAGGGAACAAATTGCAGTCCTCACAAGGCAATTGTCCATCAAGAATGTCCAAGACAGACGTCGGCAGATACCCTCACCGCACGACTCGGAGGAGGAAGACGCACATGTGGAGAATGAAAACGGAAACCCTTTTGCGGGACGCGGAGTGCACAGACATCAACCTCTTGTACAAGCTCAGGCCAATCGGTAGGAATCCGGTTTCAAACTTGATATTCCGGAATTCAACGGGGGTCTCCAACCCGAGGAATTCTTGGACTGGATAGTGGCAGTTGAAGAAGTTCTTGATTTCAAAGGGGTACCTGAGGATCGACGAGTTTCTTTGGTCGCAACCAAGTTCCGGGGAAGAGCTGCAGCGTGGTGGCAGCAACTGAAGCAATCTAGGACTCGGCTAGGCAAATCAAAAATCAACAGATGGGAGAAACTATTGAAGTACATGCGGCCGGCCTTCTTGCCATACAACTACACCCGAACCATGTACCAGCGGCTACAGAATTTAAAACAAGGTTCGAGGACCGTGGATGAGTACACGGAGGAGTTCTACAAATACTTGACACGGGTTGAGTTAGCCGAGACGGATGATCAATTAGTATCCCGATACATTGGGGGGCTGCGACAAAACATGCAAGATTCATTAAATCTTTTTGATCCCGTTAACGTATCTGCGGCTCATCAAAGAGCCCTTCTATTGGAGAAAACGGCAACCAGAGGACCCACAGGCTTCTTTGGGCGTATCACAGGGGGCAGCACGACTCGCTACAATGACCTGTTCACACCTCGAAACACCACTCAATCAACAATCCCAAACAGGGCTCCAATTACAACCGGCCCACCCAACCGGAGCGCAACGACGAATGGGCCTAAATGCTTTAAGTGTGGTCAACCGGGCCACAAAATTGCAGATTGCCGCAAGGGAGATAAATATGGAAAGGGTCTACTCATTGACTCGGGAAACGCCTTCGATGAGCAGGGTGATGAAGAAGAGCAACAAACCTTCGACAACTACGGGGACGTGGAAGAAGAACTCATTACCGGAGATAGCGGGCCTAGCTTAATGGTGAGGAGGATATGTCTTACACCCCAAAAGACGGAAGGAGATGACGACCAGCGGCACAACCTTTTTCACTCCACATGCAATATTGGAGGTAAGGTTTGCAAACTAATCATAGATGGAGGCAGTTGTGAGAACGTGGTAGCAGAAGAAGCAGTTCAGAAGCTGGCCCTAGACACAGAGAAACACCCCACACCATATCGCTTGGAGTGGCTCAAGAAGGGAAACGAGGTAATAGTTTCAAGACGTTGCCTTGTACATTTTTCTATTGCCACCAAATATAAAGATAACACTTGGTGTGACGTGGTGGCCATGGATGCCTGCCACCTGTTACTGGGGAGACCATGGTAATATGACCGAAATGCGCACCATGATGGACGGAAGAACACCTACAGCTTCTTGGTGGATAATGTGAAGCTTACTCTCCTACCCAACCTAGGAGACGTAACCAAACCCCCAAAAGAGGCGGGCCAAACACTTCTAGCCAAAAGAGAGTTCATAAGAGAAATGCTCAATGCTGATCAAGTATACCTACTCTACGGCAAAGAATGTAGCCCAATGAAAATCGTACCAGAGGCAGTTACGGGTTTGCTAGAGGAATTTGCTGATATATTCCCAAAAGACCTACCGGAGGAGCTACCGTCCTTGCGTGACATTCAACACCAAATTGATTTGGTGCCCGGGTCTAGCCTTCCCAACCGACCACACTATCGCATGAGTCCCAAAGAGCATGAAGAATTACGAAGACAAGTGGAGGAACTACTAGCTAAAGGGCACATTCGGGAGAGCCTGAGCCCATGTGCAGTTCCAGCATTGCTCACACCCAAGAAAGATGGGACATGGAGGATGTGCGTGGACAGCCGCGCCATCAACAAAATTACTGTACGCTATAGATTTCCCATTCCGCAATTAGATGATTTATTGGATCAATTGAGTGGGGCAACTATATTTACCAAACTGGATCTGAAGAGTGGTTACCACAAAATCCGAGTAAGGGTTAGCGATGAGTGGAAGACAGCGTTTAAAACGTGTGAGGGACTTTATGAATGGTTAGTGATGCCGTTTGGATTATCTAATGCTCCCAGTACCTTTATGCGAGTAATGAACCAGATATTCCGCCCATTCATCGGCAAATCAGTGGTCGTCTACTGCGACGACATCCTCATTTATAGCTCTGACCCAGAGACACACATCCAACACATACGGGAGGTACTCCTTGTGCTACGACAAGAGAAATTTTACGCAGCACTGGCCAATTGTTCTTTCATGACCGACTCAGTACTTTTCCTTGGATATGTGGTGTCCAAGGATGGATTAGCAGTGGACGAATCTAAAGTAGCAGCGGTTCGCGATTGGCCTCTCCCTACTACACTACATGAGGTACGTAGTTTTCATGGATTGGTGTCCTTTTATCGCCGTTTCATTCACAATTTCAGCACCATATTGGCACCAATCACGGAATGTGATCAGTGTCAAATTGTGTATATTTGACCCCTTTAACATATATTTGTTAGGCCTTTAGCTTTGTTAATTTCTAATTATTTTTGGTTTTTTTAGTGTTTTGAGTTGTGCAGGTTTTTACAACAAAAGTTGGCCACAAGAGAGCAAAAATACACTCAGTGAAGAATTGGACCCCTGCCAAGTGCGTTCGACCGCACTTGGTGCGTTCGAACGCACTCACGGTCGAACGCAGACACACGGTCGATCGCAGTCCCCGTCAGCCCGCGTATTGCGCGGGTGCCCTAGGAGTCCATCGCTTCAGCATGCGCTGTTACGGTTTTCTGCGGTCGAACGTACATTGTGCGATCGAACGCACAACTCAGCAGTACGTTCGAACGCACCTCATGCGTTCGAACGCACTCGTAGGATTTTTTTTGTCTATAAATAGGACCCTAGGTCCATTTGGTCGAGCACATTTTCTTTGGGGCGTTTTTAGAGAGCATTTTGCTTCTGTTTGCATTGCTCCTCCCCTTTTAGTTGTAAGCTTTTACTTTAATGTTATTTTTAATGCATTATTTTAATTCAATTACGCTTTGTTATTCAATGGGTGGCTAAAATCTTCAACTTAGGTTGAAGATGAAGCCTCACCCTTAGTTTATATTTCTTGCTTTTACATTTTATGCTTTATTTTCCGTTATTTAATTCCGTACTCGTCATTTAATTTCTGTGACAAATAATTGAATGGTTGTGTGTTGTTGATACATTGATAGTCATCTTGTGATGTGTTCCAAGCCGGGTGCATAACGAGTGTTTGGTTGTGATTCAATATCCACTGTGATCCAAGGATACAGTGGATGATTTTATCCATAATCAGTACTCATTGTAGCTCCTTAACGGTAAACACATTATTCGGTTTGACTTGTGTCAATTACCACAATAGAGTGTGTTGAAGGGTTTAAAGTTTAAATACGGAGAATAAGTATTTAATGTATTAAGTTTATTTTTATTGGGTGAGGTTCGTCTTTAACCTTAGTTATTTTTATCCCTACATTTTCACGTTAATTTTATTTCTGCACTTTTCATTGTTCGAAATCAATTCTCTTTGGGACTAGGTTAAGATACGTTTAATTTGAGAGTTGTATTAGTTTTAATTACAAAACTCCGTTCTCTGTGGTTCGATCTCGGTACTTGCGCAACGCTATACAACCTAACGGTTCGTTCTCTTGCGAGTACCTAAATTTGGTACGATCAAATTTTGGCGCCGTTGCCGGGGAACGGTTGTTTTTGTTTAGAAATTAATATAATTTTTAGATTGGTGAATTTTTCTACGAGTTTTTATTTTCTGCTAGTCTAAGACTTAGTAATTTTTAACGCAGATAATACCCATTCCAGTTTAGTAATGAACTCGGATGTTTAATAAGCAAAAGCAGTTCCATCATGACAGCTTACATTATATGTGATATATATATAATAGATGGTATATGCATATGATGTAACAACAGTCATAGTTCAACAGTATGGTCTACCTGAAATATTACCCCTTCTCAACAGGGTTGGCGCTGTCCCGAGTGATTTATTGTGACAATCCTAGTCCCTTTTGGGTATTGTAGTTGACTCATAGGTTTTTAATGGGGTTGGCTTAAGTTAACAATGAGAATGGACCACCAAATAAATAAATAATAGTAATAATGGAATAATATATATAAAAAAAAAGAAAAAGAAAAAGAGTAATAATAATAATAATAATAGTAATTATATTAATAAATAAAGTATTAAAATAAAAAACTAAAAACCTAAGCGCCAACTTTGAGAAGCCTAACCTTCCCGTGTCCCTTTTTATACAACCTATATAAAGGTGTAGAGCAGCTCTTGCCGCACACGAAGATGAAGAAAAAAAAAAAAAAATTTCCTGCCTCTCACCCTATCTCCTCGCATCGCTCACCCTGCTGTGCATTCACCAAATTTTTACAGTCAGGTATGGATTCCTTGTCTTGCAAATGGTTTTCTCCTTTTCTTATATATATTTATATTCAACATAGAGCAGGGGGGGTCAAAGTTGTTTCATTGTTGTTGCAATTTTGTCTTGTAGTGGGAAAGAGAGAATAGTTTATCTTTTTTTACCTCTCACGTGTAGCTGTTAGCACTTGAATATATAAATATAAAATATATATATATTAATAATGATTTGAATGACTTATGATTATATATTTATATATATGAAGGACATTGTAAAGTATAGAGATATATATATGAGGAATACTTTAAACTTATTTTAAATATATTTATATATATACGTAATGATCTGCCGTATATATATATATATATATTATGCATGTGATATTTTGAAGTATAAAGATATGGATATATTAATTTGAGGCATTGATAAACATATGCATATAAAGTTTCAAGTTTTTCATATATATATATATGTATATATACACATAGTATCCTGACGTGTGTATATATATATGGTATAGTTTAAGTGTACTTATAGATGAATATAGAATACGGACAGCATATATATATATATATACACGGAATAAGTGAAGTACATATTTTATATATAAATATGAGAGTACTACGAACAAAAATAATTTTTGGAATTTATTGAGAAACATACCTAAATACCTAAGTAAGTTCATTCTCAATTGATTAGCATGCCAACCCATAGTAGTAATAGAATGCATTATTATGACATGTATGAGGGTAGAAATGTCTCTGTACTTCCTTCAGGAGATTAGCTAGCAGTCAGAGGAAATTCTTAGCTGCAGTCAAGAGGTAACTAAATTTACTATCCCTTCTAGAAAAATTATCATGCCATGCTTTTATTTCAAATTGCAAATGATCATTTTGTTTATTATCGAATTATGTTACATGCAAGATAAGTTTGAGAAAAAGTAACGTTGAGAAAATAGTGATGTCTTTAAGAAATTTTGAGAAATGATGATAACCCTCACACATGATGCCCTACGATGTATCTAAAGAAGTATTAAGAGAAGTACAAGAAATGAGAAAAAGTTTTACAATGAGGGCACATGTATGGAGAAGAGTATTTTTGGCCCAAAAGAAACAAGAAAGAAGCTCGGTACCGATGCTAAGGATGGAGGCACAACCGCTGAAAGAGGCTCTGTCAGAAGGTGGTTCCATCACAGTTTTATTTTGCCATGCTGAGTGCACCCAGAGTTAATCGGCTGGCCAGGGGACGGGGCTGTGGCCACAGTATCTCGTCCCAGGTCACAAGGACCGCGCAACCCTAGTATGCGGGGGTAACAGTATACATGGGCCCTAGTATGAGTTAAAGACTATCAATAAGTTTATTGATGATAATGTTTTTATTGTGCTTTATGTTTCTTATGCTATTTTATTATTTAAAAATATACTGGGAACATATGTAGTTATGAGTTCCATTTTTCAAAACGGGACAAGGAGTAAAACTGCCAATGGTTGTGGATTTCACTTACTCGGCCCCCTTTGGGCTCATCGATTTTATTTTTTGTTTCAAGTGATGATCAGGTTGCTTTAGGAGGCCGGAATGGGGGTGGGCGTATTTAGGAATTTCTTATGATTTCACATTAGTCAAGCCGATAAGTGCGTTGGCACAGTTTCTTTTAGAGATTGATGAATTTATTTTAATAAGGAACGCTATTATCATTTGTGAGTCATATTTTTGTTAAGCAGGAATATTTAAGTTTATTTTTAAGGATATGATATTCTAGAGTTTCATGTGTTCACTTTTATACTAGTCTTTTATTAATTGATAAACCTCATGATCTTTGTGATTAAGAAAGAGGATTAACAAACCTAACCCTTTTGGGCTAGGGATGTTACAATTTTGGTATCAGAGCAAAGGTTATAAGGTTCTATAGACTTTAGGAGTTAGAACTATTGATACAAGAAGTGGGGTAATGGGAAGCCACATTCCGGCCAAGTAGAGTCTATACGTTGAAGTCACTTATAGATAGTGTAGGAATACTTTCTAACTACTTAATAGTTTCTTCTCTTTTTCTTCGAGCATAGAAAAATGGCACCCCCGACTCGCAGCCGTACTAACAACACTTAAAATGGTCACACTGAGGGCAACGAGGCTGGGAACAGAGAAAATGCCACCGCCAACCAACACCTAGACTGCATTAGCAGTGCAGCTAGTGACCTTACTAACCATAGGAGCCAAAGACCAGCGAGAAGGAGGACTGCATATCGAAGCACCACGAGGGTGTACATTCAAAAAGTTTAATTGACAACACCCTCCAATTTTTGAAGGACAACTTGACGCAATAGCTGCTGAAAACTAGGGCATGCAAATTGAAAAGCTGATGGAGGTAATGAATTGTACTGAAGAACAGAGGGTCAAGTATGCTACCTTCTTCCTCACTGCGGGAGCTGAGTGATGGTGGACGGCCAAAAAGGCGCACCTCTAGAAACGACTAGGTGTAGAGGTAACCATTCCCTGGAAGGACTTCAAGGATGCTTTCTTGGAGCGATTCTTTCCCCAAACAATTAGATAGGCCAAGGCCCAGGAATTTATAGATTTGGTTCAAGGATCAATGACGGTGGAGGAGTATACGGCCAAGTTCATTGAACTCTCTCGGTTCATGCCTTACTTGGTGTCCACAGAAGAGCTCAAAGCAAGAAAGTTTGAACGAGGGTTACAACCACGCATCATGAATCAGATTATGGGATTTGAGATTTGCATGCTGATAGATTTGATCAACAAGGCAGTGGTAATTGAGCGGACACAAAAAATCAACTCGGAATACTTCAATCAAAAGAAGAGAACTGCACCGCAAGGCAACCGTTTGTGGGGACAACCATACCATGCAAATAAGAAAAGATTTAACCAACCAGTAGGGAGGAGTTATACGCCTCAGCAATCCCATAGCGAAGAAGGGGGCGAGCAACGCCCATCGTGCCAGAAGTGTGGTAGGGTGCATTCTGGGAATTGCCTCTATGGGCAATCAGGCTGCTTCAAGTGCGGGAAACCAAGACATATCGCAAGGGATTGTAGGATTCTTGCTAACAACCAAGCCAACCAGAACCGCTTAGAGGGACAAAGAACTACAGCACCTGCTCGAGTGTATGCTTTGACGCCAGGTGACGCAACAACTTCAAACAACGTAGTATCAGGTACTCTCCCCATTTCATCTGGTAGACCTTTTGTTCTTTTTTATTCAGGGGCAACACACTCGTTTGTTTCGTATTGCTTTGCTAAGGCCTATTGTTTGGAGTCTGAAGCCTTAGATGTAAATTTAGTAGTTGCTACACCGATAGGAAATACAATTTTATGCACCTCGGTAGTTAAGAATTGTCCTATTTTGGTTGAGGGCCATGTCATGCCTGCGAATCTCATTGTCTTTGAGATGAGCGGGTTTGATATTATTTTAGGCATGGATTGGCTATCCAAGTATTATGCTTGCGTAGACTGTTTCTGCAAGGAGATAGTGTTCAGACCACCGGGGGCAACAGAGTTCAAGATTCAGGGAGATCGAAGTACTGCCGCACTCAAATTGATATCTGCAATACATGCGACCAAATTACTGAGAAGTGGGTGTTCAGGATACTTGGCTTGAGTGACAAAATAAAAATTGGGGCGCAGGATTGAGGAAATACCTATAGTAAAGGAATTTGTGGATGTTTTCCCAGAAGAGTTGCCAGGGATACCTCCGGACAGGGAGATTGAATTCACCATTGACTTACTACCAGACACTGCACCCATATCCAAGGCGCCGTAGAGAATGGTATCGCTGGAACTTAAGGAACTAAAGAACCAGTTATAAGAACTTCTGGACAAGGGTTTTATCCACCCTAGTGTTTCTCCATGGGGAGCACGGGTTCTATTCGTGAAGAAGAAGGATGGGTCGATGAGGTTATGTATTGACTATCGAGAACTGAATAAGGTGACAATCAAGAATAGATACCCACTATCGAGGATTGATGACCTATTTGACCAACTCCAAGGGAACAGGTATTCTCTAAGATTGATCTTCGTTCTGGCTATCACCAACTCAAGATTCAGGAGAAGGATGTACAGAAAACTGCGTTTCGAACAAGGTATGGCCATCATGAATTCTTAGTAATGCCTTTTGGGCTAACCAATGCTCCTGCAGCTTTCATGGATATGATGAATCGGATTTTTCATGAGCTTGTCGATCGGTGTGTGGTGGTATTTATCGATGACATTTTAATATACTCAAAGAGCCAGGAGGAGCACGAGGAGCATTTGCGGATAGTGCTGAGCGTCTTGAGGAAACACCAACTTTTTGCGAAGTTCAAGAAATGAGAGTTTTGGTTGGACAATGTGGCGTTCTTAGGGCACATTGTTACCAAGGAAGGAATTGCAGTGGATCCAGGTAAGGTGGAGGCGGTAGTTAATTGGGTGAGGCCATCGAATGCCCACGAGGTGCGAAGTTTTTTGGGTCTTGCAAGCTACTATAGGAGATTCGTTGAAGGATTTTCTCAGTTGGCAGCACCATTGACCAGATTCACAAGAAAGAATGAAAAATTCCAGTGGTCAGAGGAGTGTGAACAAAGTTTCCAAGAATTGAAGCAACGTTTAGTCACCACACTGGTCCTCACTCTCCCATTAGGATCAGATGGATTTGTGATTTATAGTGACGCCTCACACAAAGGGTTGGGTTGTGTATTAATGCAGCAAGGAAAGGTAATTGCCTATGCCTTGAGACAGTTGAAGACTTACAAGTGTAACTATCCGACTCATGACCTTGAGCTTGCCGCAATAGTCTTTGCTCTTAAGATATGGCGACACTACTTATATGGGAAGCGTTGTGAGATATACACAGATCACAAAAGTCTAAAATACTTTTTCACCTAGAAAGAGCTCAATATGCGCTAAAGACGTTGGTTGGAACTTCTAAAAGACTATGATTGTACGATAAACTATCACCCAGGGAAGGCAAATGTAGTTGCGGATGCTCTGAGTAGAAAAAACATAGCGAGAAGCGTATTTGCCATGTTCACTATGCAAAAGGAGCTACTCCTTGACCTTGAGAGGGCCGGGGTAGAGATGATGGTGGGGGAAATCCAGTCTTACATGAGTAGCCTAACCTTGGAACCTACTTTAATGGAACAAATTAGAACCGCCCAACTGTCAGACAATGAAATTACTAGAAACCATGAAGAAGTAGAAAAAGGGGTACAATCGAATTTTCATGTAGCTAGAGATGGGATGTTAAAGTTTCGTAAGCGGGTGTGCATTCTCAATGATGCGGAATTGAAGAGGGTTATCTTGTCAGAAGCGTATCAATCCCTATATATAGTCCTTCCAGGTAACACCAAGATGTATCGGGATTTACGTAAAAACTATTGGTTGAAAGGAATGAAGAAGGATATCGCGCAGTACGTAGAACAATGCCTTACATGTCAGCAAGTCAAGGCAGAGCATCAGAGACCTGCAGGACCTTTGCAACCTTTACCTATTCCTGAATGGAAATGGGAATGTATTTCTATGGATTTCGTGTTAGGCCTTCCTCGAGCTTCTAGTGGTCAAGATGTAGTATCGGTCATTGTTGATCGGTTGACTAAGACTGCACACTTCCTACCCATCAAGATGACCTACAGTATGGACAAACTTGCCGAGCTTTACATTAAGGAGATCGTACGATTACATGGAATTCCTGTGTCGATCGTGTCGGATCGTGATCCAAGATTCACCTCTAGATTTTGGCGGAGTTTACAGGAAGCACTGGGAACCAAGCTAACCTTCAGCACAGCATTTCACCCTCAGATAGACGGACAAACTGAACGGACGATTCAAACCCTGGAAGACATGTTATGACTGTGTGTTTTGGACTTCAAAGGAAGCTGGATTCAATACATTCCATTGATAGAGTTCGCTTACAACAACAGCTATCACGCTAGCATCAAGATGGCACCCTATGAAGCCTTATATGGGAGGCGGTGTAGGTCACCATTGTACTGGGATGAAGTAGGAGAGCGAAAACTACTCGGACCAGAGATTATTCAAGACACTTGTGAGAAGATAACAGTGATTAAGCAGAGATTAGCAGCAGCTCAGAGTCGACAGAAGAGCTACACCGATGTTAGACGACGAGATCTAGAATTTGAGGTCGGCATAAAGGTTTTTCTCAAGGTTGCCCCTATGAAGGGAGTAATGAGGTTCGGAAGAAGAAGGAAGTTAAGTCCCAAATTTATGGGTCCCTTTGAGATCCTCGAGAAGATCGGTACGGTGGCGTATCATTTGGCACCACCACCAAACTTATTAGGGATTCACAATGTATTTCATATATCCATGCTGAGAAAGTATGTATCGGATCCCACACATGTAATGGAGAGCGAGCCCCTGCAAATTCAATCCAACATGACTTATGAGGAGACACCAACAAGAATATTGGATAGATGGGAGCAAGTGCTCAGGAACAAGACTATCTTATTAGTGAAAGTCTTATGGAGTAATCACTCCGTGGAAAAGATTCATGTGAATTGGTGGAGAGCATGCGGGAGAAGTACCCGTATTTGTTTGAGTGAAAGCGAGCAAGTTTAGTGAAGTGACTATGGCACATCAGGTACTTTTCATGATTAGTTGGTTAGTTTGTTCACCAAATTCCAGGGATGGAATTTTTATAAGGGGGGAGGATTGTGACAATCCTGGTCCCTTTTGGGTATTTTAGTTGACTCATAGGTTTTTAATGGGGTTGACTTAAGTTAACAATGAGAATGGACCCCCAAATAAATAAATAATAGTAATAATGGAATAATATAGAAAAAAAGAAAAAAGAAAAAGAGTAACAATAATAATAATAGTAATTATATTAATAAATATAGTATAAAAATAAAAATAAAAAGCCCCTAAGCGCCGACTTTGAGAACCCTAACCTTCCCGTGTCCCCTTTTATACAACCTATATAAAGGTGTAGAGTAGCTCTTGCCGCACACCAAGAGGAAGAAAAAAAAAAAAATTCCTACCTCTCACCTTATCTCCTCACATCGCTCACCCTGCTGTACATTGGTCGTACAAAAAATATTACTAGCCAATTGCACGAATCGTTTACAGTTTAGTGGTTGTGCAAGTGCGAATGTCGAATCCCATAGAGAACCGTGGTTGTTAACAAATTAATTTCACGTCTAGGTTAGTATCACTTTAACCTAGCTCCGAGTGGTGTTTGTGTAACACATAAATGTAAACTAAGTTAATGCAATAAAATAAACAACTAAACAACTAAGATTAAGGATTTCACCTCACCAAATCAAGAATGCTAATTAAAAACATTAAGCTAAAATAATCCGTCTATTGATTAAAACAACACTTCATCTGTTATGTCTATCTAAGGATTCAAAGAATCCGTCCATTTGACAAAAGACAAACCACAAACAATTTAGACCCAAAGGATCCAAAGTGAATGTGATTTAACACAAACTACAATGGATAAATGGGTGTAAACCGAATGATGGAATGTATCCATCAGACAAAAAACTAAGAATAAACAACTACGGCACAATCTTACTTGGTTGTGTCACTCAACCAAGTTTGAAACAAGAAAGCTATAATAAAATGACGGAATTAAATAACCAAATGTAAATAACAAGCATAAAATCAATGGTGAGGCTACATCCTCAACCTTAGTTGAGGATTTAGCCTCCTATGTATGTAGGAAGCAAGAACAATTTAAAGGAAAGCATTAAAATAAATAAATAATGAAGTGCTACAAATAAATGGGTAGAGCAGGGCCTAAACAGCAGCAAAGGCTCTTAAAAATGCGTCCAAAAACAAGAACTCCCGTCAAAATACACTAAGGGTCCTATTTATAGAAGACTAGTGTGCTGCCAGGTCATAGGACTGCGTTCAAACACAGGCCATGCGTTCGATCGCACTGATGTGTGCGTTCGATCAAGACTTCTGCGATCGAACACACACAACTGCCACGGTGCAAGGATGGAAGCGATGGAAGCTAGGGTCGGCTAGGGCAACTGCGTGAGATACGGGTCTACGTGGAGTGCTCTCAAACTTGCTCCATGCGTTCGACCGCAATTGCGCTGGATCACACCAAGTGCAGTCGAGCACACTGGCAGGAGCTTCATAACATCTCTTTAAGTCCATTTTTCCCTTGGTAGCCATGTGTTGATGCAATGACCTGCACACCACAAAACATTAAAAACAACTAAAAATGTTAGATATTAATAGTGCTAAAGGCTTAACAAATATAAGTTAAGGGGGGGTCAAATCTCAATATTTGGCACCGATCAAATACCCCCAAACTTACATTTTGCTAGTCCCTTAGCAAAACAAAATAGAAAACACAATAAAAACAAAGGTCCACTTTCGTGGGAGAACGGTTGCATTTAGCATATGCAACAAGCCTTTTAAACCTCTAGGGATTCCCTAGAGGACGAGTGAAGTCTCGTGAGAGTTTTCCAAGAATGATACCCACAAACATTGTACAACATTTTATTGTCAACAATGCAATAATATAACAATTATGGTTCTTATTCATAAGCAAACTTAACCAAACCAACACCATCTTCACAATTTTCAGGGAATTATTACTCAAGCTACAAACATGGCATTATGAGACATCACACAATTCAATTCTAGTGAAAGTGAATTTAGCACATAAATATGGGACTTCAAAACTAATTTTAGTCATGCATGCTTCGTCACTCAAAATTTATTAGACTACCCATTAGACACAATAACCGAGGTTTTTTTATTTATTTTTATTTGCTTGGCTCCCTTAAGCTTTCTAATTGACCCATGTATCAAGGGTTAAGTGATGTACAAAAATAAAAGTACTCGCAAGTGTACGAGTCGTATGCAGTAAAGTGCGCGTACAAGTACGAGATCGATCCACAGGGAATTGTGTTTTGCAAAAATCAATTTCCTAATTAAATTGACTCTATCTTAACCTAGTTCTGAAGTTCGAAGTTGGTCATGCAAAACTATAAATTAAGTAAAAACGAAATTTCCTAAATAATAAAAGGCACTAAGGTTTTCTGAATCCACCTTATCAAATCAAAACTAACTCTCATGTTTTGTTCATACATTCGTCAAGAATTAAACCTTAAGCATTTTCTATTGTTTTTACAAAATCCTATTGAAAGATTCGATGAATCCAACTCTATTATGAAAGACAACGAATATCCAATTGAGATCAAAAGATCCAATGCATCCATTTGAACAACGAACGACAATGGATATCCAATTTCAATCAAAAGATTCGATGTATCCGTTGGATGAAACACAACGAATGTCCAACGTTTAAACAATTCTATAAACAACAATCAATACAAGTTCTGTCACATAACTAGATTGAAACGAAAATACTTCATATTAAATTCAGAATTGTACGAACAAAAAGATGAGAAATAAGGAGTTTATCAATGATGAGGCTTCATCTTCAACCTTAGTTGAAGGTTTTAGCCTCTCATGATGACAGTAAACATAAACAAATCCATTGAAATCATAAAGAAACAAAAACTTACAAAGAAAAACGTTCGAAAAGCTCAAGAACGACTCTAGGTCGAAATTTTGGACTCTATGGCGCCTCCCAATACGTTTACAATAAAAAAAATTGTATTTATAAGCTAATTCTAGGGTTTTAACGCTGCCAGGTCGGCCAAGTGCGATCGATCGTACTATAGGTGAGATTGTTCGCACTCGAGCATGCATTTCCAGTGCTGATGGGCGCAAGTGCGATTGATCGTACTATATGTGCGATCGTTCGCAGATGCTTCAGAATTGGCCAAAATTTGTGAAATATAAATTTGTAGATCTTCGAGTTAGCTTTCCAATGATGTCAAGATCACTCCAATCGGAGTTCTACAACTCTAGATATGGCCATTTTGGTGGGACTCATCGAGTGCGAATCATCGCTCAACTCAAATTTGCTTCCAATGCTCCCCGAACTGTCTTAAGTCCCAGAATTAATGTGGTTAGCCCCAGATGTACCTTAGCAACCTGCAAAACACCAAAACTAACCAAAAATATCAGAAAATAACAAAACTAAGGGTTTAACAAATACAAGCTAAAGGGCCCAAATATGCAATATTTGGCACTCATCAAATACCCCCAAGCTTATATTTTGCTAGTCCTTTAGCAAAACAAAAATGAAAAACATAACAAAATCAAGAAATATAAGTTCGCTGTCGTGGGAGAAATGGTTGCATTTAGCTTATGCAACAAGCCTTTTAAACCCTTAGGAATTCCCTAGAGGACGAGTGAAGTCTCGTGAGGGTTTTCCAGAAATGACACCCACAAACATTTTATTGACACTATGTTATTGACAGACAAAGCCTTTCACTTAAATATATGGTTCATAGATCATTAGCAAATTTAACAAGTCGAACATACAAACCACATCATCCAGGCATCCAAACACCATTCAACTCATGGCTGAAAAATTGAGACAACACATGCTCCAATAAGTGAAAAGTGAACTAACACGAGGTCATGAGGTTTCAATTATTCTCAAAGAAAATGTGTAACCAAAAATTCATATGACTGCACTATGATGAAAACAACAAAGGCTTGAATTTTTTTTTTTTTTGGTGTAGGTTGTGCAATGCTTGGCTCCCTTAAGCTTCTAAATGACTTATGTAACGAGTGTTGGGCCAGTGACTCCCAAACCAGGTGGCTTTAGGGCACTAGATGTAAAGACATCCCTAAGGGCTTAATTACTCAAGTCAAAAAGAGCTACGAAGCCTAACTAGCCATACAATCACTCAGCTAGACTTTTTTTATCTTTTTACGCGAACACTCACTGCTTGATGAGGCAAAAGGTCCGGTTACTCGACGAGAAGCTCAACTTATGATTTTTTTTTTTTTTTTTGAAATTTATTCAAAGCCAAGGTTTTCCTCACCACATCAACCTACAAATCTCTAGAGCCACACTCCCCTTAAGTTAAATCTCATACCCCACAGACCCTAATGCTAGTGTGCATGTGAAGAATCAATTTAACACGTGGAGTCTCTCTAAACCAACATGTGAGTTAAACACGGGGATTTCTAGTGATATGCAGTGTTCAAACATGTTAAACACACCAATGACATGCAATCTATAGTTATGATGTTCAGTCATGCCCAATCAACAACATAGCAAATTTTTTTTTTTTTTTTTTTTTAGCAAAGCAAAAGACAGCAATGTCTACCCCACCCCCAAACTAAAACGACACATTGTCCCCAATGTGTCTGGATACAGTACCAGATGGGCTGTGTAAGTCTGGTGTAACGTAGGCAAACGCTCCCCCAAACTTGAACAGTAGACAGATTTCCTGAAAAACACAATAATAACAAAAACAAAATAGGAACACCAAATCAAATGACAACAAAAACTAAAAGGAACAATGGGTTGCCTCCCATAAGCGCTAAGTTTACAGTCTTCAGCCAGACTTTCTATGGCAGGTGTGTTGCATGATCTAGACGGCATATGACAACAGGCAAACACACCAAAGGCAGATGTGAGAGTGGTGTTCTCTTGCTTGCCGGGATCCAAAGTAACATGGTTGTAGCTGGAGTAACCATCAAACACACAGTAGTAAGAATATCCAGCTGACCGTGCCACCAATGGATCAATGAATGGGGGAGGGAAGTGATCTTTCCTTGTGATGGCCTTTAACTTGCTGTTATGAATGCACCTTGGCCATCCTCTTCGAACACAAGTTTGGAACAACTCTTTATCCTTTTTCCTCCCCATGGTCACACTTGGCCACCTAGGCCACACATGAATGGGTCCAACCCATTTACTCTCAGAAATCAACTCGGGAAGCTCAACTGCTGAAGAATATGGTGTGGGGAATGATAACTCAGTGGTTTCCCCACATTCTACCTGCAACTCAGGAATGGGATCCAAAATGGCCTCAACTCGCTCAACCAATTCCTCAAAATCCATATCATATCCTAATTGAGCAAAACTTTGTAGCAAAGTGTCCTCTAAACTTGGCTCGCCTACACCCCTAGCTGGCTCATGTAACCCTTTGAAATCCATGTCTTCTCCATGTTGAGCAAAACACTCCATCTCAGGATCCTCAATACTATGCTCATGCATAAGTCCAGTCTGCTGAAGTAGCTCACCAATATCAAGATGGTGCAAAACACTCTATCTCAGGGTCCTCCAAGCTAGCCTCATACGAAACACGATCTTGTCCAACTAGCCTACCAAGGTCTAAGTCATTTTTATCTTGAATAAAGTACTCAACCTCAGGATCCTCCAAGCTAGACTCATTTTCGGCCTCATCAGTGATATCTTCAATCAAACACACCTGGTGAACCTCATCATAATCAAGTGGCTGCTTATTGATGTCAAATATGTTGAGCTCCACTGTCATATTTCCAAATGAGATTTTCATCACCCCTGTCCTACAATTTATTAGGGCGTTAGCCGTAGCTAAGAAAGGTCGCCCTAAAATGACTGGGATCTAGCTCCCAACATTATGCACCGGCTCCATGTCTATCACAATGAAGTCCATAGGGAAATAAAATTTGTCAACCTTAATCAATACATCCTCAATTATTCCCCTTGGTCTTTTCACTGACCTGTCAGCCAATTGGAGTGTCATTGAATTGGGTTTCAATTCTCCCAACCCCAGCTATAGATAAACTGAATAGGGTAGAAGATTTACGCTCACTCCCAAATCCAATAATGCCCTTTCAATCTGATTGGCTCCTATCATGCAAGATATAGTCGGACACCCAGGGTCCTTATACTTGATGGGCAACTTGCACTGGAGGATGGAACTCACTTGCTCGGTCAAGAATGCTTTCTTTGGGACATTATTCTTCCGCTTGACTGTGACCAAGTCCTTCAAGAACTTAGCATATGATGGCACTTGCTGAATTGCATCCAAAAACGGGATGTTTATCTAAACCTGCTTAAACACCTCCAAAATTTCAGCAAATTGTGCATTTTTCTTCGGGGCTCTCAATCGCTCAGGGTATGGAGCTTTTGGAATGAATGACCTCGAGGGATCTTCAACAGTGGGTATGGCTCTAGAAGGCTCAACTTCTCCCCCCTTATCCCTGCCACTCTCTTTACCTTGCGGCACAACCAGGTCTTCTTCTTCTTGGCCAACTTTATTGTCCACTTGTCTCCCTGACCTAAGTGTGACAATGGATTGCACTTGTTCATGCCCGTGCGAAGAGTTTGAAGAATTTCCACTTGTAAACGCCTTAGGATTGGGCACGGGCTGGCTTGCGAACTTCCCCTTTTCTCTCTCACCCAAATGACTTGCTATTTGTTCGATCTGGGTCTCTATCTTAGCAATAGCTTGGGTGTTGACCATGGTTGCATTTTTTACCTCCTGTATGGCCTGGCTATTGATCATCGTGGACTTCTGGAGCTCTTGCATCAGCTGACCATTCGATTGGATGAATGTCATCATTGTGTCTTCCAGAGCTGACTGAGATGAAGATGCAGGCACTTGAGAAACAGGCTGAGATTGTTGCTGAGCGTGAAATCCAGGAGGATATTGATTTTTAGCATTCTGAGGTGCGCCTCCCTGATTTTGCTTCCAAGAAAAATTTGGATGGTTCCTCCATCCCGTATTGTAAGTCTCAGAATAAGGTCCATTAGACTGCTTTTTGTAATCATTGAAAGCATTCACTTGTTCCATCGGGTACTCAGAATAAACTGGTACAGATGGACAATTATGTGCTGAATGCATAGGACTCGCATAGATGGAACAGCTATCAACAGTATAAGTATTGGCAGCATTTATGGATGGACCTGTGCTGAGAGCGTCTAGTCTCTTGGTGAGTGCATCTATCTTCATATTCATCTCAATCTCTCCCTTCAGCTCATAGATGCCTCCTTTCTTTGGGATGCGGGCAGATTTATCCCGACAGCTCGTAAAATCCCATACTTGTGAGCTGTCGGACAGCTTGTCCAACGCCTTGTAAGCCAAATCCCCCGTCAAACTTAAGAATGCCCCCTCGTTCATTGACTCGATCATGCTACGGTTGGGCTGAGACAGCCCTTGGTAAAAGAATTGAACGAGTCTCCACTTCTCATATCCATGTGGAGGGCATTTTATCAACAAATCCTTAAATCTCTCCCAACTCTTTGAAAATTGCTCATCTTCCTCTTGAGTGAAAGAGCTAATCTCTTTTCTGTATTCGTTTACCTTTGACATCGGGAAGAACTTGTTGTAAAATTTATTCAACAAGCTTTCCCAAGATGTAATAGATCCGGGGGTGTTGGAATCCAACCAAACCATAGCTCTATCATGAAGGGAGAAAGGGAAGAGTCTAAGGTGGACTGATTCATCAGAGAAATTATGGAATTTAAAAGTGGCGCAAATGTCCTTAAATTTTTTTACGTGCCCATAGGGGTTTTCATGCTCCAATCCATGAAAAGAAGGTAAGAGTTGAATGACATGCGGCTTTAAGTCGAAATGGGTGGCATTGGTGGGTGGTAACACTATACACTATTGGGAGCTGGTCGCGACAGGCGCGAACAAATCCCGCAGTGATGTAGTGAAGTCTACGTGCCATGCTTTGACTTGCTCTCCATTTCCTGCTCTCACATCCTCATTCTCGAATGTGGGTTGCTCCACATTCTCAGGTATGTTCTCTTGTTGGTCTCCCATCTCACCTCTACTATCACTCACAACGGTTGCTCTCCGAGTTCTCCTACAAGTTTTATCAATGTCAGGATCTAAGGGTATCAACTCTAAGTTCTGGGATCTCCGACCAAGCATACACCAAACAAATTTATTTTTTATTTTTTAAGCAAAAACAAATAAATAAAAATAAAAATAAACAAATAAATAAAAAAAATAAACTAATTAATCAAAAATAAAGAACTCGAATGAAATATGAAAGAAAAATAGGCACAAAAATAATTAAAGAAAAATAAAAAAAATAAAAACTAATAAAACAACGTGTGGCTTAGTTGCTGACTGCGGCCCTGCGATCGATCGCTGGTATTATGCGATCGATCGTGACTGCGTTCGATCATCGAAGGATGTGATCCATCGTTATTGCGTTTGAATGCCTGGTGTTTGCGTTCGAGTGTCAGTCGGCTGTGCGAACGTGCGTCTGTTTAGCAGTTGTCGAACCCGGGCGCGCAGGTTGGTCTCGAGTGCATTCGATCGCAAGGGGTTACGATTGATCGTGCTCGGCAGAAGCTGAGTTCCGAAATTCTACAAAAAACACTAAAACACCAAAAACACTTCTTTTTTTTTTGTTAGATAAAAAACAGAGACTTAAATAAAAATAAATAAACAAAATTGCAAAAAAATAAAATAAAATAAAATAAAAACAAGAAAATTAACTAACTAGTAGAAAAATAAAATCAATTCAAACAAAAATCAATTTCAACAAAAACTAACAAATACCCCGGCAACGGAGCCAAAATTTAATGTACAAAAATAAAAGTACTCGCAAGTGTACGAGTCGTATGCAGTAAAGTGCGCGTACAAGTGCGAGGTCAATCCACAGGGAATTGTGTTTTGCAAAAATCAATTTCCTAATTAAATTGACTCTATCTTAACCTAGTTCCGAAGTTCGAAGTTGGTCGTGCAAAAAGATAAATTAAGTAAAAACGAAATTTCCTAAATAATAAAAGGCACTAAGGTTTTCTGAATCCACCTTATCAAATCAAAACTCACTCTCATGTTTTGTTCATACATTCGTCAAGAATTAAACCCTAAGCATTTTCTATTGTTTTTATAAAATCCTATTGAAAGATTCGATGAATCCAACTCTATTGCGAAAGACAACGAATATCCAATTGAGATCAAAAGATCCAATGTATCCGTTTGAACAACGAAAGACAATGGATATCCAATTTCAATCAAAAGATTCGATGTATCCGCTGGATGAAACACAACGAATATCCAACATTTAAACAATTCTATAAACAACAATAAATACAAGTTATGTCACATAACTAGATTGAAACAAAAATACTTCATATTAAATTCAGAATTGTACGAAGAAAAACATGAGAAATAAGGAGTTTATCAATGATGAGGCTTCATCTTCAACCTTAGTTGAAGGTTTTAGCCTCTCATGACGATTACAAACATAAACAAATCCATTGAAATCATAAAGAAACAAAAACTTACAAAGAAAAACGTTCGAAAAGCTCAAGAACGACTCTAGGTCAAAATTTTGGACTCTACGGCGCCTCCCAATACGTTTACAATAAAAAAAATTGTATTTATAAGCTAATTATAGGGTTTTAATGCTGCCAGGTCGGCCGAGTGCGATCGATCTCACTATAGGTATGATCGTTCGCACTCGAGCATGCATTTCCAGTGCTGATGGGTGCAAGTACGATCGATCGCACTATATGTGCGATCGTTCACAGATTCTTCGGAATTGGCCAAAACTTGTGAAATATGAATTTGTAGATCTTTGAGTTAGCTTTCCAATGACGCCAAGATCACTCCAATCGGAGTTCTACAACTCAAGATATGGCCATTTTGGTGGGACTCGTCCGGTGCAAATCATCACTCAACTCAAATTTGCTTCCAATGCTCCCCGAACTGTCTTAAGTCTCAGAATTAATGTGGTTTGCCCCAGATGTACCTTAGCAACCTGCAAAACACTAAAACACCAAAACTAACCAAAAACATCGGAAAATAACAAAACTAAGGGTTTAACAAATACAAGCTAAAGGGCCCAAATATGCAATATTTGGCACTCATCATTAAGTCAATGACTCCCAAACCAGAAGGTTTTAGGGCATTAGGTGTAAAAACACCCCTATGGACCTACTAACTCGAGTCAAAAAGGCTACGAAGCTTTGCTAACGAAGTCTAATTTTATGCGAACACTCAATGCTTAATGAGGCAAGAGATTCGGTTACTAGGTGAAAAGCTCAAAATGATCATCAATTTTTTTTTTTTGGAACAAAAAATAAAGGTTATTTTTCCAATGGGTTACCCAACTGCATTCAAGCTTACAAAACTAACATGACTAACTCAGAATTCATACTCCACAATTTATGTGCCAATGTGCTTGTGAAAATCAAATTGAACTGTAATATCTCATGCTGCCAAAGAAAGTAACACAATTTAAATTCCCTTAACAAAGTGATCATATGTTCATTAGATTAACCTCACAAAAGAAAATAAAACCATAATTAAAATAAACTGCATAATCAAAAACCAAATGTGCACAACTAATACCCCCAAACTCATAATTCGCACTGCCCATAATGTGCGGATATAGAAAATACAAATGTATTGCAAGGGGTGTAAAAATAACCAACACATCCTGGAGACGTCACTGAGCTGGTGGCAACCTGTCTAAAATGGCCTGCAGCATGTCCTGGGTCTCGAGCCTGTCTTGGCGTGCATCCCTCTGTATGTCCGCAATCTGGAATCGGATGTCCTCCAGGGTGTCCTGCAAAGCATAAAAATCAGCAGCTCTGAGAGTGATCGTCTCCTCATATTCTTCTTCTTCTGGCTACTCATCATATTCTGCCGCCCTCTCTGGCTCAGCTGCTCTCTCCTGCTCAGCTGTCATCTCATGAATGTCCATGAGCTCTGGCTCTAGCTTTGGCTCTGGGGCTACTGCGGCTCTAGGCATGTGGGAACAACTCTGGTTCCACTGGATGCGGCCGAAGTGTGGGATCTAAGTGATTAGCCTGTCTGCCGCATTGCCTTTAATCCCCTTCTTTCTAAGTATGTGAGTGATAAGAAAAGGAAAAGGCAAACCCCAAGTCTTCGTGTGCTCAGCTACCTGGTGGTGCACCCCTTCCCAGAATTTGTAAATTTGTCTCCATATGATCTCGGGAATGGAGCACCAAAAGCCTTTGTGGAACGCATAAAGGGCACTAAGGAACATGTCCCGCCTCTGTGTCTTGTGTCCCAATGGACACACGTTCCTGTATAGCACGACGTCAATGAACGAAAGATTCAGAGGAATCTTCGCCCTGCTAGCTGCATTTTGATGTGCAAATTATATTGCACTCGCAATGGCACGAACCGTTAGGTCGTATAGCTTTTGCGAAGTGCGGGATCGAACCCATAGAGAACGGAGTTTTTGCTCAAAAAAACTAATATTACTCTTAGATTAAATCTACTTTAACCTAGTTCCAAATAAAGATCGTATCAATGAACACGTAACTTGCATTAATTAAAAACTATTCTAAAAAAAAGGTAAAGGTATGGAAAAACTACTAAGGTTAAAGATTAGCCTCACCCCATATTAAAAGTTAGCTTTACACATTAAACACCAATTTTCCGTCTTAACAAATTAAACCCTTCAACACACTCTATTGTCGTTATTGGCACAAGTCAAACCGAATAATGTGTTTACCGTTAAGGAGCTACAACGAGTATTGATTATTGATAAAATCATCCACTGTATCATTGGATCACAGTGGATATTAAATTAGTAATTGATCACTCGTTGTGCACCCGGCTTGGAACACATCATGGGATGACTATCAATGTATCAAAAAAAACAACCATTCAACTTTTTGTCACAGAAATTAAATGACGAGTATGGAAAATTAAATGACGGAAAATAAACGAATTTAATGTAAAAGCAAGAAATATAAACTAAGGGTGAGGCTTCATCTTCAACCTTAGTTGAAGAGTTTAGCTACCCATTGAACAACAAAGCAAATAAAGAGTAAAAGAATGCATTAAATAAACTTCAAAGTAAATGATTACAGATAAAAGAGGCAGAGCATGGCCAACAGTGGCAAAATGCTCTCTAAAAATTGCCCAAAAAGGAAAGCTATTGTGAAAATGCAAGAATGGGTTTATTTATAGAATTCTGGTGTGCTGCCAGATCACAGGGATGCGTTCGAACGTAGCCCATGCATTCGAACACACTAATAAAAAATGCGTTCGATTGTAAGCTCTGCGGTTGAATGCAGATATTAGCCGTGGCGCCAGCTGGAAGCGATGGAATCATAGGGCCGGCTAGGGCAACATGCGTGAGACGCAGGCTGACTGGGCTTGCGTTCGAACGTGGTCCCTGCGTTCGAACGCACCAAGTGCTTTCGAACGCACTGTCAGTAACCTCATGGCATCTCTTCAAGTCCAATATGCCTTTGGGTAGCCATGTTTTGATGTAATGACCTGCACACCATAAAACACTAAAAACAAGTACAAAAGTTAGATATTAACAATGCTAAAGGCTTAGCAAGTATAAGTTAAGGGGGTCAAATATACAATATTTGGCACCAATCAAATACCCCCAAACTTACATTTTGCTAGTCCCTTAGCAAAACAAAAATGAAAAACAAAACAAACATAGGTCCGCTTTCGTGGGAGAAACGATTGCATTGAGCATATGCAACAAACCTTTTAAGCCCCTAGGAATTCCCTAGGGGACGAGTGTAGTCTCGTGAGGGTTTTTCAAGAATGATACCCACAAACAATTATTTGGCATAATGTTATTGACAGACAAAGCCTTTCACACAAACATGTGGTCCAAACATCATTAGCAATTTTAACAATTTAGAACAAACAAACCACATCATTTAGGCCTCCAAACAACAATCAAATCACGGCTGAAAAATCGAGACAAGACATGCTCCAAAAAGTGCAAAGTGAACTAACAGCAAGATCATGGGGTTTCAATTATTCTCAAAAGACGTGTATCCCAAAATTCAAAGAAAACAATGTGATAAATACAACCAAGGCTTGAATTGAAAAATGTAATTTTTGTGTAGGCTGTGCAATACTTGGCTCCCTTAAGCTTCTAAATGACCTATGTAATGAGCGTTGGGCCAGTGACTCCCAAGCCAGACGGCTTTAGGGCACTAGATGTAGAGATATCCCTAGGGCTTAATTACTCAAGTCAAAAGAGCTATAGAGCCTAAACTAGCCATACAATTTTTTGGAATTTCTCATCTTTTGACGCGAACACTCATTGCTTGGCCAGGCAAGAGGTCTGGTTACTCAATGAAAAACTCAACTTATTCTGATTTTGATGAATTTTTTTTTTTTTTTT
>CM017326.1:18699172-18716815 GCA_006937295.1 Carpinus fangiana
GCCATGCGTTCGATCGCACTGATGTATGCGTTCGATCATGACTTCTGTGATCGAACGCACATAACTGCCACGGTGCAAGGCTGGAAGCGATGGAAGCTAGGGCCGACTAGGGCAACTGCGCGAGATACGGGTCTACGTGGAGTGCAATCGAACTTGCTCCTTGCGTTTGACCGCAATTGCGCTCGATCGCACCAAGTGCAGTCGAGTGCACTGGCAAGAGCTCCATAACATCTCTTTAAGTCCATTTTGCCCTTGGTAGCCATGTGTTGATGCAATGACCTGCACACCACAAAACACTAAAAATAACTAAAAATGTTAGATATTAACAGTGATAAAGACTTAACAAATATAAGTTAAGGGGGGGTCAAATCTCAATATTTGGCACCGATCATACATTCACCAAATTTCTACAGTCAGGTATGGATTCCTTGTCTTGCAACTGGTTTTGTCCTCTTCTTATATATATATATTCAACGTAGAGCAGGGGGGGTCAAAGTTGTTTCATTGTTGTTGCAATTTTGTCTTGTATTGGGAAAGAGAGAATAGTTTATCTTCTTTTACCCCTCACGTGTAGCTGTTAGCACTTGAATATATTCATATAAAATATATATATATTAATAATGATTTGAATGACTTATGATTATATATTTATATATATGAAGGACATTGTAAAGTATAGAGATATATATATGAGGAATACTTTAAACTTATTTTAAATATATTTATATATATACGTAATGATCTGCCGTGTATATATATATATTATGCATGTGATATTTTTTCATTTGAGGCATTGATAAACATATACATATAAAGTTTCAAGTTTTTCATATATATATATATACATACATAGTATCTTGACGTGTGTGTATATATATATGGTATAGTTTAAGTGTACTTATAGATGAATATAGAATACGGACAGCATATATATATATACGCGGAATACGTGAAGTACATATTTTATATATAAATATAAGAGTACTACGAACGAAAATCATTTTTGGAATTTATTGAGAAACATACCTAAATACCTAAGTAAGTTCATTCTCAATTGATTAGCAAGCCAACCCATAGTAGTAATAGAATGCATTATTATGACATGTATGAGGGTAGTAATGTGTTTGTACTTCCTTCAGGAGATTAGTTAGCAGTCAGAGGAAATTCTTAGCTGCAGTCAAGAGGTAAGTGAATTTACTATCACTTCCAAAAAAATTATCATGCCATGCTTTTATTTCAAATTGTAAATGATCATTTTGTTTATTATCGAATTATGTTATATGCATGATAAGTTTGAGAAAAAGTAACGTTGAGAAAATAATGATGTCTTTAAGAAATTTTGAGAAATGATGATAAACCCTCATACATGATGCCCTACAATGTATCTAAAGAAGTATTAAGAGAAGTACAAGAAATGAGAAAAAAGTTACAATGAGGGCACATATATGGAGGAGAGTATTTTTGGCCCAAAAGAAACAAGAAATAAGCTCGGCACTGATGCTAAGGTTGGAGGCACAACCGCTCAAAGAGGCTCTGCCAAAAGGTGGTTCCATCACAGTTTTATTTTGTCATGCTGAGTGCACCCAGAGTTAATCGGCTGGCTAGGGGATGGGGCTGCGGCCATAGTATCTCGTCCCAGGTCGCAAGGACCGTGCAACCCTAGTATGCGGGGGTAACAATATACATGGGCCCTAGTATGAATTAAAGACTATCAATAAGTTTATTGATGATAATGTTTTTATTGTGCTTTATGTTTCTTATGCTATTTTATTATTTAAAAATATACTGGGAACATATGTAGTTATGAGTTCCATTTTTCAAAACGGGACAAGGTGTAAATCTACCTATGGTTGTGGATTTCACTTACTGGGCCTCCTTTGGGCTCATAAGTTTTATTTCTTGTTTCAGGTGATGATCAAGTTGTTTTAGGAGACCTGAATGGGGGTGGGCGTATTTAGGAATTTCTTATGATTTCGCACTAGTCAAGCTAATAAGTGCGTTTGCACAGTTTCTTTTAGAGATTGATGAATTTATTTTAATAAGGAACGCTATTATCATTTGTGAGTCATATTTTTGTTAAGCAGGAATATTTCAGTTTATTTTTAAGGACATGATATTCTAGTGTTTCATGCATTCATTTTTATACTAGTCTTTTATTAATTGATAAACCTTATGATCTTTGCAAGTAAGAAAGAGGATTAACAAACCTAACCCTTTTGGACTAGGGATGTTACATCTATAGTACAATGCCAGTACCCCAGCCATTGCACAACATGATAAGGGCCGAATATTACACATTCAAGCCCCTTAACTCGCATTTGTTAATTCCTTAGCATTGTTATTTGTTTGATTTTGTGTTGTTTTTGTGTTTTCAGGTATTTAATAAAGATGCAAGAAAAACTATTAATTTTGGGTTTAAAGCACAATTTGAGAGGAGCTAGAAGATATGATTAAGCTTAACCAATCACAATAGAGGATATACATGATTTGGTTAAGTTTAATCAAATCAAGGAAAGGATAAAATCGGAATTTCTCCACTTGGAGTCAAAATCGGATCGGATAGAATTTCAGATTTTGAACATGTCTCAGTATTTTGGCTATAACTTTCATTTCAAATATCGGATTAAGGTGAATCTAGTGGCATTAGAAAGATAATTCAAAATTCTACAAATCATCCTGAAATATGATTTTCCTGAATCGGACTCCCGCTATGCCAAAATCGTCCCTCAAGAGAAGGAGGCAAATCTGGACGAATCCTATTCCGATTTGTACATGGATTGCTTCCTAATTCGACTAGGAGATTGAAATCCGAATTTTCTAGGTTTCCTAGAGCTTCTAGGACTTGTTGCTCCCTATAAATAAGCCTCTAAGCTTCAAGTGAAGGGGAACTAAGTTTTAGACAGAAAATATTTCTTGGAGGCTTAGCGGAGTCATGAGCAACTAAACCCTTTTGTGGGGTGTTGATGTAACCCTTTCCAAGCACAATGGTTTGATTGTATTTAAATTCCAGACTTTCAATTTATGTATGTTGATTATATAACTGTGAGAATTGCTACAATTGAATTCTGTTCTTAATTATTAAATGCAATTGTTCTTAAATTCCAAAATCAATATTGGTGAAATTCTTATCTTGTCTTAGAAAGTATTTTACTTTTATTGATCTCAAATCATTCTTATTTTCTGTGATTATGGGGATGATGGTTATATAATGGGTTTTAATAGACATATGATTAATAGGATTAAGATAGGCCATGCCTAGGGAAGACGGGTCGTACTACACCCTAGTTTAGTGTAATTTAGGTAGACGATCCGTGCCAACCGAAGATGGGTTATGCTATTCCATTAATTATATGAAACTTATTAAAGGGTTTTATAGTTTATACCTAGGGAAGACGGGTCGTGCCGCATTTTAGTGATTAGGTGGACGATCTGTGCCAACCGAAGATAGATTATCCTTACTCTTTTATAAGGTAGTTTGTTGTTTAATTATAACATGCATAGAATGAATTTCTGGAATTGAATCTGATTAACCATTGTTGTGCAGATAGAGGTGAAGTCAATACCCTACACTCTCTATCATATTTTAATTATCCTTTATTTTATGCATTTACTTTTAGAAAACAAAATCAAAACAAATCTCTTTTAATTAATTAGGTTAAATTTAGTCTTTCAAATTTAGTAACGAAACTCCTACAGTCCTTGAGGTTCGACACCCTCAATGTAGCCCTATCCTACAAGATTCGTTCTATTGCGAGTGGTTAATTTTATCATTGATATTTTTGGTCGTAAAATCACCGCATCAATTTTTGGCGCCGTTGCCGGGGGCTGTTTAACAGTTTTGTTATTAAATTTTAAGAATTAAGTTTAGCTTAATTTTTATTATTATTATTATTATTTTTGTTTTTGCTTTTCTTTGTTTTTAATTTTTTGAATTTAATCCCTCTTTTCAAGTTCACGATTAGTCCGCAGGTTCTAGTCTCTGTAACTGCGATCGATCGTAGCCCGTGTGCGATCGTTCGCAGTTGGCACTCAACAAGCAGCTGCGATCAAACCTGAGCCCCTGCGTTCGTTCCCCCCTTCAGCAATGCGATCGAACGCACCTCCTTGGGCGATCGTTCGCTCTCTGGCCAGAATCTGCTGCAACCTCATTTAAGCACACCTAAGGGCCGTTTGTGAGTTTTGTTTTTTTATATTTTATTTTTCTTTTATTATTTTATGATATTTCTAGTAGTTTAGTACATGTGGGGAAACATTCCAACACCCCATGGACCATGTTCATATTGCAATAGTCCTTATCATCATCTTAGAGATTGTCCTACTGCAGGACAATTTTCTAATTATTCTTATGAGCATATGAACAGGCAATTCTCTAGACCGGGAAATGAATTTTATCTTGATTCTTATAACCTGGCATGGAGTAACCAGTCTAACTTCTCGTGGCAAGCTCAAGATCATGGAAGGTATGCTCTACAAGGTCATGAACTGCACCATCAGTCATATTCGCAGTTCAATGATCAATCATATTCCCCTCAATATCAAGCAACTCCACAACAGCAATACCAGGCCGCACCGCCTCCTCGGTATGATTCGAACTTTGAAGATCGGATGCTAAAAATGATGGGTGAGATTAACGACAGGCTGGCAAGCGGGGTGACCAAACTTGTGGATGGGATAAATGGCTTGGCGGACAAGATGACTCAGACAATAAACTCTCAATCTGAACCCATTGTCAAGATAGAAACTTACAAAGAGGAGCCATCTCCCATCTATTGGCTTCCACAACAATACCAAGCTAAGCCACCTCCTCAGAAGAATTTCAATGTTGAAGAATCCATCGCCAAGATAGAAGCTCACCTCGAAAAAAGCATCAACCATCCCAATAGAGAGGACGGAGACCTTCAAGGTCAGCCGGTGGCTAATCCTGATGAACACTACATGGTAGATGAGAGTACCTTTCCTGAGCAGGCTATCACCACACTGAGGAGTGAAGAAGTGGTCGAAAACCACGTAGAAGAGAGGAAGGAGAAGAAAAAGGAAGAGCAAATTGAGGCCCCACAGGATCTACATCAGGAAAAAGGCAGGGAAGTGAGCACTGAGGCTTCTTCACCATCACCTCCTATTCTCGAGATGCCATATAAACCTCAAGCCCCCATTCCAGTTCATGATTCCGTACCGGATGAGAAACTGTTTGAGAATACTCAGAGGGATCTACCTCAATATGCGAAAATTCAGAATTACCTATCTATAGGTAAAATCCATTCTCTGTGGTCGAAGAGAAGAAAAGATTGGTGCTTCAAATTTAAACTTAAGGGTCAGAGAACACTGAGCGCATCAAGGATGTGGATTCCATTGAATTGGCAGATTCCATATATTTTGACTAGATGAGTCAGCTTCGTAGCTTCAAGCGTAGACCCTGTGCCCTTGACTCCTCACTTCACCAGGGTACGTGATCTCTATCCAAGACAAGTGTTTTTGGATACAAGTTTGGGGGTATGGTATACCCACATCTACTCATTCAGGTACTCCTATACCCTTAACCTTATTTTTCAGTTCTATCCATACATTGGGGACAATGCATGATTCAAGTTTGGGGGTATGAGAGACACATTTACACACACTTGTCCTATTTTTGAAAAAAAAAATTGCATGTTCATGTCGTCCTTAAATTTTGGCTGACCTAAAAATTTGTGATTGATTTCATCAGTGAGCTTAAAATTTTGAACACATGATCTGATGTTGGACTTTTAAGTCTGTTACTTGCTTTAGGCAATTGAGAAGTTACATGTTTGATCTACTCTGACACAAGCACATTAGCACATGACTGGTGGGGTATGACATGTGGGTTTAATGTGTATGTTTGTATGTTTTGGGTGACACTGGGTGACTTATTGAGTGGATACGTTGGCATATGTAAAAAATAAATAAATAAATAAATAAAAAAAAAAAGTTTGACCATTGATGAATTCTTCATTGAGTAACTGGGCCTCTTGCCTCAAAGTAGTGAGCGCTCACGTCAAAAGGTGAGGAGTTTTGAGGTGGTTAACATTATGGCTAGTTTAGTTTCGTAGCCTTTTTGACTCGAGTTAGTAAGTCCTCAGGGGTGTCTCTACACCTAATGCCCTAAAACCATCTGGTTTGGGAGTCATTGGCTCAACATTCGTTACATGGGTCAATTAGAAAGCTTAAGGGAACTGGACACTGTAGAGCCTAACAATAAAAAATTAAAAAAAAAATTAAAAAAAAAAAGAAAAAAAAGAAGAAGAAAGGTATGCCATGGTTGTTCATTCTGATAGGACCTCTAGTGAATCTTGAAATATGGAGACATTGCACATTGAATTTGTTTGGAAACTTCATAGTCTTGTGCTAGTTCACTTTACACTGTTTTGAGCTTGTAATGCCTTAGCTTGCTTGTTGTAAGTAATTAGACTTTAATTTCCGATTCATTGTGAAGATGGAGTTTAATCTTTTAAGCTTGCTAATGAATGAAAATCATGGGTTTGAGTGATACTTTAATTTTTGGATAACATGAACTGTGCACAATTTTTGTGGGTATCATTTCTGGAAAACCCTCACGAGACTCCACTCGTCCTCTAGGGAATTCCTAAAGGTTTAAAATGCTTGTTGCATATGCTAAATGCAACCGTACATCCCACGAAAGTTGGATTTATCTTTATATTCTTCAGTTTATTTCTGTTTTGTATTGCTAAGGGACTAGCAATATGTAAGTTTGGGGGTGTGATAAGCGCCGAATGTTGCACATTCAAGCCCCTTAACTCACATTTGTTAATTCCTTAGCATTGTTATTTGTTTGATTTTGTGTTGTTTTTGTGTTTTTAGGTATTTAATAAAGATGCAAGAAAAACTATTAATTTTGGGTTTAAAGCACAATTTGAGAGGAGCTAGAAGATATGATTAAGCTTAACCAATCACAATAGAGGATATACATGATTTGGTTAAGTTTAATCAAATCAAGGAAAGGATAAAATCGGAATTTCTCCACTTGGAGTCAAAATCGGATCGGATAGAATTTCAGATTTTGAACATGTCTCAGTATTTTGGCTATAACTTTCAGCTCAAATATCGGATTAAGGTGACTCCAGCGGAATTAGAAAGATAATTCAAAATTATACAAATCATAATGAAATAGGATTTTCCTAAATCGGAATCCCGCTATGACAAAATCGCCCCTCAAGACAAGGAGGCAAATCTGGACTAATCCTATTCCGATTTGTACATGGATTGCTTCCTAATTTGACTAGGAGATTGAAATCCGAATTTTCTAGGTTTCCTAGGGCTTCTAGGACTTGTTGCTCCCTATAAATAAGCCTCTAAGCTTCAAGAGAAGGGGAACTGAGTTTTAGACAGAAAATATTTCTTGGAGGCTTAGCGGAGTCATGAGCAACTAAACCCCTTTGTGGGGGTGTTGATGTAACCCTTTCCAAGCACAATGGTTTGATTGTATTTAAATTCCAGACTTTCAATTTATATATGTTGATTATATAACTGTGAGAATTGCTACAATTGAATTCTGTTCTTAATTATTAAATGCAATTGTTCTTAAATTCCAAAATCAATATTGGTGAAATTCTTATCTTGTCTTAGAAAGTATTTTACTTTTATTGATCTCAAATCATTCTTATTTTCTGTGATTATGGGGATGATGGTTATATAATGGGTTGTAATAGACATATGATTAATAGGATTAAGATAGGCCATGCCTAGGGAAGACGGGTCGTACTACACCCTAGTTTAGTGTAATTTAGGTAGACGATTCGTGCCAACCGAAGATGGGTTATGCTATTCCATTAATTATATGAAACTTATTAAAGGGTTTTATAGTTTATACCTAGGGAAGACGGGTCGTGCTGCATCTTAGTGGTTAGGTGGACGATCCGTGCCAACCAAAGATAGATTATCCTTACTCTTTAATAAGGTAGTTTGTTGTTTAATTATAACATGCATAGAATGAATTTCTGGAATTAAATCTGATTAACCATTGTTGTGCGGATAGAGGTGAAGTCAATACCCTACACTCTCTATCATATTTTAATTATCTTTTATTTTATGTATTTACTTTTAGAAAACAAAATCAAAACAAATCTCTTTTAATTAATTAGGTTAAATTTAGTCTTTCGAATTTAGTAATGAAACCCCTACAGTCCTTGAAGTTCGACACCCTCAATATAGCCCTATCCTACAGGATTTGTTCTATTGCGAGTGGTTAATTTTATCATTAATATTTTTGGTCGTAAAATCACCACATCACAACATATTGTACGTAACATTAGTGGCACGACCGAGTCCGACCTCGGGTGGCCCACATTGACTAATGACGTCCGTCCTATAGTGACCGAACCATTGGAATCGTTGCACCGTGGTCACGAAACCAATGGATCCAAAGCCACATATAACACACACATTTGACCATAAAGCTAACATGTATAGTAAGCCCATGGCCATTACTATCGTACGTACCGGTGTACCATGTCATACGATGCAAATTATCTTGTCTGTATTTTACATGCATGTCATTTTACAAGTCTCACTTTGTTATCATGTTCGACACAACGTTTTTCTCAAAATGCCAGAGTTCATGTGCAATAAGTATAAACTGTGAGAGTTGTAAAATATGCATGTTTTCCTCTATATACAAAATAGATGTGCAGTACATGGAAAATAGCGATGAGCATTATGTAAGTTAAAACTCACCTAGATCGAAAAGCGTCTCTGAGTACTCTGAAGGATCCGGGTTCTCCAAATCTATGGAAAACCTTTTATTAGCCTAATTATACTAAAACAACTCTAAAGTAAGGAAAACAGGAGCTGTGGGACGGCTGGTGAAAATAGGGTTTTCCTGTCACACACTGACCGTACGTCAGGGCTCGGGGCCGTACATCCAATGTGTCATGATAGGCCGTACATCCAGTCACGATACCATGCATCTTCTCTATGGGTTTTCAGGGAGAACCTCATTTTCTCTCCACTGTCCGCCTATTCTCCGACTCCTAGGCCGTACATCCGGTCACGATACCGTGCGTCTTCTCTGAGGGTTTTCAGGGAGAACCTCATTTTCTCTCCACTGTCCGCCTATTCTCTGACTCCTAGGGCTACTAGAAACACCCTAAAGCCTCCTAACCTAGATCACAGCCTCCATGCAATATAACAACGCTAAGCTAACAAAATGCTAACCTAAACAAGGTTTAAAGTGTATCTAAGCTAACAACAACAACCAAACATAAATCGAGCAGCATAACGACATAATTAAAAGCTAAGGATCAACGTTATCTTCTTGAAACGAAATTGCAAGAGTTCCGCCTCACGAACGTTCCAAAACACACGAACACTCCACCAAAACACTCACGAAGCACACTCAAAACACTCTGGGAAAACTCTGGCAGCCTTGGGGCGTCTGAAACTTATGCAAAACATGAAGGGGTAGGGGGTATTTATAGGCCCAAAAAGCAGCGGACGTCCAACCAAAGGGGCGTACGTTCGGTGGTTCTTGCCCAGTGGTCCAAAGGCTGCCTCGTACGTCCAGGTATTAACTAGAGGGTATTCCAAAAAGTAGCATACGTCCGGTGGTCCCATAAACGTCTGCTTGTACAGTTTGTAGGGCGTACGTCCGGTGGTTCCCCCCCTGTACGTCCGTACTACAGACAGCAGCATACATCCGCCAGACCTAGCGTACATCTGCACAAAAGTCCAAATTGCCCATCTAGTTTCCTTAGTGACCCGAAGCCCAAATTAACTCCCCCAACTAAGCTACTTACGCCTAGTTGATAATTTGGGTCACTACACCAACTACGCATATGGTGCCTTTAATGCTATTGCTTGTTATTGAATGACACTTGAACCTTACTGTCAATAAGTGCTTCATTTTGGAACAATATGGTCCTTAATACATGCTTCATTTTAGAAGCTTTAATGTTAATAACATGCTATTGAATGCTTTATTTTAGAACAATATGATCGCTAATAAGAAACTTGGTATTAATTGCTTCATTGTTTTTAATATGACTATTAGAAAAAAAGACTAAAAACTAAAAAATTAAAAATTAAAAAAAAAATATGACCATTAAGAAAATACGAATTTTTAAAAATATGATCCTTAGTAAAAGAAAAATTTAGAAAATATGACCGTAAAGAAATGAAAAAGTTTTAAAAAATATGATTGTTGGAGAAATAATATTTAAATAAAATAATGATAGCAAAAATGCTAAACCAAATGTAAGTGCTTAAAAAATGTAAGTAGCTAAAATAGAAAAGATAATCATTTAGTTAAAGTTTAGTTGAATATTTGCTTAACCAAATGCGAATGATCTTAGTTAGTAAGTGAGCTTGAAAAGGTAGTATCAACAAGCACTGGAGTCCATATTGTATGCAGTGCATCTTCATGATTTAATTTCTTCTTAGGCTTTGTTTGGTAATGGAGTTTGAGTTGGCTTTGTTACTATTCCTCACCATTTCCCGAAAAAATCAACATCAAAACATTCTAACTTTTTCACTTTTTATATCACATCATTCATTTTTTATTACTATTCAAAAATAAATCACTACAAAACAAAACTTTTTCACTTTTTCATGCCACTTTTTTTATTTTTCCATACCAAACATTCTTACTTTTTTTCACATCAATCTACATCAACTTCAGTGTCTAAGCTAAACCCCTTTACCAAACACCCCCTTGGTGT
Organism: Carpinus fangiana; assembly: GCA_006937295.1. NCBI lineage: Eukaryota > Viridiplantae > Streptophyta > Magnoliopsida > Fagales > Betulaceae > Carpinus > Carpinus fangiana. The sequence continues at coordinate 18,709,864 of CM017326.1, forward strand.
TGGGTTCGCCAGCCTTTCTTCCTTATCGAGGGTGTTTGGAATGGCATGGCCTTCGAGGCTCGTACCTTGTTTTCTTTCAAGAGGGAATATCATTAAGGCTCCTTTCCTTTTGTGTGAATTTTAAATTGGCAAGTCAATAATGAGGTGGATTCTATTTCCTAAAGGATTTATTGCTCTTTGGGGGTGTGTGCAAGGGGAATGGTTCTAGGGATCCGGATCCTTTCCAGTATATTGGGTATTTAGTTTATGGCTGAGATTTCTTTAAAGAAATTCCAGTGCTACAAATGTGCCATATGTCCTCTTAATAAAAAAATAAAAAATTAATATTAATTAATATTTAAAAAATAAATAAAAACTAAAATAACAAAAAATTAAAAAATATTTTTAAAAAACAAAGGGGTGGCCCACACCGTTGGCCTAGGTGGTCTAGCTACCCCCAAGGACCAAACCAAAATAAATAAATCGTTGGGGCCACCCCTAAGGCCGAAACTAAAAATAAATAAATAAATCAATTTGTTGGCCAACGGGGGTGGTCGAATGTAGTGACCCAAATAATTAACTTGGCTTAAGTAGCTTAGTTAAGGGGGTTAATTTGAGTTTTGGGTCACTAAGGACACAAGAGGAGCATTTTGGGCCTTTGGATGGACTACGCTAGGTTAAGCGGACATATGCTCCTATCTTTTGTGCGGACGTACACGAAAATAACGAATGTACGCTACTGTTTGTAGTGCGAACATATGTTAGGGGACCACCAGACGTACGTTGACAGATAGTACATTGTACTTTGTAAATAGTACACAGACGTACGCTACTATTTGGAATACCCTTTAAGTAATACCTAGACGTACAGGACAGCCTTTAGACCACTGTGTAATAGTACTGGGTGTACGCTAGGGTTAGACGGATGTCCGCTGCTTTTCAGGGAGTTGGTAGCAACCCTTCCCTATAAATACCCCCTACCCCTCTTTGTTTTTCACGCCGCTCTTCGCCCCATGCTACTAGTAGACCATTTTGTAAGTGTTTTGTGTGTTTTGATGCTACCGGTAGAGGAACTCTTTAGGATACTTCAAGTAGGTAATGCTCAATTACCTAGCTCTTTAATTACATTGTTATGCTGCACGATTTTTGTCTTGTGTTGTTAGTTGTAGTTTTAACTTAGTTATGCCTTAAAATCCTGTTTAGGTTAGTGTTTTGTTAACTTAGCATTATCACATTGCGTGGAGGTTTCATTTCGACTTAGGAGGCCTTGGGATCGCTTTGTTAGTCTTAGGAGTTGATTTGGAGAATAGAAGGATGAGTGGAGAAAATGAGGTTCTCCCTGAAAACCTTGGAGCGAACGTATGGTCTAAAGACCGGACGTACTGTCCAGAGTGTGAGAGGGGACTTTATTTTCACCAGCCATCCCATAGCTCATGTTTTCCTTATTCTGGGGTTGTTTTGGTTGAAAAAAGAATAATAGAAGGTTTTCCACAGATTTAGAGAACCCGGATCATTTGGAATTCTCGGAGACGTGTTACTACCCAGGTGAGTTTTTAACTCACATAATGCTCGATGTTATTTTCCATGCACTGCACGACTATTTTATGTACCAAGAAAACATGCATATTTGCAACTCTCACAATTTATACTTGCTGCACATAAACTCTAGCATTTTAAGAAAACATTGTGCTGAATATGTTAATAAAGTGAGACTTGTAAAAACATGCATGTAAAATACAGACAAAATAATTCGCATCGTATGACATGGTACACCGGTACATGCGGTATAATGGCTATGAGCTTACTATATATGTTAGCTTTATGGTCAGATGTGTGTGTTATATGGGCCTTGGATCCAATGGTTGTTCATGGCCAACGCAGCCTTAATGGGCTGTCACTACAGGACAGACATCGTTAGCGGTGTGGGCCACCCATGGTTGGACTCAGTTGTGCCGCTAGTGTTATGTACGGTAGCGTGCAATGGTTGGGACAGCAGCATTAGGGCACATCCTTGCGATCATTCGGGTGGATAATTTCCCACAACCATCCTCTTAGCTCGTCCGGCTACTCTAGACGATGACTCAGATCCATGCACCCTTCGCCTTTGGTATGAAAACTCCACTGCATTCTCCTTCAAACTTTCCTCATAGATAAAAGCCCGATCCACCACAACCATCCTCTTAGCTCATCCGGCTACTCTAGACGATGACCAAGATCCATGAGCCCTTCGCCTTTGGTATGAAAACTCCAATGCATTCTCCTTCAAACTTTCCTCATAGATAGAAGCTCAATCTACTAATTGGGAGAAATTGCGGATATCGAAGCATGTCATCATAGTCTGGTATTGTACTATTAGTCCCTTAGGACAGCGCCAACCTTACTGAGAAAGGATAATATCTCAGATAGACCATACTGTTGAACTATGACTGTTACTCTGTATCATATGCATATATTGTATATCTATATCACACATAAGATAAACTGTAATGATAGAACTGTCATATACTTTACAAAAACATTAGAGTTCATTACTAAACTGGTATAAGCATTATTTGTGTTAATAACCACTAAGGCTTAGACTTACCCTCTTTTTATTTATGTTTCCTCTATTATTATGAATATCTGCACAGTTTAACTGCCCTAGACGAGGATGCAGACGGAACCTAGGTAATAGCACAGGACCTAATCCGTGTAATTTTTGAGGACATGGACATTGTTTGGCTGAGAACCATGTGGGAAGACAGAGGAATTGCTTGTGGTGACATGATTGAGATTCTAATCTCATTAGCCCTGCTTAAGCTTAGATCTAGGCTTTGATCTGTTAATCCTTTTAAAAGACACTGTTATTTCTAATTTTATGGTTTCTACCTATAGTGACCCAAATATTTAACTAAGCAAAAGTAACTTAGTTAAAGGGTTAATTTGGACTTTGGGTCACTAGGATCTGCCAGAATGTCATTTTGGGGAATTGGACTTTTGGACCAAATGTACGCTACTTTCTGGCAGACATACGCTCTTGTCTTTTAGTGGGGACATGCGCTAGGTCAAGCGGACATACGCTCTTGTCTTTTTCCGTGGACGTATGCTACTTATTGGCTGAAGTACGCTGGGAGACCACTTGACATACGCTGACATATAGTACGTCGTACTCTGTAAATAGTACACAAATTGACACTCAAAAGTATCAGACGTACGCTACTTTTTGGAATACCCTCCGGGTAATACCTAGACGTACGAGAGAGCCTTTGGAATGCCGTGTAATAGTACCGGACGTACGCCACTTTGGCCGAACATCCACTGCTTTTTGGCCCTATAAATACCCCCTCACCCCCTTGCCCATTTCACACCAAATCCGCCCCTCAACCCCTTTCTTCGCCCCTAGGCTGCAAGTAGGCCGTTTCGTGAGTGTTTGTGAGGTTTCGTGAGTATTTCGGTGCTGCAAGTGGAGGAACTCTTGAGGTTTCACTTCAAGGAGGTAACACTCGGTTTCCATAGCTTTTTAATACGTCGTTATGCTGCTCGATTATAGTTAGATGTTGCTAGTTGTAGTTGTTAGCCTAGTTATACTTTAAATCTTGCTTAGGCTAGCGTTACGTTAGCTTAGCGTTGTTGCTTTGCATGGAGGTTTCGATCTGTGTTAAAAGGCCTTAGGGAGCCTTTGTTGGCCTTAGGAGTCAGAGCATAGGCGGACAGTGGAGAGAAAATGAGGTTCTCCCTGAAAGACCTCAGAGGGGACTTATGGTCTCGAGACCGGACGTACGGCCCGAAGTGTCACAGTGGACGTACGGACCCGAGCCCGGACGTACGGTCAGTGTGTGATAGGGAAACCCTATTTTCACCAGCTATCCCATAGCTCCTGTTTCCTTCTTGTAGAGTTGTTTTAGTAGAAATAGAACTGATAATAGGTCTTTTCTCAGTATTCGAGGTTATGGAGCCTCAAGAGAATTACATGGAGGAGCTTTACGGCCCGGGTGAGTACAAACTCACATGGATGCTTAGTTGTTACTTTTCCTGCATGGCATATCTATTTTATATATATCAAACATGCATATTTTGCAACTCTCATGAATTACATTTTGGAACTACTGGGAACTGTCTTTTGTGAAAACGTGTGTCTGTTAGCAAGATAATAGTGAGACTTGTAAAACTGTGCATGTAAAAGACTGATAAGACTAATTGCATCATATGACATGATACACCGGTATGTGCGGTATAATAGCCATGGGTTTACTATACAGGTTAGCTTTATGGTCAATGTGTCCATGTGTGGAGACTTTGGATCTAATGATTCGTGACCAATGATGCAGCCATTCCCAATAGATTGTCACTATAGGACAGACGTCATTAATGGTGTGGGCCACCCGAGGTTGAACTCCATCGTGCCGCTAGTGTTACGTACGGTTTGTTTCGTGCAATGGCTGGGGCACTGGCATTATACTACAGGTCCCTCAGGACAGCGTTAACCCTGCTGAGAAGGGGTAATATCTCGGGTAGACCATATTATTGAACTATTACTGTTACTCATGATTATAAACATATATTATATTATATATATATCACCTGCATGATAACTGTCATCTTATAATGTTGCATGTGTTTTATAACTAAAAGAATCCACAGATTAATGACGGGTATGTCATGTGGATTTCTACTCACTAAGTCGTCGGACTTATCCTTGTATTATTTCCCATTTTTCTCCATATGTACAATTATGCTGTTATAGGTAGTGGATACCGTGAAGCATCTGGTCTTGTGGAGGATTCGATCCAGGAGATGCTTAAGGACTTATTGCAAGCTTCAACGGGTACTCATGGTAACTTGTACTTTTGAGTTATGCTGTAGACTTAGGGTTTGTTGCATGCTTGCATGTTAAGGTTTAGCATGGATCCCTTGTACTGATGTTGTAGTATGATTTCTGCTGCTTTGATGATCTTTGGTTAGATGCTCTGGTTATACTGATTAATGTTTATAGTACTTTATTACTTTCGCTGCTTAGTACCCTTTGTTTTGAGGAGTAGAGGTCCCGAAGGTCTTGTTCGGAGTGGAACAAGGCTGGGAAACGAACGGTGAAATTAATTACCAGTTAATTAATTCTCGGGGCGTTACAGTTGGTATCAGAGCTGTTGCGCTTCAGACCACTGGAATGGATCTATTAGAAGTTAGATCTGGATTCATTAGAGCTTTTTGCTCAGCGGAATATAGGACACGATCTACTAGGTGCTAGGAGATGATCTACCAGAGCATATGATGTAGGGTTAGAACGAAGATAATCAAGAAAAGAGGGATAAATATTCCTAAGATTGTGAGACTATCACAAAATCAAAGAAATCTTCTCTAAGCAAAAGATACTATCTAAAGCCTGAAGGAAAATAACCAAGAAACTCAACTCTGAGTATTCTTATTAAACAAACTCAATAATAATAATCAACTTCTGCATTCTTAGGGCTCTAAGCATTTATTTATAGCCCCAAGACTCCTAGTCCTAAGATAACAATGACATAAAGTCAGTTTAGAAGTCTACGAAAAAAAACTAAACCAACTAAAAGACTAACAAATAAACCTAATTCAAATAAAAGACTTTAAAGATAAGATAGAATAAAAGACTAACAAATAAACCTAATTCAATTAAAATACTAAAAGATAAAATGTTCTCCTGATCTACATAATCCTCCCCAGGTTGGAGAGAATTCGTCCTCGAATTCGGCTGGTTCTTTCCACGATCTTTCGGATGTCAGGTCAACTCATTCCACTCTCCCTTCCTCAAGATTACAACAAGGCCACATCCCATAATAAACGTGACACTCTTCATCATTGACATACCTTGATGTTTGTCATGAAAGCCCCACACACCACTTTGCCATGTAGACTTGTCGTGCTTCTCTTGTGCTTCGCCCTTCCTATAAGCCATGAGAATTCCCAAGGAACTCACAAAGACCCCTTCACTTTTTGATAGAAAAGTTGTTTCCGCTCCATAGATCTCATCACAACTTTGATTGAAAGTTTTTGACAAGATAACATCAACTCCAAGGAAGTCAACTTGATGTATAGAACTTACCTCTTCGTCGGGATAGGTGTCATAGATTGGTGGAGAAGCCCAATCTATCGAGCAATCTTCCTTAATAAATCCATCTTCCTCCTCCTCAACCAATTGACTCCTAATCTCCGCCGCCACTCTAAGCACATTTTTTTTGTCGATTTTTTCTATTTTTTATATTACAAGGAACTCTTTGGGTTGAAACCAACCTTGGAATTCCGGTATATTGAGTTTGAATCCGGATTCCCACTGATTGGTCTGAGCTTGTACAAGGGGTTGATGCCTGTGCACTCGCCGCTCCGCAAAAGGGTTTCCGTCTTCATCCTCCACACGTGCGTCTTCCTCCTCCGATTCGTACGGTGAGGGTATATGCCGACGTCTGTCTTGACCACTCCCGATGGACAATAGTTTTGTGAGGGCTGCAATTTGTTCCCTCAAGCTCGCAAATTGTGCCTTCGAGTGTGCTTGATAGGTTGCCGGTGGTTCTTCTCTAACTGGTTCTTCTCAATCATTCATGTCCTCCAAGTGTTCAAAGCGGTTACTGGTGTACAAATTTAATTGTACTCGCCAATTGCACGAGTTGTTTGTAATATGAGCGGATGTGCAAGTGCGAGGTCGAACCCACAAAGAATCGTGTTTCGTTAAAAACCAATTTTAAATCGCATAAACTAATTCTATCTTAACCTAGTCCCAAAATCAAAAAGTTGGTGTGCATTAAAATAAACTAAATTAAAATGCAATAAAACAAAGAAATAAAAAAAGGCTAAAGTCCCTAATCTACCTCACCACAACTTAATCAATATATAAACATGCCTAGTTCATACTTCAACAAAAATTACGCTACTAGGCGTATTCTATTTGCTATTAACCAGTCCATACATCCGTCTGTCGATAAAGCACATATGCGTATCCTATTGTTGCTACAAATTCTTGTCGAAC